>VDFB02000017.1:247364413-247763195 GCA_007258455.2 Sequoia sempervirens
TCGAACTACGTGGTCTCTGCGTGTATAACGTAGGCAAGGCTAATCTATCGATAAGCCCCCGAGGCCCCTAGGATAGGTCTTTAGGTTAGTCTCTCGGTCAAAATCTCAGAAAATCCCAAAAACATTGGAAAACTAAAAAATCAAAACATTTGTAAAACCTCGAAAAATTACCAAAAACAGCCTCAAAACATTGCAAATTTCCAAAAACATCCAAATATTTGAAAAAATCCATCTGCCTCATCTCGCTTGCACCCGCAATAAACACCATTCATAATAAACTGATCGTCATCCTCAACCTTTGGTGAAACAGTTGGAAACAAGTCTAGCAGGTTAAAAAGTAGAACTCAAAAGCATCAAGTCTTAAGTCTAGGACAGTGAGTAAACAAATTGGTCATCTCTTCATATTGGTAACACCATCATTTGAATTTGTCCCATATCAATCATCCCTCATAAACGAAATGACGTGCCGCCATCCACTAACATGTCCTAGGATGAATCCTTCCTACAATGGGCATTATCTTTTGGCAATAAGTTTCGCTTATCATCCTTAGAAAACACATCCTTTTTTCCGTTAGCGGTATTGAAGAGCATTAGTCTGTTTATTTACTTGGTCTTTATCTTTTGACTTATCTTATTTGCACTCATTCCAAGGACGTCTCGATGATATCCCAAAACAGAGGATTTAGAGAAATAGGAATGGGGCAACGATTATTATCTTTTGTTTGCTGTGCTTGTTGGACATTCTTGTAAAATAACTTGGCGAATACTTGCTTTGTTAGATATGTATGGAGGAGGTTTGGATAAACTATTTGACTATTGCATTGATTGGTTATGCCTTTCCATGTTTTTGGTCGAGATATTTGAGACTTCTAAAGTGCATCTAATAAGGTTTTCCATTATGTCAGGTGTGAACAAGAATACTCCTATCTATTTGTCGAGTCAAAGTCCATCACACTAAGTACAACGCCATCCTGGTCCTTTATACCTTGATGCATCGTACTTAGGTGTGTTATCAAAAATAAAGTAAGTGATCCTTTGAAAATCCCAATCCTTGATAAGCAAATCATCATCCATTTCTCATCATCAAATTTCTCATCATCTATCATCATCATCTCTAATAAAGTCTCGACCAATCATGGACTTGTTGGATCCTCTTGTCATCATCTCATTCCCACACTAACATCATGCATCCGTCATGTATCTGTCATGCATCCATCCTGCATCTGCAAAACCATCAATATACTACATACCACATATCATTCATATCATAAATCATAGGAAACATCGATCATTTCACATGCATTGCATCATCATCATAATATAGATCTGTTAGTCTAAGCAACTACATAAATCATCCATTGCATATCATAGCATATCATCATCCATCTCATATCATATAATCATTTAAGTTGTTTAGGATAATATAAATTTGTTATTCTAAGCATCTTGAAATCATCATCTTGCATCATCGTCCATAACCATCCATTTTTACGAACCTCTTTGCTCGGGTCGACCCTCGGTGAATCTTTTAAACCGATCTCGAGGGCAATCTGCGATGTACTTCTTTCATTTGGGGCATCGAAAAAAAAAAATCGATTCGCGGCAAGTTTATTCTTTGAACCAACGCAACAAGTACATTGCTTCAAAGAGGGGCAAAATGTAGACGTGTCAAATTTACATCATGCATAATCATATTCCATTCATCAAATAAATCAGGACTTTATTTAAATCAAATCTTAAATCATTTTCCAAAGTCCAAAAAGTCAAATCAGTTAATCAGCATTAATCAGCATAATCATCATCTAATCCTAATCTAATACTAATCACATCCCACTTGCATTATCTAGACCTAGCCACTTGCACAATAAATCAATTTTATTGATTTATTAAAACAATCATTTTCCCTCAACATGACAAGTCAAGCGGGCATTTATTGCTATTTTTCCTTGTCCCCCTCTCAGCATTTATGGCAAAATTTGAATTCAAATTTTCCCCCTCTTGGGCACTCTTCCCAAATCTTGCACATACATCAACTAATCACATGGTGACAAGTGTCCTCAATTCATTGGCTTGTTTTTGATCCCACATTGGTCCCTCTTCAACATTCAACATTTTGAAAATCTTTAAATACAAGCATCATCCTCAAGCAAATCCTTCACAATCTACAATCTTCACAATCTCCACAATCTTGCAAGGTCACTCTCTTCAGTTGAGATTAGATCTTGTCCATCATCTCCATCATCCATTTGCATTTTCATCTTAAGCTTTGGTCAAGGATTGGGAAAGGGTCACTAGCACATGTGACACCAATCCAATATGGGATAGGTTTAATGTCATGTTTTTGTATGCTTTTATTTGGCTTCCCTTGTTTTATTTATAGCATGATTAACATGACTTATTATTCCATATGGATGTTGAAATGTTGTTGTATTTTAAACTAACCAAAATGCAGATTTTGATGTCCACAGGTACTTTTGAAGAAAATAACTTAGATCTAGGCCACGACTATAAGGAATGAAAGGATTTTTTAACTTAGTATTTTTCTATCCTTTGTATTTTGCAATTTCACCCAAACCCCAAGTGGGTTTTCTCATTTCATAAAGAACAAATCTCTTTTAGCTATGGCCATGAAAAGGAAACAAATGGGTTTTGATTTGTGTGTTCTTTCTGAAAACATAAAACCCCAGGTGGGTTTTTTCATAATGCAGAAAGCTAGCAATTTTTGTTTCAAACATTTGTTAACTTTAAGGTCTGCCACTCTGCTTTTGTCATTTTTGATAAACCCCATATGGGTTTTCTGTATTTGAGAAGAAAACCATTCCATATTTATTGATTTTTGATGCCATGCAATGGCAACCAGTATTGGACAATCACCTAGATTATAATATGAATGAGATTTCCTGAGAGAGCTATGAGTTAAAACAAGAGCTACCTTTGTCACTGTTCCACAAGAAAATGTTATTTTGTGAACAAAATATACCCTACAAAAATGACTCAATGCCAATGCACAACACGGGTATAATCTAAAGGCTCTATGCATCCTTTCTAGTTTTTTGCATTTTATCATGTTCACTTTTTTGGCTATGAACTACCCTCTTCATTTTCAATCACAACTCTAGGGAGTATTCCTTGTAGTAGCTATGATGTTTGGGGCTTCTCCATTGAGTACACCATATTTTCCTTTTAATGATAACTCATGGTAACCCCTTACTATGCCTCAAATTCTTTGAAAAAACACTACCACTCTGTCTGCAAACTCAAACTTCCAACAATTTTTTTAAAACCTGATACTATCTCTCTGATGTGCTTGGCCTGGACAATGCTTGTTACATATATTATTTATTTTTCTTTTTGTCACTATTTCTTTTAGGTCGATAAATATTTATGCTTTTGGCCATATATTTCTTGTTCTTTGTGCATGTAACCTATGATCTTGATTTCCATTCTTTGAGTTAGGATTGTTAACTTGTAGGACTTTCACATCCATGACTGTCACACTTTTTAGTTGATACATTCCTTGCTATGACTATTACATTTTCAATATAAAGGATTGTGTCCATGTTCATTGAATGTGGTTGTCTATGCATAATAGCATTTGTACTTATGACTATCTTCAGGACTGTAACTATTCTCCCTTTTGTCTATGACTACTACCTCCTAATTTTTGTGACCATACTCTCATTTCCACACATGACTATCCCCTTATCACTGTCTCTTTGAGATAACTACTATCAAAAATTAGTAATTGTGCCTATCCTTTTAAACTCTACATAATGTCTCCTATTTTCACATTCATCAGTGTAGACATTCAAACACTTCACCTTTGATACAATGTGCCTTGGACCTTATAATCAAGAACCTGGAACATTCAAGACTTAGATGCTAAAATACACAATGTGTAGCTCGGTGGTAGGTCTGAGACAAAACTCTTGATTCTACACCTTGCAACATTAGAAAGGAACATCTACCATATAGGAAAATCTTATGTTCTTCATCTCAAACCTACTACCCTCACTATCACACAACCATCTTGGGTTTGCATCTATTGAAATAACCTTTTGAAAGGAACCCTTACATTTTCAACTATGCATTGTATCACCATTTTCAGCTTTCATTGTCAATGACAATGACCTTACTCACTGCACTTATTTTCACTATTAACTACCCATGACTTCCTTTGCTAGGGAGTGGGGTTGGAGGAACCAATCACTGGTTCCTGCTCTAGGTCTTTCCTTATAAGACCTCCTTGGTGCTTGACTTCACCCTTCTAACCTATAGGCCCCTACTCATAACTAGGTGCCCCTAGTTTGTCAGACCAACCCCTCTCCTATCAACATGATGTCCCTTCTACCAAGCCAACCTTGGTGCTTCGCCATATGCTCTCCATTAGCCCTTACTCATCTTTAAAGACCAAACATTCTCAACCTTCTAATGGACTCTTGCAGGGGTGAGAGGTGTTGTAAAGATTCAAAATAGTCAAACTAGGGTTATTTTTCCAACACAAGACTCCAACCATCCATCGCTCTCATCAAACTTGCACCTAGGGTTTGAAAAGGGCTATAAGCCCAAGCCCCAATTAGGCCTCTGAATAGTGGTAAAATGCTAGTCTCTTCTAAACCCACCAAAGGAATTAGGTTCTTGGTTTAGAGTTTTAACTTCTCATTCCTATACCTTAAATATTTTTATGGTTTCAGCCTTGTACAACCCGTACTTTGTCCACACTCCAAACTGATCAAAACCCTAGGGTTTCTAAGCTTTTCATGGCTGTTTCCAGACTGTCAGACAGTTCTACTATCAAATGGATTGATAAAACCTCCCCCTAATCACCATGCATATCCAATACCACCAAAAAAATTCTACAAAAATAATTTCTTCAAGATCTCACGTCCCCTGCAAGTTATAAGTGTTTTTCTCCAAGTCTGCCCCAACTGGACCTGCACTGGCTCACCTAGGGAAAAGCTTTTCTTGCAACTCCTGCACTGCCACAATCCCTACAAGCTACCATATTTACAAAGAGGGAGCCTAGACACAAATCCCAAGAGGCCGTACAATTTTTACGGTGGGAAGGTGCACTAGGACTCCGTTTTCTCAAACTGCCTGATTCAGGCTAGATAATGACAAAAAAAAAGTCTATTTACAAAATAAAAGATGAAAACAGTTAGTAAAGACAAATAGATGTCACTCTAAACTGGTATGGTGCTAACACTACATTCCACAACCAAAATAATGGTACATTTACTCCATTAAAGATCAATGTGATAACAAAAACACAGAAAACTATCTTTTTGGACGTTGTTTTCCTCAGCTTCTCAAAATGGCACTTCAAAATAAAACCTCTAACCCTACCGCAGGGTCGAGTCATGCCTTAAATAGGCTTCCAAAACAATTTAGATGCTTGGGTCGAGCTCATACATGACCTAATGGTGAGTGTTATAAAACACATTGTATTTTCAAACTTTTGACTAGGTTGGTAACCAAAACAACTTAGAGCTTCAAAACCCATTCATGACTTTCACCTCCCAATCCATTGATCATAATAGATAAAATTTTATTGAAAACAACAAAAACTAGCTAAATGGTCAACATGACCCCAAGATATCACAACAAAATTTGAACTTCCTTCTAGACTTCAGGAAAACCCATGTTTCCCAGGTGCTCTTGCACCATTCTCCCCCTCTCAGCTCAAAAAACTAAGGAACTTTAGGAGAGATCAGAGATATATCAATTCCTTGCTTCTTAAAGTCTACTTCTTCTACCCAGGTAGCTTCAGATTCATGCTTGTTCTTCCATTTTACAAGATGCTCCATGTACACCTTGTGCCTTGTAGTCTTCTTCACTCTTGACTCCAAGATCCTCTTTGCTTTTAGCTTGTCTGGAGTTGGTATGGACATGTTGCTGATGTCCTTGAAGACCTCCTTACTTTCCTGATCCAAATCCTTGACTGTCCCTTTATACTTGATCAAGTCAGCTACATTGAACACTGGAGAGATGCCCAAATCTGATGGTAACTCCACCTTGTATCCATTCTTGCCATATTTGGCCAATACCTTGCATGGACCCACTCTTTTCATCTGTAACTTGGTTGGCATTCCCTTCTGCAATCTGGATTTGTTGAGGTGGACCATAACATAGTCCCCAACTACAAATTGTACATCCTTCCTTGACAAATCAACTTTCTCCTTCAACTTTTGGGTTGCTGTTGTGACTGTTTTCTTGACCTGCTCATGAATCTCCTTCATGGTCTGAGTGAAGTCTTCTGCATGTCCACTCCTATTCTCCATAGATCCAAGATCTCTGAGCTCACAAATTCCTCTTGGGTGCATCCCATACACAACCTCAAAAGGACTTTTCGCTGTAGTTCTATTGACACTGTCATTATAAGCATACTCAGCTTGGGAGATCACCATATCTCATGTTTGTCCATATTCTTTAGTTAAGCACCTCAGAAGGTTTCCTAGCACCTTGTTAACCACCTCTGTTTGACCATCAGTCTGAGGATGGTAAGCTGATCCAAATGACAAATTTTTTCCCAATCTGCTCCATAGAGTCTTCCAAAAGTGACTCATGAACTTCACATCTCTGTCAGAAACTATGCTTAAAGGTAAGCCATGGATCCTCACAACCTCCTTGAAGAAAAGGTGAGCTATGTAGCTAGCATCATGAGTAGTTTTGCAAGGAATAAAATGACTCATCTTACTAGATCTGTCTACCACAACATAAACACTGTCAAAAATAGTCTTGGTCTTAGGAAGACCTACCACAAAATCCATGCTCACACACTCCCACGGTCTATTAGGAATGGGCAGGGGTTGATACAAACCAGCGTTGCTAGCTCCTCCTTTAGCTTTCATGCATATAACACATTGTTCCACATATTTTCTAACATCTCTTGCCAACTTAGGCCAATAATAGAATCTTTGTAATAGCTCTAAGGTCTTATTGATACCAAAATGTCCACTAAGACTGCCATTATGCTTTTCTTGAATCAGATTTTCCCTCATTGACCCTCTTGGAACACATAACTAATTGCCCTTAAATAACAGTCCATTTTGCAATGTATACTCTAAATATTGGCTATGAAAATGATTCTCAAAATTAGAACATACCTTGTAAGCTTTTGAGAATTCTTCATCTTCACCATATAGGTCTTTGAAACTCTCTAATCCAATGCTTTTTAGTTGTATCTCCTTCACTATCAACAATCTCCTGCTTAATGCATCTGCAACCTTGTTCATTTGTCCTTTCTTGTGCTTGATAGTGAATGTAAAAGCTTGGATGTATTCCATCCATTTCAAATGCCTATTACTTAACTTCTCTTGGGTGTTGATATAACTAAGTGCCTGGTTATCAGTAAAGACCACAAACTCCTTGGGTAACAAATAATGCCTCCACTTCCTAAGGGACTGCACTAAAGCATATAATTCTAGATCATAGGTAGAGTACTTTTGCTTGGCTTCATTGAGCTTTTCACTAAAGAAGGCCACAGGCCTACCTTCTTGACTAAGTACTCCTCCTACTACTACTCCACTTGCATCACACTCAACAGTGAACAACTTGTCAAAACTAGGCAATAATAGAATTGATTGAGTTGCCACTTCTTGTTTTAGTTTCTCAAACCCTTTATCAGCCTCTTGAGTCCACTTAAACTTTGTTTTCAGACAACCTTTGATAGTATCTAGGACTGGTGCACATATACCACTAAAGTTCCTTATGAATTTTCTATAGAATTGAGCCAATCCATGAAAACGCCTTACCTCTGTTGTTGTGGTTGGTGTAGGCTAGTTTAGGATGGCTTCCACCTTGCTAGGATCCATCTTTAATGTTCCTTGGGATACTACAAACCCCAAATACACAAGTTCCTGCTTGAAGAACTCACACTTCTCAATATTGATGGCCAAATTCTCTTCTTGCAACCTTCTAAGAACCATCTCCACATGCTTCAAGTGTTCTTCTGATGTCTTACTGAAAATCAATATGTCATCTAGATATACTACCACAAATATCCCTGTGAAATCCTTCAATACTTCATTCATGAGTCTCATGAATGTGCTAGGGGAATTTGAGAGACCAAATGGCATCACTCTCCATTCATATAACCCATCATTTGTCTTAAATGTTGTCTTCCACTCATCACCATTTAATTCTGATATGATGGTACCCACTCTTGAGATCCAATTTTGTGAAAAACTGAGTACCTCCAAGACAATCCATCAAGTCTTCAATTCTAGGAATAGGAAACCTATACTTAATGGTGATCCTATTTATTGCCCTAGAATTAGTACAAATTCTCCACTTACCTCCTTTCTTGGTTGCCAAAACCACTAGCACTGCACATGGGCTGATGCTCTTTTGAATCAAGCCTTGATCCAATAATTCTTGCACTTGCCTAGCTACCTCCAAATTCTGATCTGGTGTGAGTTTGTATGCTCCTTTGTTAGGTAATGAGGCTCCAGGTATGAATTCAATTTGATGACTTATTGCTCTCTTTGGTGGTAAAGTTGCAGGTGTACCATCACTGACTATACTCTTGTACCTATCAAGCAACTTTTGGACTGCTTGTGGTAGGACTGTCTTTTCAGCCTTACCTTCCTCTTTAGGTTGTATCATAACCACATATCCTTCATTCCCTTGGTGTAGGTCCTTGAGGAACTCTTTACCACTGCTCAACATGATGTTAGGTGTCTTGGACTGTCCTTCATCTTCCTCTAACAGTGACTGCAGTTTGAAGGTTCTTCCATCTTTTTTGAATGAAATAGTATTCTCCTTCCCATCACTTCTATCATACTGCCATGGTCTGCCCAGTAGTATATGGCATGCATCCATGGGTAATACATCACAAACTAACTTTTCTTTATAACCTCCAATTGAGAACTCCACCATTACTTGCTCATTCACCAAAACACTTTGCCTTTTGTTTAACCAAGTGACCTTGTAGGGGTTAGTATGAGGTGACTTTTCCAATTTTAGTTTCATTACTGCCTCCTCTAAGATTATGTTGTCTGTTGAACCTGAGTCTACTATAACCTTGCATACTTTACCAAGTATCTTGCACCTTACTCTAAAAAGAGCTCTTCTCTGTTTAGGTTCCTCCTTGACTGGTTACCTGATCAGAACTCTGTTAAACATCAGATTCTCTCTAATTTTAGATTCTATATGACTGATCTCAGTTGCCTTAGGACTCATGGTGTCCTCTTGTGCATAGGCCACTCTCTTTTCATTGCTTGATGAGGAAGCTTTCTTCGGGCATCTATAAGCAGGGTGACCTATTTGATTATAATGATAACACTTCATGTTTGCAAAATAAGAATTACTCCTCCCTGTTCCTCTTCCTCTGTTTGAACCTCCTTGAGGTCCTCTTCCTCTATTAAATCCACCTTTGGAAGATGTTTCACCTCCATGCTTAGTGATTTTAGATTCTCCATGATTTCTTTGGTTACTGCCTCTTCCTTGGTAGCCACCATGCTATCCTCTTTGATCTCTTTGATCTCTACCTTTGCCTCTGCCCTTAGAAGACTGATCTTGCTTCCTCTTGTTCTTTTCCCCAATCTTGTTAGCCAACTGATAAAATTGGTGAACTATTTTAGGACTCAAAAGAGCCATCTCCTCTTGGATATTCCACTTCAAACCATTAAGGTACCTAGCCACTTTGAGGCTCTCATCCTCTGTCACATTAGACCTCATACAAAGCTTTTGAAACTCTTCAGTATAGGTGTTTACATCTTGGTCTTTCTGCCTTAGACTTTGCTTCTTGTGCAATTGAATCTCATAGTCATCTGGCATGTAGGCTTCCTTTACCTTGGCCACCATTCCTTTCCAAGTTGATATGGGTTGTTTGCCTTCTTTTTCCCTCTCTGTCTAAATGAACTTTGACCATGTCAAGGCTGATCCTCTCAATCTTGACTTAGCAACCTTCACCTTCTAAGCTTCAGTGACTCCATCACACTCAAAAAGATTCTCCATGCCCTCTATCCAATCCATGACTAAATTAGGTTCCATCTTTCCACTAAAAAGTGGTATGCCTTCAAGTACTTTTCCACTCAAGGCTTTCAATTCCTTCAAGAAAGGCTCCTCTTTCAAAATAGGGTCAGGTTCAGGGGTCTTATCTTCCTCTGCAACCTCTTCTTCTTTTGGTATTCTTCCCTCAAACTATGCACTCCTCACTGTTGCCTCAAGTTGGGATATTCTTTCCCTCAATTGTTTATTGTCTTCTTCTTGCTCTTCAACCATCTTAGCCAGTTTTTCATTTGTCACCATGGTGGAAGAATCACTTGACTCAACGTCTGACATACAAGATTTCTTTCCCAAATCTTTAATTTGCTCTGATACCAATTTGCTAGGGAGTGGGGTTGGAGGAACCAATCACTGGTTCCTGCTCTAGGTCTTTCCTTACAAGACCTCCTTGGTGCTTGAATTCACCCTTCTAACCTATAGGCCCCTACTCATAACTAGGTTCCCCTATTTTGTCAGACCAACCCCTCTCCTATCAACATGCTATCCCTTCTACCAAGCCAACCTTGGTGCTTCGCCATATGCTCTCCATTGGCCCTTACTCATCTTTAAAGACCAAACATCCTCAAACTTCTACTGGACTCTTGCAGGGTTGAGAGGTGTTGTAAAGCTTCAAAATAGTCAAACTAGGGTTCTTGTTCCAACACAAGACTCCAACCATCCATCGCTCTCATCAAACTTGCACATAGGGTTTGAAAAGGGCTACAAGCCCAAGCCCCAATTAGGCCTCTGAACAGTGGTAAAATGCTAGTCTCTTCTAAACCCACCAAAGGACTTAGGTTCTTGGTTTAGAGTTTTAACTTCTCATGCCTATACCTTAAATATTTTTAGGGTTTAAGCCTTGTACAACCCGTACTCTGTCCACACTCTAAACTAATCAAAACCCTAGGGTTTCTAAGCTTTTCATGGCTGTTTCCAGACTGTCATAAAGTTCTACTATCAAATGGATTGATAAAACCTCCCCCTAATCACCATGCATAGCCAAGACCACCAAAAAAATTTGTAAAAATAATTTCTTCAAGATCTCACGTCCCCTGCAAGTTATAAGTCTTTTTCTCCAAGTTTGCCCCAACCAGACCTGCACTGGCTTGCCTAGGGCAAAGCTTTTCTTGCAACTCCTGCACTGCCACAAACCCTACAAGCTACCATATTTACAAAGAGGGAGCCTATACACAAATCCCAAGAGGTCATACAATTTTTAAGGTGGGAAGGTGCACTAGGACTCCATTTTCTCAAACTGCCTGATTCAGGCTAGAAAATGACAAAAAAAAATCTATTTACAAAATAAAAGATGAAAATAGTTAGTAAAGACAAATAGATGTCACTCTAAACTGGTATAGTGCTAACACTACATTCCAAAACCAAAAGAATAGTACATTTACTCCATTAAAGATCAATGTGATAACAAAAACACAGAAAACTATCTTTTTGGATGCTGTTTTCCTTAGCTTCTCAAAATGGCACTTCAAAATAAAACCTCTAACCCTACCTCAGGGTCGAGTCATGCCTTAAATAGGCTTCCAAAACAATTTATATGCTTGGGTCGAGCTCATAGATGACCTAATGGTGAGTGTTATAAAACACATTGTGTTTTCAAACTTTTGACTAGGTTGGTAACCAAAACAACTTAGAGCTTCAAAACCCATTCATGACTTTCACCTCCCAATCCATTGATCATAATAGATCAAATTTTATTCAAAAAAACAAAAACTAGCTAAATGGTCAACATGACCCCAAGATATCACAACAAAATTTGAACTTCCTTCTAGACTTTAGGAAAACCCATGTTTCCCAGGTGCTCCTGCACCATCCTTCATGCAAGGTTTTTCATTTGGGTCACTTGGTCTTATGTTTTTTCAAACTCATAACAACTCTCTTTACCCGCCATATGCACTTTGTATGCATTCCACTGTCCATTATGCTACTATGAACATCACAAAATGTAAAAGATAGCAAGGTATTGAACAATGCATAGATCTAATGGTAGATGAATAATGAGTAAAGGACAAGATCAATGGTATACAAAGAACTCTTGATCCTCTACATTTTTCATTACTTAATTCCTTTCCTCTAGGTTTCTTGATTCCTGTCAGCATGTGATTTTATTAATGCATGAAAGATTATGATCCTTGTTGTTTATTGACTTCACTTTTCATTGCATGGCTTATTTTAGTTTATCATTCACTACCAAAGTGAAAACATGGTTCACTTGCTCCCTTAATGGATGAAGTGACTAA
Source organism: Sequoia sempervirens (assembly GCA_007258455.2). Lineage (NCBI taxonomy): Eukaryota > Viridiplantae > Streptophyta > Pinopsida > Cupressales > Cupressaceae > Sequoia > Sequoia sempervirens. Next base: position 247,376,659 of record VDFB02000017.1, read on the forward strand.
CCTTGCTGTCATGTAGCATACACTCATTATTACTACCCATATACATGAGATCATGATTTATCCATTGTTGTTGTCCTTGCATTTCCCTTCAAGACTGTCCCAACCTTCATGTATTTCACAATGATTGCTACGCCACATGTTTACTACCTAATTTACACAACAGTTGTTTTCCTTTTCAATCATGTGCCACAATTAACATTGTCTCCTCACTTTGATCCTTGTGGGAAAACACATGTCACCTATGTCGATGACCTGAAAGCTCACCGTCCTATCTGATGTGTGGTTGTCCAATAGGGTTAAGGTGAGAGGGACCTGATAATACCTTGGATTGATCCCTCATTATTTAAGAGATGCATAATTGAATTTGATGCATCTTTTGAATCTGATAATGAAAGTTGATCAATTGGTGTGATTCTATATTGATTTAATGCATTGATAACATGTATATCTTTGATCAAGTTGCACAATTTCCTATTTCTCTAAAATAATGCTAAGCTCTACCCTTGTGGGAGCCCCATTTACCCCACGTGTTGCATTTAACTCAATCAGAATAGTAACATGACTTTTCCTAAATTTTCAAATGAAGAAAACAAGTTAGAAAATTAGATGCATATTTTGGATGTGTTTGATGACTTCACTGTTTTCTAGGACATCCAAGGTTTGCTTGCTTATTCAATGCACTTAGGGATCAGTTTATACATGCATAGGTAAGTGTTCATGTAAGGTTTGAGATCTTTCATTGCTTAGAGAATTTCTCTAACATCATTGTGATTGCCATATGTAGGAGCTAGGAGCACTACGGAGCTAGGAAGGACACAAGCAACTCGAGGCAGCAGCAGGGAAAAATGAAACCTTCAAAACCAGTCATTCTTAAGAAATGACTGGTCTCCACCCTTCTATGCACATTTATTTGTTTACTTATTCATGTTTAAGATGTTCTTTATTTTCATTGAATAAGTAAATTTAGTCCCTTGGCTTGTGAGGGACATGTACACTTTCATGATTATCAATAAAGATTACGTTTGTACACATATGGTTCTCTTTTCTCATTTGTTGTAGTTGCAACATTGGAATGAAAATGTAATATGTTTCATTTGAAAATCTCTATTATGCATATTGAATTTAGTAGACTATGGTTTATCTTTTAAATTTTTAAACAAACAACACAAAAAGAATAAGCACTAAACCTGATTTCAGCTAAAAGCTAAAAATCAAGTAACAATAACTTGAAATGTTAGTGCACAGATTTATTTTTTCCCAATTTTCATAAATACTTTTTTTAAATAAGTATCAAAATGTGTGTGTATTTAAAACACAATTATTTCCATGGGACTTCACCTTTTGTATTAACTATTTATCCAAACTAGAAAAAAATGCCACATTGAAAAAGAATCATTTATCTTTATGCATCATAGTTTAAAAATAAAAATAAAAATTCTTGAAAAGCTAATCAACCTTATATTTTGGTGTTTATAAGCTAGTTTTAGTAAAAATAAAATAAAATAAAAATAATAATTAAAATATTAAAAAAGATATATCGGTAGCATTTAGTGGAACCACACCAAATTTCACTTCTTGAAGCATGAGAACATCAATCTAATTATTCTGGATAGAATGTTTGACATATTATTTATATGCGGGGATTGTCAAGCTTGCACATATCAGGATTGAATATTAAACTTCATTGAGATGAGTGAGGGAGTGTCTCCTCTTCCATTTGCAACACACTAAATTGTTTCATAAAACATGATTGAATGTTGATAAGGTGATCTTGGCCAAGATGTTCCTAGGATACAAGATGGGACTATGTCCTTATATGTTATTGGGTTGAGAGTGTGGGATTGTCTTGAGATGGAGGGTTTTGGCTAAGGAGGGGAGCTTCCTTTTTAATTTTAGAAGCACTAGAATGACACACACTCACAAAATCTTTAGATAACTTTGAAGGTGGCTAGCGAGGGTAGGAAAGAATGGAGGGTGTAGGGATGGGATTGGAGGAGGATGAGGTATTGTGCGGGGTTTGGGGAATGGGTTGAAAGAGCATAGTGTATTTTTGTAATTCTTCATTAGAAGCCGAAGTGGAAAATATGTGTTTATCTAAGGGTGATTGTGATGTTTTGGGTTTACTGATAGGAAACTATAGATAAGGTGTCCTTCCTTATAACAATAGAGTAAATTATTAGGTTTTTCAAGGTAATTAATATGTTGTTCAAATTTTAAACTAGACCCAACTAATTTGATGGATTTGAGAAGGGGTTATGTTAGACCCATCTCAATGCAAGACTTAGGGTGAGAATATAGGTTGGCCCATTTGTTAGATATTTGTTTACACAAAAAATTTTGCCTAATTGAGCTATAATGTCTTGTAGGAAAGGAAAAAAATCTAGGTTTAGGAAAGGAAATTCAACCCATATAGGATATTTTGATTTAGTTATTCCTTTTGGATGAAAATTGACACCCCAAGCTTGAACATAGTAATTTTGACCATAGATAATCCAAGATTCATATTACAATGTAACACAAGGATGGTTTGGGTTAGCAAAGTTAGACGTGGCATAGCCTTTTCCTAAATCCCTAAATGATTCTATAGCCCAGTCCTTTAGTTCCTAGTTAGTTCCTAATTATTATGAGCCCACTCAAAATAATATTGTTTTGATGGGATACCTCTAATGAAAATAGAATATTGTATTTTTCTTTGCAATTGAAAATAATGTTAATGATTTCATCAAGTAACTCGAATGAAATCACTACATTATTTATAGTTATCTTGTTTTTTAGTGGTTTCTACATATTGTGTTGGTGATGCTAAGATGAAAGCTTCATTTGTTGGAGGGCCTTTTAGGATTATGGCTCTCCTCTTGAAGCTGATTATTTATATAAGCAATGTTGTTTTTTGAGTTGTTTAATACTTATTATTTGACTCAATTTATTATAAATTTTTATTTAGAACTTACATTAATTAATTTTAAAGAGATTGTGACATTATGAGGATCAAATTTAAATGATTAAATATATGAAGAAGATATGTTCATCATGCTTGAGGATCACTTCAATTTAGCTTTGAACTTTCTTTGAATGTTAGATTGAATTAGACCATGACATTACACAAAACGAGCTTATATACAAGTTGGATTTTCTTGACCTTAAATATAAAGAATGTTTTATACTCAAGTACAATATTTATTATGAGGCTCATCAAAGATAACATTGTTTTTACAAGATTCTTAAGGATTTTTAAGGCCTTCATTAAGTATAAGGATGAAAAATGTTTAGTTTTATTTATTTGTGAAGCATTTTAGTTTTGATAAAGAACATTCAAATTGAAGTATTTATATTTTAATAATTTTAAGATTACCAATGGGTAGAAATGGGAGCAAAAAAAGGAAACAAAGTGGCTATTCTTATTTGAAAAAAAAGATCTTCAATGCCTAATTTAAGATATCCACTCTAAAAATTTTAAGTTGTGAGAAAAATATAATAATGTTTGGAATCTAGTTTCTAAACTACTATTTTTTTTAAATGATGGTGATTGTAAGGGTCAAATATCGACACGCACAAAGTGGTCTTGTTTTCATTAGAAAAATATAGCATAGCATCAAGTGTGCTCACCCTATATTACTTTATAAATCCTTTAGTTGAAAAGTTAGCTAACAGATCACATAATTTATGTCATATTTTTTGCAATTTTTTTAATGAATATAGTATTTTTTTTACTAATTTTAAAAGTGGATACATTCTAAAAGGTAAAAAAATTGAGAATCATCCCCCTAATTTTAGAAAACTAATCAATTTTTTTAGATGTGTACACAATGGAGTGTAAAATATTAAAATGTAATTTTTTTTTCATTTGGACGAGTAGATTAAAAAGAATGTTAAAAATAAATGTGTTTTTGACATAAATAAAGATACTAGAGAAAATAATTGAAGATCAAAACCTTAATATATTTGATGTTAGATAAAATTACATGGTTATAAAAATCAAAGAGAGCTTGATGTCATAGTGATATTTTTTCAAAACAGTTTCCTAAAATATGCAAACCTAATGGAGAGCATGCTCGATGTTTTCTTATTTTTTATGTTTCATGCAAAACATAGATTTGAGCACCTTACATGTAGGTCCAAATTTGCAAATTGGGCATCTAAGCCAAATTAAATCCTAAAAGTTAAAATTTTTAGCGTCAGATAAATAAAACATGCACAAATATTACTTGAAATGAAAAAATAGAGAAATTATTATCAAAAGATAATTTCTTGTGAATTTGGTTTAATAAGCTCTACTTTTTCCTATAGTTTTCATATATTTCCATTGTGTGCATTCATTATTTTATTTTTTATAAATTCCAATAATTCTTTGACAAAATAATTATATTTTTACTTACATTGATATAGAAAATTTCAACTGCATATATCTATTATCTAAAATTGATATACTCAATCATTATTTCTATTATTTTGAGAAATTCTTTATTGTTGCTCGTGTTATTTAATAATTGAATATTTTCAATGTTTCTTATATTTTAATAATTTTAAAATATTTTTATATTGTTGATTATGTTATATTGATATATACTTAAGCATACTACAAAGAAAATTAACATAAAGGAAAATATTAGATGACTGTAAAGTTGAGAATGCAGGGGATGACCCCATAGTGCAACGAAAAGTTGCAAGCAGTAGTGAAACTATTGTCTAGTGTTTGAATCCCACCGATGGATGGTGGGACGAACATGCGCCATTGCTTGAAGGAATGACATCGGGTCTTGCAGGGAGCTTGGCGGGAATGCAGGCAAGCGTAGTGCTCAAAGGATCGAGGATAGAAGAAGATTGAGTGATGTTGCAAGGTCAAAGCTGGAGGGAACATTGGAGAGGTGGAGCTGGCGGGGGTGTTCAAATGGAGGATTGGTGTCGGGTCGTGCAAGGAGCTTGGCGGGAATGCAGGAAGGTGAAGCAGACAGAGGAATGACGTCAGGTCCTGCAGGGAGCTTGGCAGGAATGCAGGAAGGCGTAGCATGAATGGTAGGGATGAGGTCCCCCAAATGTGGCCTCACTAGTTCATAGCTCTAGTCAAAAGTGATCTGGGTGCTGCCCCTTAGCAGTGATTCACTGAACAAAAAAAAATAGTTGAGAATGATAAGAAAATAAAATTAAAAAAATCATGAAAATGAGAAGTTAAACTTTACACTCAAAGATATACCATCTTTTCTAATTGAACTAGATTCCCTAGCATCCAATAAAGCCACCATAGACATAGAGGGGGAGGGAAGTGAGGGAGAGAGAGAGAGAGAGAGAGAGAGAGAGAGAGAGAGAGAGAGAGAGAGAGAGAGAGAGAGAGAGAGAGAGAGAGAGAGAGAGATAAAAAGAGGGAGAGAATGGGGACAAAGAGGGAGGGAGAGAGAAAGATATTTTTTATTGTAAAGTGTTGGCAGTTGTAGTGTAGGAAATTGTGTACCTTTACAATTTCACACTATGTTTGGGTCCCTTAATTTATTGGACTTAATTAAGCTTCAAATTTTCCAAATTATGCATTCCAAAGCCTTATTTTTATCATTTTTTGAAAAGGAAACCAACATTTAATTAATGCATTTAATATTTTAATTACCATGGAATATGAGTGTCCCAGACTTATAGGCCATGACCCATTCGCCCATGGGAAAATGTGTCCCCTTTAAGTTCCAAGACCCATTTAAAATATATTTTTGGTGGTCTTTTAATGATTCAAATTTAACTTGCAATTGTCAGCTTTTGGAATCTATTTTTTTGGAAATTAGATAAACACCTATAAATACATAGTCTTTTTATCATTTGAAATATATCTAGAAACAACACACTTTATGAAGCAATCTTATGAGAAAATATAATTATCAAGAGTATTCACGAGTAGATTTATTAGTCATTTGTTGTAGCAATCAAGATCCTAACAACATGTCCAAGTTTATGTGTGTTCATGTCATCTTCTGAAGGTTAATATGCACTGTTTATCCTAAAGCATCCAAGCATTTCAAATATCCAAATCCATCAAGAAAAGCAAGATACAGATCCTTGGAGAGATTTGTTTATCTTCAGTCCTCTAAGGGTGGTGAGTTGTAGCAAGCATTATTCATTCATCATTTCCTTCTCTTTGTCATTATCTCTCTATCAAGGTTTAATTACCAAATTGGGGTTTGACCAAGGAAAACTCCCATTCAAACAAAAAAAAATCCTCTTAGTGTATGTGCAAATTACAGGTTAAAGATGAACTGAAGAGATCTCAAAGGAACAATTTTGCATTGTTGCACAAGTTGTCATCATTGTTGTTAATCCATGAAAACTAAGTTGCAAAATTTATTTTCAACTTTTCAACAGTGGGACTTGTACCAAATAGAAGCTAAGATCCAGTATCAAAGGACTACAAAAAGTTATTCTGGAGCCCTAGATTGAGACCCATTCACCCAGGGGTGAATGAGTCGCTTTGCACTCCTCAAAACAATTTTATGGTGATTGGTACATGTGTTCATACCCTTCCCAAATTTGCTTGCAAAATATCATTTATGTTTCTATACTTTTGGGAATTTTCATTTTATGTATTAGGTATTATTGTCCAAGTAGTTTGAGTGCTTCAAATCATTTTAGTTTGGTTTTAGATCTTTCCTATTGTCCTAAGGACTGAGATCCAAGTCTGATTCGCTCACCATTGAAGTTGAAAGTCAATATTTACACCTTGTGATCTATTTATTAATGAAATCCCCAAGGAAAGACAACGATTAAGATTCCTATAGGTTTTACACACACAAAACCTTTGGGGATCCCTTTCCCCACGTTTTATTTTGGGAAACTTGATATTGTACATCATACTTTTCTATTTTGGAAGTCCTTGAAACCATAGATCTATGTTTTTCATTATCTTGTTTTGCATTTCATTTAGGGTTGCATATTGCATATTTGCATCATTTCAACTTATAAAAATCCTAAAAACATTGCATATATTTTACATAATAGCTTGCATTAAGGTGTGTTTTAGTCATTTAGGTCATAATTTTATTCAAAATTACATTCAAACTTGCCATGTTTTTCTCATACATTGTCATAAAAATTGGATTTACATTTCATCAAAAAAATATAGGAAAACTCACTAAAGAATCTATTTGCAGTAAGGAACAGTGAGCTTAAATATCAGGTCAAACACTTAGATTTTAATTTTTCAAAACCTTGTGCAAAGACTCATTCGCCCTTGGGTGAACTTGTCCTTGTATAGGTGGTTTTCCAAGATTTTGCACACTACTTTGTCTCTATCTAGTTCATTTTCCTATACTTGAAGATGTCTGTTTCAATTTCAAAAAACTGCATAATATGTAGCTTTTTACATTTAATTCAATTTGTGAAAGCAAGTGCATTGTTTAAGATCAAAATTGGCATTCAAAAGTAATCATTTTCAATTTTTTACATCTTAAAATCAATCAATTATCATAATTCAGATCTAAATATTGCAATATCTTCTTTAATACTTCCATTATGTTTCCTGTTTCTAGGTGTTTACTATCTTTATTTAGTGTTTTTTGTCCATTTTGGGTACATTTTCATGTGGTGAAACTTGTATGAGTATCACAACTTGGTTTCCTACTGCCAATACTTGATAGAGACGTAGTTCAAGACTAATGGCATCTTGTGCTCATACATCTATCGTGGATCTTTTGTTTTCCAACTCTTTCGCTAATCGTGTTGGCACTAGTCAACCCATTATGGACCATACCCCTAAGGACATATTTCCCATGACCACCTTACCATCAACCAATTCTACTGATGTTGAAACGTTGGTTTCCCATGTCCCTCAAGAGAAGCTAAAACAAATGGATAAATCCATAAAAAAATTCAAGATTTAGTGAGTACAAAGTATATTGTTGGTACTATTATTCCTATCAAGATAATGCTTGATAATGACCAAGGATTGGAGATTGTGCATAGCCTAGCTCATATTATTGATAATCATATTCCTACAATGGCTAGTTTTGCTCAAACTTTGGGATACGCTCAAATTCAAGGAGGAAATAAAATTCCTCCCCTACAACCATAGCCTCTATTCCCACATCCAACTGTTACTACAACAATGCAACCAACCAACAGTATCTCTCAAACTTTGGGTATTTCCACTAGGAATTATTTTAGCTTTATGAATTCAAACATCATATCTCCAAACTCCCCACCTCTCAAGAATTTTCAATTTAGTCCACCCAACAAATATAGACATCCACCATATTCACCTCCATCTCAAAACACAACCAATGACTTCGTCATAAACCAAATTTTTCAAAATGTCACATCCCTTCAACATCAAATAACAACATTGAACCAAAACCAAACTGGACAACCTTCACAATATGTCAAAACAAACCCATGATCATTGGAGATATTGAGAACACAAATGCAACAAGGCATAGAGGTACTCTGCTTTGAGAAATATGACACTGGTAAAGGAGATCCTAGAAACCATGTGTTAACATATACAAGCTTATGTAGTGACTTCATTTTTAAGATAAGCTCTTGGCTAAGGTTTTTCCTAGGTCCTTGAAAGATATATCCTTGGAATGGTTTTTCTCCTTACTGATAACTCAATCCACTCATTTAATGAGCTTGTTGATGCCTTTCTCAACCATTTCCAAGTGCGCATTAGTCTTGATATGGCCCTACTTGATTTGATGCAATGTAAGCAAAATGCAGATGAAAAGGTTGTTGATTTTATAGCACATTATCAACTGCTTTACTTTCAAATTAACATTAATCTTCCCAATGTCGATCTTCAAAGAATTTTCATTAAATACTTAAAAACTAATATCCAAGATAAGCTTGGGATGGTGAAATTTTCCTCATTTACACACTTATGCATGACTCTTTGTGATTATCATAACTCAATCAATGTGAAAAATTCCTTCAACCCATTTTTAAAAAAATTGAACCCGTGCCTCATAACAATTTTCAACCATTCATGAAATAAAACAAGGGATTTATATAGATAAATCAACCTCAACCAAACTATCATGTTGAACCTCAAGTAACTGCCATAAAAACAACCCCATATCAATTTAGGGAGAAAGGTAGACATTTCACCTCGCTACTCGCTACCCTCCATTCGATTATGTTGCAAATCTTGAGTAATAACTTAATCACCTTACCTCCCATTAGGCCTCTTGATTCCACTAAGCCTTTACCTCTAAACTATAACTAAAATATACTTTACCAATATTATCAACAAAGTGGACATGATACAAAATGATGCATGTGTCTTAATCATATAGGGCAAGACCTCATTGATTCTATTCACATCTAGTTGGGTGGTGTTAATGATCAAGGAAATAAATCTATTGTACGACCCAACCAAAATTTTCAAATATTTACGAATCCAATTCCAAACCATTGCATCTCATTTGTAAAATCTAGTGATAATAAGAATGATGTGATGAATGTTGAAAAGATACAAAATATAACTAATGATGATAAGAGTGATAATGAGGATGATCTACATACCATGATTGGACTCATTGGTGTTCAACCTCGTAAGGTCCAAACCAACTTGTCCCTTGGCATTGATTTCTCACATAGTGATATAATTAAACATGCACCCAATGGCCCTCTTTATATAGCTGGAAGAATCAATGACAAGACTACAAAAGGGATATTATTTGATTTAGAGAATGTGAGACCACTGAGGAATTCTTATTTGTGCATGAAATTTACCAAGATTCTTATGAACAATCGAAAGAATGGATTAAAATACATGATGGTTTTTCTCACCCTATAATAGGTTTGATCACTCTTCCATTCAAAGTTGGACCACAACAATTAGATGTCTCATTCTCCATCATTCTGACATCAGATCAATTTTGTATGAAGTTTTTCCATGGCTACACTCCATGAATGTCATCCCATTAGTCAATCACAAGTGCTTGAAGTTTCCATTTGACAACCAAATTTTTATAGTGAATCATAGTGTGTTTAATCCTTTGTCTTCATGTGGGGAATTTTCATTGGATTTATTTTAGCCTAAACCTATGGAACCAATTATAGCTTGTGAGGATTTCTTCTTTAAATCATATCAAAAGTTCAAAACAAAACATATAGTAGAGTTATCCCTAGCCAATATCCCACCCGAAACTAAAAGATCTATAGTTGTTTCTCCCAATCTAATTATTGTGGATGAACCTATGCTTGAGCAAAAGAAACCAATTATGGTGCTATCCTACCACCTATGTCCTACAAGAGACCAAGAGATAACCATACAATTCCATTTGTGCCTCCTAAAACCAAACAAGTTTATAAACCTAAAGAGAAAGGGGTTTCCCAACCCTCGGAGGTCCCTTTTATTCCTCCCCTAAGGGAAGAAAAGAGACTAATGGTTGAAAAACCCACTCCTACACCATCAAAACTTGAAAACCATGTAAGAAGAAACCAAAATGCTAAAGAGCGCAAGTGTAGATGTTCTGCTATTGCTCATCAACTAGAAGAAAATAGTAAACCAACTCAAGCAAAGCATGATGATTCTTCACCTTTGCGAAAACATGAAACTTCTCTATCTCCACCACACAAAAAACAAGAACATACATGGACATTGTCATTATACCTCCTATTTTGATTAACTTGGATGATGATGATGATGATAATATTGCTAAGATTGATGAAAAAGTGCATAATGAATTGAATTTATTATTTTCCACTTCTATGAATTTAGATGGGGGCAATCATGATGATCCTCCTAACAAGAGTGACCCACCACATGTTGAACATGGTGATTTTCCTAGTATGGCATTTGTCATTTCCCCTTTGGCTAGTTATCTGCATTTTGTATATGATGAGCAAGATTGGGATGTAGACAACCTGATTTAGGTTGGCTTGCATGTGACATACTTTCTTTATTTTCTATGTTATTTGTGATTGCATGTATGTAATGTGATCCCACGTATTGTGTTGCTTGGTGTGTCTTTATGTTTGTGAGATTTCTTTGGATGACCCTAGTTACTCTGTTGGTGCAAGGATGCAAATGAAGCAAATCTATTGTGACATTCTTTTATTTGTATCTCCATTCTTCTATCTTTCGTAAACATTGTCTTTTCTTTTGTCATGTGTTTTCCTTTTGGGGATGATGCAAGGCATTGAGACATCTAGGTCTCTTCCATGTTGACCCAAAATATTTTCTTTTCTTTGACTCTCTATATGTCATTCCTCCTATGTGTTCACAAACTATTTGGGGAATGATGACAGTTCCAAGCTCTATTATATCACTATAGCAAAGACATACACTAACTCTGAATCCATGGATCCCTTATGTGTTGTCTTTTGGGATTGCATGTAGCAGCTTTATTTGGAAACATATATTTGGCATAGGGCTTTCCAAATAAGATATCATTGCCCTTTTTTCAATTGGCATTTATCATTTTCTACTTTTAAGTAATTACTCACAACATGGTGTTTAGCAATTCATTTAAAGTGGGGGAATACATTGGCATTATTTCATTTTGGAGTTTGCGCCTCCTAAGGTGAGTTTCATTTTTAGTTTGACATTTTTCTTCACTTTTGTTCACAAGAGTTGAACTTAGTGTAGCATTGGTATAACACATTGATCATTTTGTGGCACCTTATCAAAGTTATCAAAGAGTATAAATTTTGGTATGGTTGATGTACGGGTACACACCTTGTATACCTAGTGTGTGTTTTCTCATCAACCACCTTTTTATGGGTACACACCTTGTAGACATAGTGTGTGTTTCTCATTTTGTCTTGGGGCTCACCTAGTCTATATTGGACTGCACTAGCCCTTGTGAGCATATTTATTGGACAAATAGGTTAGGCTTGATCCATCCTTTTTTCTTTTTGCATTATCTTTAACATTGTATTCTTCTATATCTTGTCTTGCTACACATATCTTACGTACTTGTGTTTCCTTAAGTGCTTATGTTGATTTGTCATGTGATCTTTGATCTTGGGGCCTTGATCACCCTCCTTGATCTTTGTCATCCTATCTCATTAACATTTGTGCACTTGGACCCCTCTTGACACATATTTCTCTACTTTAGTGTGAGTCTAAGCATAAGTTCATACTCTCACTAAAGTGGGGACTAAATGTAGTGTAGGAAATTATGTACCTAAATACAATTTCATAGTATGTTTGGGTCCCTTAATTTATTGGACTTAATTAAGCTTCTAATTTTATAAATTATCCATTCCAAAGCCTTATTTTTACTATTTTTGAAAGGGAAACCAACATTTAATTAATGCATTTAATATTTTAATTACCATGGAATATGTGGAACAATTTTTTCCTTTGAACATTTTTGTTTTTGGTTGTTGCTTCCTTTCTACTTCGAGATGACTTCGCGCCCGAAGGACAAAGACTACTCACACATAAAGGTGGACAATTTTCCACATGGTGGCTGCGCGGCTTTATATCTATCATTTTATTTTGGGTCTGAACAGAGACACATGTATGCTCGGTGAGGATTTCCACAAAGCTGTTGTCACAAATTTTGAAAATCCCCTGCCAACTTGCCACATCAATAGTTTTCATTAGGCGGGTTGTGTCAACCATTGATGTTTTTTCTTTTAGGTAGAGTTTATCAGACAACAAGGTGAAGTATTTGCATTCAGGAGTGGACTTCTGGAATAGCGTCATCACTCATCATGGCATATTAGATTGTGATTATATGGTCAATTAAGGATCTGATCTTCTTATGATAGTATATCTTCGTTAAATATCTAAAATCATTAATGAGGTAGTTGAGACTTTATGAGCGAAGATTGTTGCGATCTAATCAAGCTCTAAGATCAAATTGTGAGCTATCAGATTCAGGCATGTAGAAGTTTCTTCTTCTCAATCAATTGTAGAGGTGTCCTCTTCTTCTGGCTACAAATAAGGATTGGCAGTAGTGAAGAAGAAATTTCTAGAGATTCTTTGAAAAATATTTTCGAAGAATATAGATACTATTTTAGGGAGTTATATTTTCTCAAAAATAGGAAGGTTTTACAGAATAGTGTTTATTCTCTTTGGCATGTTGTATTTGTTCATACAATCATCGGATTAGCATCCAACCTTTTTTTTTAGTTAATATATCATAAAAAATTGATCTATTAGGGAGAAATCTTTAGGATTGTGCATTTTATGGCCTTTGTCAAGTTTCTTCTTCAGATTTCATTTATGTTGAGAACATTGTGTTAAAGCCTTACGTTGATATTCAAGATAATTATTTTACATGTTGTTAGCTTCTATGTTCTATGCTATCTTTTAGAAATTGGATCATTCCCATTATACTCTTTCATTTTTTGTAAAAGATATGCTATTTTTTATATTATGTTGTAAAGGAGGAAGGATTCTGTAAATATTTGAGTATTCCTGTTAATCTTTAGGGTTTCTTATTTCTGTTGGACCTTAATGGATGATTCCCATGGGTAGATTTGAAAAACTACACTGTGCTTTCTCTAGCCTTTGTTGCTCATTCTCTTCCCAAAAATGAAGGGTCTACAACATTTTGTGTCCATCTCATCAATTATAAGAGATAGTTAAAGTTTGAAATGTTGTAAAAGCTTTGGCGCATCACCATATTTATGTTTTATTTGCATTTATCTCTACCTCCTTACACCCAAACACAAAGAAGAGCCGACTTTATTTAAAAATCTCGTAGGTCATCAGTGAGGCACGAATTGGTCCCCCACTCCCTAAATTTCCCATAAGGTTGTTTGGAGAGGTGCAAGCTTTTATAATCAACAATTATTTTTCTAGCACACCCGATGGGACTCAAAGTTTTTCAAACATCTGATCAAAAATCAGAAATATTTCATAAATCAAATCAAGAGGAGAGGTTGGAAATCTCATGCCTAGAGTTCAAACAAGAGAATCTTTCAAAGGCCATTTCTAGTACTCCTAGTTACCTGCCTTGGCACCTAGGAGGAGAAGGCTTACAGGTTCTGTATTACTTGTAAGAAGCAATAAGGCAAGAAGTGTTGGCCCACAATCTAGAGTTTTATCTACTCCACCAGGAGGCCAAACCTTCCAAATCAGAATACTCATCTACCCTATCCATAGGAATCTATTTATAATGGCTCATTTAGGTGCTCCTTCTCCTAGAAATTTTTTAATTTGGGATAGTGGTAGCTTGCTACAACCACCTACACTCTCAGATATAAGGCTCGCCATATCGCAAATGCTCTTAAGGAAATCATGAAGTTTTCTGGGGAGGATTTTAAGACCCTTCCAAGCATCTCCAAGATATAGCAGAGGTATTTAGAGTAATAAAATTGTAGAAGAGAATGTAGCCCTCATGTTAGTGGCTACTTATTTCAAAGGAAATTCCCAGGACTGGTACATGTCCTTAGCTTCCGGTTCCATCCGCTCTTGGGATTAGCTCGGTGAGAAGTTGTTCGAGAACTTCTTAGAGAGAGGAGATCACTCCTTTTTTCTATAGCAATTAATCACTATCAAGAGGGCCCCGCAAGAGGCCATGAGCAACTTCAACACCAGGTTCCACAAAACCTGGTAGAGGATTCCTGTGATAGCCAGGCCTCTAGAAGCTATGGTATTCATGTTTTATCTAAAGACTTTCAATTCAAACATCGCAGTCATGGTATAGTCTATGGGAGGAGATACCCTGGCTGATGCATATGATCTAGATATGTACACAAAAAATAGTTTGATCAACACTGGGAAGCTTCCACCATGACCGTCGATTCCCATGTTCATGGAAATCTCTAGTGGCCCTCAAGAATAAGAAACTCCTAGCACCTTCACTCCACAAACAAGCATGTCAGTTGCACCACCATCCATGTATGTATACCTAGAGGACAACCCAACACATCGGGCTCTTCTTCATTAGCAACAAATGTAAATGATATGAGTAACCTCATGTAATCCTTTGTGAATGAGCCAGTCCTCATTAAATGATAGCAAGTAGACCCTCTGAAACCTACCACACAGACCTATCAAGGAGGAAGGCCATCTTATCAATAGAACACATATCAAGGAGCTTTGAAAGGAGGAAATCAGCAACCCACACCTACAAATCAGATAGTCCCAGTCACCATGCCACTTCAGACTATTAGGAACAGTTTGAGAAAGGATTTGGTCACAGCTAGAACAATCTGGCAGAAGATTAGAATGTGTGGTGCTTCCCATGTAATGATAGCCATATGCCCTAAAATTTCCCAAGGGGAAATATTCAGTAGAAGATAGTGGAGCAAAGAGGCCAAGGCATGTTTTTGAACACAAAAGAATATCAGTCTCTTAGAATGGAAAATGCCCGCTTTAGAGAAAAAATGCAAGGGATTTCCTTAGAGTAAGAGTTGGATATCTCACAAGACCAGGCACTTTTTTCTTGGATGGAGGAAGAAGATTCAATATTTGCAAATGATGCTCTAATGACTAGTGCCCTACAAGTACAGTCAAACTACAACACAAGGTCCAAAAGAAGGCTCATTGAAGAATATGTGCAATGAGCTCCACAATGACCACAACCACACATGGAGCAATATATCTGACCCCCTCAGTAGTCGCAAGCTCTGTCATTGCCAGAGAAGGAGGTGGAAAAAGAACTAAGCCTATCCACGTTAAATCTAAGGTCCTACCATTCAGAATGCTTAATGTGGTAGAGAAACTGAAGAAGGCACCTTCTAATGTATCTCTATGGGATGTTATATCCACTCCAAAATAGAAGACATTGCTCCAAGAGGTGTTGAAGAAAGAGGAACAAATGTTTTAGATGGATACAATCCCATCGCACAATCAAGATAAAGGAAAAGGGCCCACATCAGACCCTCGACCTTTAGGAGCCATGACATACATAAACATTGAGAACAATGTGAATGTGAAAGAGGTAAGCAAACCAAAGCCTACCCATTTTTTTTAATACTTATTATGGGGGATAAGCTTTTACACAACAATATGATTTATTTGGGAGCTAGTACCATGGTCATGCCTAAGAAAGTGGCCAACACCCTGAATCTTAAATACGAGCCTCTTGAGAAAGGGATCATGCAGTTAGACAGGAAGAAAGTCCCAACTGTCAGTTGCATCAAGGATCTGCCTTTAACCCTTTTCTCATACCCAATCCAAACTGTCACACAAGAAGTAGTCGTAATAGACATTCCCCAGTTTTTTGGATGTGTCCTTCAAAGGACTTCACAAAAAATCTTGGCGGATACTTGTTTCTTGATTGGTGTGATCTGATATTGCAAACGAAGCATGAGGAAAAGATGAAGATTATGTTGGAACCTTTGCACCCAAAACATATAGTAGACAACACGGTCTTGTACTTTGAAGCAACACATATCTCCTTCTCAAAAAAGGAGATGTATTACATAGAAATGTTAAAATATGAGGACACAAGTGTTCGAAACCCTAAAGAGGAGGTCCTGCTTAATCAGTTCATTGATTCTGACCCGTTCAAGAACTTCCATGCTACCAGATTAGGCACCTATGTGATCTTCGAAGGTGACCAAGTCTTCCCGAAATTGGTAAAGGAGTAGGAGGAACCTAGTAGATTGGGCGACAATAGTCTATGGACATTATATTTAGATGGTGCCAAATATAAAATTGGTTTCGGAGCAAGTGTTTGATTGATATCTTCAATTAGATTAGGGACCGTCAAAGCTTTCTGCTTCTAGTTCCCATGCTTAAATAATCATGTGGAGTATGAGGCTTCGGTCCATGGTTTGATTCTCATAGAGCGGATGGACATGAAGAGAATACAAGTGTTCAAAGATTTGGAGTTGTTCATAAACAAAGTCGCCAGACAGGAAGCCATGAAAAATGTAAGAATGAGGTCTTATACACACATAATATGGAATCTAATCAAGAGCTTCTAAGATTTTAACATACAGGTTATCCCATGATCCTATAATGCCATCATAGATTAGATGACTTTGATTGGCTCACAGTTTGAGCCAACCCCTGAATCAAAGACAACAAGAATGCAATATAGACCATTGTTTGATCATCAATTCCTAACAATGATCAAAACTTGCAAGTTTTTGAGGACGGTGTTTAGATTTTCACTTTTCTATAGAATTGAGGAAAATATTTTGATCATTCACAGTCTAAAGATAGAGGGGCTACTGAAGGACAAGTGATCCAATTAAAAGGTAATAAGCTCCAATGAGGCTTGATTTATCTAAAAAATATCTTCAATTGCAAAGATGTGAGAAATAGAAAACAAAGATTCACCGTCGGTGCAAGAGACTATGAGGACCTTGACGTCGAGAACGGTAAGAAGTTAAAAGTTGGAAGAGATAGCTCATAGGCGAACAAGGAAAGATTGAAAGGTCTATGTGCTAAATACAACGGAGTTGTAGCTTGGACCTATGACAATCTTAAACGATATGACCTGGGCATAATTTAGCATACCATTGACTTAGCCAAAGGCTCAAAGCCCGTTGAACAAAAACAAAGGTTGGTGAACCAGAAGGTTGAGGAACTAATGGCGCAAGAGCTTACAAAATCAATCAAATTGAAAATAATAGACCTGATCAAACATTCTACCTAGGTATCCAACCTTGTACTAGTATGAAAAAAGAATGGGGATATTGGGCTCTGCGTGGATTTTCGAGAATTGAACAAAGTTTTGTTAAAATATCACTACCCTTTGGTCTCTATGGAGAAAATTCTAAAGATCGTGGTTGGATTGGAAATGTTCTCGCTACTTGATGGATTTTCAAGGTATAATCAAGTTTACGTAAAAGAGGAGGACCAACACAAAACAATGTTTACCACCAAGTGGGGAACGTTTGGATATGCAAAAATTCCCTTCAAACTTTCCAATGCGGGTGCCACTTTTCAAAGAGTGATGAATATCACCTTCAAGGGATTGATCAATTAGATCATCCTAATATATCTGGATGACTTGACTATTTTTTCAAAATCAAAGTAGGATCATTATGATCATCTAGAAAAGGTCTTCCAAAAGTATTAATAGTTTGCGATTTCTTTAAATCTCAAGAAATGTATCTTCGGAGTACCGTAAGGTAAGCTACTTGGTTTTGTGGTGTCAAAATAAGGAATAGCCATAGACCCCAACAAGGTGAAGTCTATAAAAGAGCTACCACTACCAGTCAACCAGAAGGGGCTACAATCCTTTTTGGGAAAGATCAATTTCATCAACTGGTTCATTTCGGACTTCGTGGGTATCGCAAGACCTATCATGCTGATGTTGAAGAAAAAATTATTGTTTAAATGGACTCCCAAAGGTAAGCTTGCTTTTGATCAAATAAAGGCATCCATCTCAATAGCCCCAGTATTAGCTAACCCAAACTTCTCCATGGATTTTCTGCTCTACGTCTATAGCGGCCAACACAACATAGCTTCAATGCTCACTCAAAAGGATGAGGAGGGAAGAAAAGAAAATCCCATCACATTTCATTCTAGGGCTCTCAAAGGACATGAAACCAGGTATAATTTTGTTGAAAAGAAGACCTTTTCTATCATTAAAAGCCTAAAGAAATTTTAACACCTAGTATCAGCCAACAAAATCACCATCCTTGTCATCCATCCTAGTGTTTAGGAGTACATCACCAAAGGAAAGATAACCAAAAAGAGGGCCAATTGGATCACCAATATCATATAATACGATGTGGACATCTAACCGACCAAGCTAGTTTAGGGAAAAGACCTTTGTGAATGCCTTGCATAGGAATTAGGCTCCAAGGCAAAAGAAGGGACCTAATAGGTCTATATAAATCAGTTTGAGTCTGACGAGTCATGGGTGGCTAATCGGATGTGATTTATTCAAAAGGGGTAGTACATGACCAACATACCACCTCACAAAAGATGCTACTATTGACTGCAAGGCACTAGGTATGTACTAATTGAAGGGATTTTATTTAAAAGAGATTATGATGGAGTCCTTCTTCATTGCTTAGATAAGCCACAGGTAGAAAGGATTTTAGATGAATTCCACAATAGTCCTAAGGGTAGACACTTCTTCACCAAGACTACTATTTTAAAAATAATGTGGCCAGGCTATTACTAGCCTTCCATGTTCTCCAAATCCCATCACCTGGAAGTGTATTCATTGCCAATATTTTGTTGGCAAGTAGAAGAACTCTACCATGCCATTGAGCTAGATGGTAACTAAGAAACCTTTTGCATAATAGGGTTTGGATTTTTTTGGGATGATCAATCCCATCTCTAGCATAGTGAATAAGTGAATACTCACAGTGACCGATTATTACACAAGATGGACGAAGGCCGCTTCCCTAAAAAATGCTACATAAACAAAAATTGTTAATTTTCTTCAGGAGCTAGTGGCAAGGTTCGGTTCACCTAAAACCATCATATCCAATAATGAACGTAGGCTCTGGGATGTCGAACTTCTCTCTCAAGCATGGGTTCTACCTTAAGACTTCATCAAATTATTACCCGCAAGGAAACGGGTTAATAGAATCGACCAACAAGAATCTGATTAGGTTAATAAAGTGCATCGGGTCTAGACACCAAAAGGAATGGCACAACCATCTGTGAGTTGCTTTATGGTTCAGAAAAATTACACATAAGTAGATTGTGAAAGCCTTCCCTTATTAATTAGTGTATGGAAAGGAGGTGGTTTTACCCATTTCCATAGAAATTTATGCATTTCATCTATTGAAAGCTTTAAAATTTGAAGAGGACAGTGGAATGGAGGTGAGATTGGCAAAACTTTTGAGCCTTGAGGAGAAAAGAGAAAATAGGTATGATGTCATGATTGAGCGCCAACAGATAGTCAAATGATGTTTTGATAAAAAAATCCTCCAATCGAGATTTCTGGAAGGGAAGTGTTGTGCTAAAGTATGATGAACGCACTGCAAAACTAGGGCAACATGTTAAGTTTGACTCACTATGGAGGGTTCCTTTCTGAATCCATGCATGCAAGGAAAGAAATATGTACGATTTGGAGGATATGAATGATAATGTTTTGGATAATGGATAAATGGTATTCATCTAAAATCATTCCATTAAAGCACACATAAGTTCATTAAATTTTTACAATTATGTACCATATGTAATTTTTTTGTAAAATATGTTATCTTTGTGAATAAATCCATGAGAGGAAACACTGGAATAACAAAAAGTATCATATTTTTGTATTCATTGAAAAATTACAATATAATACAAATATTGAGCCTAAGGCTTCAAGAGAAGTTTAAAGCCTTCTCATTCAAACCAAAAAAGAGAAACATCTTCAAAAAATAAAAGAGGAGGAAACATGAAATGATAGTGGAATTAAAGCCTCCATCCATCGTGACAGTCAAAATATCGTTTCTTTGGGTTTTTCTTCAACGGGGTAGTAAAAGGGTTAACAAAACACAACACAACACACACATACATGCCACAAACCTCAATCTGAGTCAACATCATGACTATAAACCAGGATCTTGAAATGATTCTTCCAATCGAGCCTAGAAATGTGTTCCACGTTATACTCCCTCAGAAGAAAGGAGGTCGCAGGTCAGGATAGTGTGTGATACCTCTCCAGGTCCATATTTGGAAGTGTGTGAGAAAGGGCAGTCAGGGCACCACTTCTTTGAAATCGATGTGCTTGTGAATATTCATGGTGGTTGGAATGCGAACACAAGGGATAGAGACTTGCACGATTTCGCCAAGCCCATCTAAGTTCACCACATCAAACATAGCATGGCACAGTTCAAGAATCCAGGGTTTGGAAATGTCTAAATCCAATAGGGAAGCCATGAACCAGGAGATAATGTTGGAGTTGCACCATAGTTGGTTCTCTTCCTTCACATAATCCTTCCCAAGCACCCATTTGAATGCCACAATGACGAGGCGGTCATTCTTCCCTACCAGGCATTTACTTCTCTAACTACTAAATTTTCCTACAAAGGAATTCTACAACTTTTGGATTAAGAGCCAAATTGGGGTACCTAGGCTAGACATGATGGCAACAAGCAAGTTATAGGCTAGTGGAATGAAAAACATAGTGGGAGAAGCTCACTAACTCAAATGCTAACTCAGTGAATTTTTTGCTAAGGTGGTATTATTATTTATAGAAAAATGTACACCAAACAGCTCGAAGAATGGAAAATCTATATCCCGTTGGGCGGTGATATAAAACATATTAACACACTAAGAGGCAAAGGATAAATTGTATGGAGGATCTCAAAACAAGATTTGAGAAATTAATTTGGGTGTCGGGAGTAAATTCTCACATGTATTGATTGTTGCAATGTGTCCATCATCATCATCATCAATGCCAACCTGCATTGCTTATGTGTAAAGACATTTTTTAAAGGGCTAAACTCTGCCAGATTAAATGTAAATGTCTTTTTGAAGTACTTGTCCATCGCTCAAAGCACACTTTCCATTGCTAAAGGCACACTTCCCATCGCTCAGGGCTTATTTGTAAAAAGGGCGGTGGAAGGAATGTACTAATTACATTCTCATAGCAAGGTTGGTATTCCTAAGGGATACGGATCCCACTCCACATGTATCACCTTGCTGGAAGCACTTAGCGAGCTAGTGGTAATGGCAATGCCTTATGGCATTGTACGTGTGAAAATTAAATGCACCCAAAAAGAAATTTTTTCTAAGTATGAAAAACCTCAAGCAACTGTTGCTCTAAAGAAGTTTCCTGCAAATCATTCCAAGAACGCAACAATGGCGGAGGCATCATCTTTTGGTCGACAAGCTAGAGTCTCATCTACCAGACCAGGCTACACCAACATCTTTGGAAAGCATTCGTATGCTAGCGCCCCAACACCAAAAGAACAAAGTTTTGCTCATACTAAACCATACAGGTGGGAAACCCCATTAAGGAGGAAGCGGTTAAAGATTTCATAGATAATATTTTTGACCGAAAGTTGCATGCAAACCCTAAAAACCTTAAGGAAGGAGCAATGAAGAGAATGATCTCCCATGGGTCAACTGAGGGCTTTGCATCACAACTCTGGTATTGAAATTTTCCATAATTTTTATTGCCCACTATACATCTATGCCTAGAGCTAGTGGATGCATGCACGAAACAAGGGTTTTAAGAGGCAACAGGTTGAGGGTTACAATCAATTCAATGACCATCTAGGATATGTTGTACATCCCTGTAATCTGGGATGCCAAAATATTTGAACACAGAATAATGGAAGATTTCTAGAGAACTAGAGACAAGCAATTATAATTTTATATGGATGAAACAAATGAGAAGCCAGATGACAAGCAACTTGTCTTCCCTCTAGCACATAGAAAGTTCAAATCAGATGTGCAAATTGTTTTTTCAATGTTAGCTTATTTTTATGGCTTTGAAGATGACGAAAAGGTTTACTCATTCCAGGTGGGTTTGGCTTTCATGCTCAGGAAGGAGAGGAGTCTTAAGTATTTTGATTTTGCTAATGCAATGGCCGAAAAGATGTTGGAACAATTAAAAAATTATAACTCTTCTTTTTAGTTTAGGTATTCTTCTTTTCTGGCACATTTAATTTTACATCAGAACCCTGAATTTTTCATAGGGTATTTGTTGCTCAATAGGTTTAATGTGGTGGGGTTATACCAACTAATTTTAGTGTGGACCCATGTGCTTTCCAAAACATGGGACTATTATTCATTTGTTGATTACTTCCTACAACCAATGCTCTTAGATTTGTCTCTACACCCTCCAGGTCAGTTTTCTCCTAAATCCTTATAATGGATGAAAAGCCACCAGACCCCAGTGGATTATTTTTTTATAGCTGACTTTTCTTTCATCAAATTATATAGTTTTATTGAGGATCCTTTTAGGCTCCCTAAATTTTTAATAGACATAACCTTCACCTTGGAGGCATGTCATCAGGAAACTATTGCAGACAAATCCTATGGCAATGGGAGGCATAAAAGGGTGCTTTACCCAATTCCCCTTACCATTTCTAGAAGTTAGGTAAAAAATTTGAAAAGGGAAGACCAAGATGTATTGACTAGAAAATTGGCTTGCCTAGGCTTGGTTCGCATTTGTGACACATGGAGATACAATCTAGTGGGACATCTTCCGACTGTAAAACATGAAGAGCAAGAATATTTTGAGTCAAGAAAGAACCTGATAGAAGAAAGGACAAATGTATACATTGACCTAGCTTTTATACCATACATGCAACCCTCATGGCTTGATTTTTATGTTCAGGTGGCAGAGTCTCGACAAAGCACCCAGATGGGCCAGTCCCTAAAAACACAACTGAAGCATTTGGGATGGTTGGAAGGAAAATGGTTGAGTTCTAGAAGTACCGCCAAGAAATCAAGAACCTCAGCACCTTATATGGAGATGTTAAGCCCCACGATGAGAAGTTTAACTAAATATATGATACTGAGGCCCAAATCAATGATACTAGTCTTGAATATGATCGAGAGATTAAACTGGAGCAAGTGCCACTCTACACATCCCAGCCTTGGGAGCCCAATGTAGGAAAAAGGAAAGAAAAGGGGTCAAAACACAAAGTCTCACATATCACATCTTCCACCAAGACCTTTCCAAAGGGAAAAAGGACTTGATAGTCCCCAAAGAGATCTACTATAGCTGCAAGGGCCCAAGTTTCAGCAAGATCAGCCACCAGAGAATTTGAATCCACTAGTTTGGCCCCTGTGAAGAAGAGACAAGTCCAAGGCTTAGGTGGACTAGGCATATCAAGTAGAGGAGAAGAAGAAGTGGAATTTTCCCTGTCGGGATTTTCAGCTTTGATAGTCTAGGTAAGTCTTGTACCCACCCTTCTTTCTTCTAGTACACCTTTAGTTGTTCCTCCCCCCTCATCTATTGAAAGGAATCCTTCATCCGTGGGTTCTGATGTCCTCATCTTGAACACACCCTTGGACATATTTGAAAATAATCCCCACGAAGAAACCCCACGCATCGAATGAGCATCATCCACATTAGCCATGATTGATTCTTTAATCGCCTTACCAAGGGAACCCATTCAAAATATTGATACATCCATGTTACAAGTTTCACCATCCCTATCTACTTCCAGGAAAATTCCTCTTTTCCACCCACTTCCCTTTTTACTTTGATGGGTCTCTATCCTTCTCAGTCCGCACGTGGTCGATGATAACACTCCCTTTCACCTCTTTGCAACCTCAAATGGCTGAGGCCTCTCCTTCCATCACACTTTTCTATCTCCCTCCGGGTGTTTCACTTTCCGAATAGAGTATTGACTCTCCACGAAGTCTTCAAAGTCATATGGGAGCAACAAGGCAGGCTCAAAAAACAAGAAAGCATAAACTATGAGGAAAGGCCTCGACAAATCCAGCTACTCAAAAGTTGGAAACTTGTTTTGATGAAGAGCTGAATGCTTTGTTGATTGCTTCTTTGAGGCCACTAACGACCAGGTTGGAGTGAGAAATGCAATTTGAAGATTACGACATTAGAGTTGTGGGACTCAATTTGAGTGAGACTCTTCTGCACAACAAAGTGGTTTTAGCCAAATCAACTTAGAAGGTGGTCTACATCGACTATGAAAAGCTAGACAAAAAGTTGAAGAAGCGTGAGTCAGAGTTGGAAAATGTGAAAGCCACAATGGCCAAGCTACAGGTAGAAATCAAAGGTAAATATTTTGAAATGACCCGCTTGAGGCAATTACAAAGTTGGCAAGGTGAAGCAACTAAATTTCTTAAAGAGGCGTAGAGTGAAAAGGATCAGCTTCATGCTGAGGTAGAAAGGTTAAAATGTGAGATCGTAGTTGAGCATGAAACAAATGTAGAGCATCAAAAAAATCCCAGAGGTGTGAAATAAATTTAGCTAAAATGTACGTTGTATATAATGAGATGCAAAAGGAGCTACAAGAAAAGGATCAGAAAAAGGACTTGTAGAAGGAATTGGATAGTGTCTGATCTCAAGCCTCTAACAACCTTCAAAAGGATCAGATGGAAAAAAAATGGAAAAAATAGAAAATCAAGACATCAAGTCTATTTTGATGACTTAAAATAAGGAGGTTGGGAAGCAATGCTTTGAGCTTACAAATGCTCTCCAAGAGAAGAATCAATTGGAGGAAGACATGAAAGAAAGAGAGTGCCAATTTCAATAGGAACTAATCATGGAACAGGGATCTGGAATCCTCATGATACTAAAAAAACTAATATCTACTCATTGGGAGAGAATCATAGTTACAATCGGCAAACGAAAGCAAACGAATTCATCACTTGCCACCAGGTCGTGTCAAAAAGTAAAGCTTTCCAAAAGTGTTGAATAAGGAGGTCAACGAGATCAAGGAGGAGTTCAAAATTATGCTCCAATCTAGATTACCTGCCCTATTCTCATCAGATGGGGGAGTGTTAACAATCGAGTATATCATAGAAGTAATCAAGCTAAAAATCTAGGACTCCATAGTGCTCTGAGGTTTGAGCTCATCACCCACTATCGAGGAGATCGAGAAGTAAATCCTTCCCCTTTCTTGACTGTATTACCACATTGGAGTTGTTTCATCAAGGTGGGGAGGGGTTTCTTTTAAAGAAGTCCTTGATCTTGATTAAGCATACAAGAATTTACACACCCTCATCCATCCCACTAATGGAGATTGGGAGACCCAAAATGCCACTTCACTCAAATTCTAGGAATCACTTGAGATCTAGGTTCATGTCTCTACAAGTGAAGGCCCCTTGTCAGTCACCAGAATTGTGAAACAATTTTTGCCTTTGAAAATTTTGGCATTCAGTCTTTGCTTGTTTTCCACTTCGAGATGACTTTGTGCCCGAAGGACAAAGACTACTCATGCATAAAGGTGCACAATGCGCCACATGGTGGATGCTTGACTTTATATATATCATTTTATTTGAGGCCTGAATCGGGACACACGTCTACTCGGTGAGGATTTTTGTGAAGCTTTTGTCACAAATTTTGAAAATCACCTGCCAGCTTGCTACATCAATAGTTTTCACCGGGCAAGTTGTGTCAATCATGGATGTATTTTATTTTAGGTGCAGTTTATCGAACAACAAGATGAAGTCTTTCCTTTTAGGAGTGTACTTTTTGGATAGCATCATCACTCATGATGGCTGGTTAGATTGTGCTTATATGATCAATCTAGGATATGATCTTCTTATGAGCGAAGATTGTTGCAATCTAATCAAGCTCTAAGATCAGATTGCGAGTTATTAGATTTAGGCATCTGGCAGTTTCTTCTTCTCGATCGATTGTGGTGGTGTCCTCTTCTTCTAGCTATAAATAAGGATTGGCAACAATGAAGAAGAGAGTTCTGGAGCTTCTTAAAAAAATCTTTTCAAAAAATATAGATACTATTTTAGGGAGTTATATTTTCTCATAAATAAGATGGTTTTACAGAATACCGTTTATTCTCTTTGGCATGTTGTATTTATTCAAACTATCATCAAATTGTCATCCAACCTCTGTTTTCAGTTAATATATCATAATAATTTGATCTATTAGGGAGAAATCTTTGGGATTGTGCATTTTATGGCCTTTTTCAAGTTTCTTCTTCATATTTTGTTTATGTTGAGAAGATTGTGTTAAAGCCTTATGTTGATATTCTAGATAATTATTTTATTTGTTGTTAGCTTCTATGTTCTATGATATCTTTCATAAATAGGATCATGTCCATTATACTCTTTCATTTTCTATAAAAGATGTCATTTTTCATATTATGTTGTAAAGGAGGAAGGATTCTGTAAATATCTAAGTATTTATGTTAATCTTTAGGGTTTCTTATTTTTGTTGGACCTTAATGGATGCTTCCCATGGGTAGATTTGAAAGATTGCACTGTGATTTCTATAGCCTTGTTTTCTCATTCTCTTCCAAACAATGAAGGGTCTCTGACATTTTGTGTCGATCTCATCAGTTATAAGAGATAGTTAAAGTTTAAAATATTGTAAAATCTTTGGTGCATCGCCATATTTATGTTTTATTTGCATTTCTCTCTACCCCCTTTCCCCCAAACATAAAGAAGAGTCAGACTTCTTTAAAAATCTCAGAGGTCATTCATTGAGGTGCAAATTGGTCCTCCACTCGTTGAATTTCCCATAAGGTTGTTTGGAGAGGAGCAAGCTTTTATTATCAATAGAATATGAGTGTCTTAGACTTATAGGCTAGGACCATTCTCCCATGGGTGAATAGGTCCCCTTTAAGTTCCAAGACCCAAGCTAAAATATTTTTTTGGTGGTCTTTTAATGATTTAAATTCAACTTGCAATTATCAGCTTTTGGAATCTATTTTTTGGGAAATCAGATAAACACCTATAAATACATAGTATTTTTATCATTTGAAATCTATCTAGCAAGAACAAACTTTATGAAGAAATATTATGAGAAAATATTATTGTCAAGAGTATTCAAGAGAAAATTTATCAATCATTTGTTGCAACAATCAAGATCCTAACATCATGTCCAAGTTTATGTGTGTTCATGTCATCTTGTGAAGGCTAATATGCATTGTTGATCCTAAAGCATCCAATCATTTCAAGTATCCAAATCCATCAAGATAAGCAAGATCCATATCTTTGGAGAGATGTGTTTGTCTTCAATCCTCTAAGAGAAGCCATTTAAGGGCGGTGATTTGTAGCAAGCATTGTTCATTCCTCATTTCATTGTCTTTGTCATTTATCTTTCTATCAAGGTTTAATTACCAAACTGGGGTTTGACCAAGGAAAACCCCCATTCAAAAAAAACAATTCATCTTAGTGTATGTGAGGATTACAAGTTGAAGAAGAATTGAAGAGATCTCAAAGGAGCAATTTAACAATGTTGCACAAGTTGTCATCATTGGTACCAAGCCACGAAAAATAAGTTGCATAATTTATTTTTGACTATTTGATAGTGGGACCTATGCCAAATAGAAGCCAAGATCTAGTATCAAAGGGTTGTAAAAAGTTATTTGGAGCCCTAGACTGAGACCCATTCACCCAAGGGTGAATGAGTCCTCAAAACAAGTTTTTGGTGATAGGTACATGTGTTCAAACCCTTCTCAGATCTGTTTGCAAATTATTATTTCCATTTTCATAATTTTGAGAATTTGCATTCATGTATTAGGTCTTATTTTCCAATTAGTTTGAATGCTTCAAATCATTTCAGTTTGGTTTCAAATCTTTCCTATTGTCCTATGGACTGAGATCCAAGTCTGATTGGCTCACCATTGAGGTTGAAAGTCAATCTTTACACCTTGTGATCTCTTTCCTAATGAGATCCCTAGGGAAAGGCCACCATTAAAATTACTATAGGTTTTACACACACAAAACCTCTGGGGCTCCCTTTCCCTACATTTTAGCAACAAACATAAAGTTACAAAATTATTTAATTTTATTCAGTATAAGACTATGTGAGTGACACCAACACATTCGTTTGGACTAGTAGGTGCCATTTCATGGCCCATGTATCTTGATCCTTTCATTTTATATAGACTTAGCAAAGTATCTTAAGATCCTTAAGATAAAAAAGGTCAAACTTTGATGTGATTATTCTCATAAACTATGACATCTATGAACGTTTCATCTATACCTAGAATTGAATTGTAGGGTAGATCTATAATAATCTAGATCTTAGCTTTTCTCAACTCCAAATAATTTTTTCATGGTGGAAATGAAAGAAAGTTACAAAATATCTCAATTTAATTCAATATAAGGGTGCTAAGAGTGATATTTTTTATTATGTACCTCATGGAACTAAATTAATAATTTTAATACATTTGAGTAGACTAGTAGATGCTACTAGAGGTTTCTTTTTACTACCCAGATTTAGCAAAGTATCTTAAGATCCTTAAGATAAAAAAGGTCAAACTTTGATGTGATTATTCTCATAAACTATGACATCTATGAATGTTTCATCTATACCTAGAATTGAATTGTAGGGTAGATCTATAATAATCTAGATCTTAGCTTTTCTCAACTCCAAATAATTTTTTCATGGTGGAAATGAAAGAAAGTTACAAAATATCTCAATTTAATTCAATATAAGGGTGCTAAGAGTGATATTTTTTATTATGTACCTCATGGAACTAAATTAATAATTTTAATACATTTGAGTGGACTAGTAGATGCTACTAGAGGTTTCTTTTTACTACCCAAATATCCCAATCCTTCAGGATACACAAATCCAACAAAGTGTTTGAAGATCATTGAGATAAAAAACTTCCAAACTTTGTCACAATTGTTCTCACAAATAGTGACACCTATAATTTTCTATTTCTATGTACATTCTAGATGTTGGGTCCATGTACAATAACCTTCCCAATATTCCTCAACTTCTAATTGTTTTCTCATACTAGCAACAATTGTAAGGTTTCTATTAGCCATATTTTATTTTGTACCTTGTGGCGTTGAACCAATGGTATCAACATGATCAAGTGGGCTAGTTAATAATTCTATAGGGGCTGATGCAAGAAGTTGGGTACACAAAAAGCTCAAAAAGTGGAAGTGTTTTTGCTGTTTTTCAGAATTTGTCACATTTGGACTGAAAATTTGAGGCACTTACACAATGAATATTAAAAAAAGTCAGTAATATGAAATCTAAAATTTTGAATCAAGTTTCCAAATATGTAAATTATTAAAATACCTAGATTATAGAACTTAAATTTTGATAGGGATCTATAAAAACCACTTTTTAAAAGTCCTTGTTTTTTAACCATACCAAGCAGGTGTACAGACAACACTTTTTGACCCAAATAAAATTATTTTTTAATTCCTTTTGGGAAATGAGAGCTAACAACATGAAGTTTAATGTGGATGTTTTTTTGTAATTTTTGGTTGAATTTTTTTTTTTTTATTAATTTTTTATTGGCCTTAATTGAAGTTTTTTAAAATCAACGTGTACGGACAACATAATTGAACCTAAACAAAACATTTTTTGACTTTTTTTTTTCATTGTGTAGATAATTTTCTGAAGTTTGATGCCATATAATTTTTTTTACAAGAAACTTAATCAATAAAAAGTTATTAAAAAATAAAAAAAACCTGATATTCCAAGTTTAAGGACTAGTTTGCTTAGAAAATAATCAAAAAATAGCAAACATAATCCAATATTAATAAAATTTATATATTTAGAAAGTAGACATTGAGTTCTTTAATGGGTTTTAATTTTATAGATTCATTCAGAAAAAAAAGTCCATTAGCTATGTTGTCAAAGTTAGACATTCTTCTTCAATCTACCTTAGTTTTTTAGTTGCAGGTCAAAGGCTAAGGCTCGGATTGCCAAGCCTTTTCCAAGCCTAAAACCAAGCCTGGAAATAGTGTGGAAATACAATTTTTAAATAACGTGTACGCGTTACAGAAACGCGTACGTGTTATTTAAATGAAACGTGTACGCATTTTGTAATGCATACACGTTTCCTATTGATCTGTTGGGAAAACGGAACGCGTATGAGTTTTTTAAAATAATGTGTATGCGTTTGAGAATGCGTACACATTTCTAATGTATCTATTTTTCCCTAATTTAAAAAATTCTGGTAAAACACGATTTTCCTGCAACATTACTTTTCTGTAGTACGGTCTGAAAGTGTCATTTTCTGCATTTTTTATTGCAAATTTGTCTTGTGCAGGGCATATTCTATTCAAATCATTGGAAGAGACAAAGTGCAGGTTGAAGTTTTTGAAGTGGAATGAAGTGCAAGAACTTTTTACAAGAATATTTGGAACAAGTGAATTTTTGGATGTACTCATGATGTTTTTGTACTTTAGAGTTTATAGAAAAAATGATTTGAACATAGTACTTAGTTTAATTTGAATATTTGAAGGAGGTGGAAATTTGGAAATAAGTTTTTTGAGTTATTTTTTTTGTCATCAAAGAGGGTTTGGTAACCATGGGTGATAAACAAAGACAAAAAAAAAGATGTAGAAAGTTAATGACACCTGAAGAAGTTCAAGCAAATAAAGATAAGGAGGCAAAAAGACAAAGGGAAAGGAGAAAAAGGAATCATCAAATGAAAGATTTGGAGACATCTAGTTCCAAGAATGTTGAAGAGGAAGCCATGAATGATGAAAGGAATGTAGATGATACAAATGTGGAGATGGTGAATATAGAAGAAAATGCAATTACGGAGACAAACCCAACTATGCCTTCAATTTCAACTTTGAATGATATGCAAACAAGTTCGGGTGTGTCTTCAAATCCACCTCCCAATGATATGGAAAATGCACCTATTCAAACAATCTATCCATGTATGTGTTCAAACCCAATTTCTCATAATATTGATATTGCTTGTTTAGATGAAGCTGGATACACCATTGATGAGATCAATAATATTAGGGTTGAAACAATGCAGAAACAAGAAAATGATGAAATTATATCTTATGAGAATGTAAATGAGAATGAAATCCCTCATATTAATGAAAATGATAATGAAATCCCTTTTACATTTGAAAATGAAAATGAAACCCCTTGTGTGAATGAAAATGAAACTCCTATGGATGAAGGTGAAAATGTTTTTTTACAATTGAAACAGATGTGCTAGATAAACTTCATGGTAAAGTTTCTTCGAGACAAATTAGAAATTATGGAAATAAAATATATAAAATATTTTTTTATAGAAAGAAATTAGGATTCCAATGTCAACTCATGGTGCAATTGATGAGAATGTTGAAAATGAGAAAAGTAATGAAAAAATTAGGTGTTTTTGTAAAATCAAAAAAGAAAGATGATTTAGTAGAACAAGTCATATCTAGTGTTGCTAATGCTATTGATGTTATTGGTAAGAAAAGTCGATTGAAAGATAAGAATGCGGCTCATCGTGCAATAACAACTGCTCTAGTTGATAAAACAACTTCAAATAAAAGAGTGTTAAGTAAGATTAGTAAATGTGTAAAATTAAATCCTAGAACTTTGATAAGAGCTGCTAAAAGAAGAGAAAGTATTGAAAAGGATCCTATTAATCAATGTTGGAGTTTTAGTGGTAGACTCCCAAGATCAGACATGAAATTAACTAATGAAATTAAAAATTTAATCCATAAATTTTGGCATGATAATACAAGAGTATCACCTAACATTAGAGATGTCTTAAAATTAAGGGTGGGTTCCAAAATTCATGAACCTCATCCAAAGCATCTCTTAGATATGACTCAAATTGAATTATATAAAAAAAATTAGATGCTTCAATCTTACCATTGAATATTAACATAAATCAAAGATTATTCGAAAAGTGTAAACCTTGGTATGTTAGAATTAATAAGCAACGAATCTCCTATTGTTGTAAGACTCATATATAATTTTGTTATTATTATGATATATTTCAATATATACGATGCACTTTTCATGCTAACCAAATTATGCAGGACATTTGTGGCATTAATAAGCCACCTGAAAGAATCAAAGATTTTATAGCAGGTTTGTTTTGTGATCCCTCTTTAAATGGAAACTCACTTTTTTTAAAGCATGCAATTATGGAGAATGCGATAGATGTGGTAACTTTTCATTATTAGGAGAATGTATGCATGAAAGTAGTTTAGATCAATTTGGACAACAATTAGTGGATGTAAAAAAAATTTAAAATGTTGAGTATTCTTTAAAAGATGGAAAATTTGGAAAATGTGTTGAGCTAATTGTGGAAAAATTAGTGTGCATGCTTTTATTAATGAATTTAAAGATAAGTTTGTACCTAAATATGTTCAACACTCTCATAATTCTCATTGGCTTGATAATCAATTTCGTTTATGTAAAAAAAAAATTCCCAATGGGAAGTATATTGTCAGTTGTTGATTTTGCTGAAAATTATACTCTTGCTCCACAAGAAGAAATTCAATCACAGTATTATAATTCAATCCAAGTAGCTATATTTGTTCACATTGTTTATAGACATGTAGAAGATAGTACAAAAGATAATAGGAAAATTTTGAGACAGTACCATTTTTATGTAAGTGATAATCGATTACATTCATCTGAGTTTGTACAATATTGTTTTGATATATTTTATAAAAATTTAAAAGAGAGAGGAATTCAAATGCTAGAACATCTCATATGGTCAGATAATTGCACGGGTCAATTAAAAAATGCTAGAATTTTTTATTGGTTATGTAGAGTTCATAAGGAAAATAATATCCAACACATATGGAGTTTTTTTGAAGCTGGTCATGGTAAGGGAGAACACGATGGAGCAGGTGCATGTGTGAAAAGAGCTCTTGCTAGAGAGCAACTAAAATTTGAGGATGCTTGTGAAATTTAGAGATGCATGTGCAATTGTAGATTGGTGCAATACCAAATTATCTACAAGAACAAGTGAGAGCTCAATAATTCGACGCTTCTTTTGGTTAGTTGAAGAAAATGATATTTTTTCTCGACAAGATTGTGAAACAATTAATGGATCTGCAAAATGGCATTCGTTTAAGAGTTCAAATGCAAACACATGGACAATATGGACAAGGGAGTTGGCATGTTTTTGTCAATTTTGTATTGCAGGTGATTGGGAGGCATGTGAAAATATGGAATGGGTCGAACAATGGCAACACAAGAGCCTTAACGCCTACATTGACAAATGTTCAACATGGAGCGATAATTGAAGATAATCAAGTGTTCGCATCAGATGATTATGATCGTGTTTCGATCTTGTACAAGAAGGTACATTATTTATTGAGTTGAATTTTGTATGTATGGATGTTTATATGTGAATTAAATATAAGTCACTTTTATTGAATTTTGTATTTATTTTTGCAGGATGTGTACACTGTTGTTGCACCTGAGGGGAATGAAGAGGAGATAGATTACTGGTAGGCTAGATGTGTTGAGAGAAAACATAAGTTGGCACATCCTAGAGTGGATGATGACAACTTTGAGTATCCAACCGGTTGGTTGTTGTTGGCACCTGGCTTCAAAAATATTTGATGAGAAAGAATGGCTTTCCTGCATTTGAAGATTATGAAAGACACAAGAAGATTATACATTATTCACATTTGATTTTGGCAACCAATATAAAACTAGTTAGATATCAAGGGAGGCCTGCTAATAAAGTTTTATGGACACTTTCAATGGATTATCACGAGACAATCATAGATGCATTAAAAAAGAGAGAGGATGCAGATGGTAGAACAGAGTAAATAAATATTGGTAAGTATATCTAGTTGTTTATATAGAACTAATTGATATATACATTTGTATTTAATCATTTCCTAATTAAATTTTTATATCATTTTTTGTTTCAGGTCTCCTAAAATTAGATGCTTTACAAACAAGAGAGGAGATGCACATATATTACAATGGAATTCAAATATAGAGATAGGTAACTATATATAGTTCTAGATACATTTAATTGATAGTATAAATTCATTATCTCAACTCCCCTTAGTCCACCCTCTTGCATCCCTTCAAGTCATTCTATCAACTCCCCTTAATCCACCCTCTTTCATCCCCTTAATCCATCCTATTAAAGCACCCTTAAGTCATATCCTCTTACATCCCTGTAATCCATAATCTTGCATTCCTTAAGTCACTCTCATAATTCCCCTTAAGCCATCCTCTTAGGGCCTATTAATATCCATATTGTAAGGTTCATAACATGCATCCCCTTAATCCACTATCTTACATCTCTTTAATCCATTCTATCAACTCCCCTTAATCCACCCTCTTACATCCCCTTAATCCACTCTCTTACATCCCTTTGAGTCAATTTATCAACTCCCCTTAATCCACTCTCTTACATCCCCTTAATCCACCCTCTTACATCCCCTTAATCCACTCTCTTACATCCCTTTGAGTCATTTTATCAACTCCCCTTAATCCACCCTCTTACATCCCCTTAATCCACTCTCTTACATCCCTTTGAGTCACTTTATCAACTCCCCTTAATCCACTCCCTTACATCCCTTTGAGTCACTTTATCAACTCCCCTTAATCCACTCTCTTACATCCCCTTAATCAACTCTACAACTAACATGTAATTAGGGTTCAATAATCCAATTCTTCTATTTAACCATGGATTTAAAGAATGAAACCAACATATGTAAGAACTTTAAATAGTATTCAAAACAACTAGTACTTTCTCATGTAACTAAGAAGCCAAAAGCAAGAACCCAACATGAAAATTCTTCCATTTTGTACATGACCACATAATACATGAAAATGGAAATTTAATCTTAGAGGATAGTCTCATAATACCAAATAAGATCTACAACTATAAAGGAAAAAAGAGAGAAATAAGAATATATGCAACTATAAGAAGGAAAGAGATATAAATATACTTTATGAATCCTATTTCAAGAATAACTATCCTCTAATTTACCACACAACTCAATGCATTGTTAGATGATTTATGGTTATAATATACTCATAGGGATTCTATAGAATACAACAATGATATCAAAAATCCTAATCCTATTAAAAAAAAGGATAGAATAACTCTATAAAATACATTGCATACATCTTCTACCCAAAGAATCCAATATATAGGTCCATAAGGATTCCTAGGAAATAACAAAATGGCAACACCACAGTCACTAATAATGCATGAAAATACTATGGTAAGTAATTTTTTATGACTCTCACATGTGTTGACCCATCCTAAAATAGATAATAACTCTTATACAATCTCTTTATTTCAACTTCACTATACAAGTTGGCCTAAGTAACTCTCAAGAACTCATCTAAGAGACACAAGATCTCTAGATAGTGGGACAAAGTAATTAAGAAGAAATTATAAGTTTAGTTCACTAACATTAAAATTTATAATCCCATTCATTGTTTTCAAAGAATACTAAAGATAAGAATGAAAACTTAATAGAATACATTCAAAGGGACACATAGATATATGCACTAGTGACCTAATTGCAATGTACAAAATAAACAAAGATGAGCTTGAGCTCTACTCACCAAATTTTGAGAACTTCTTTGATCCCCTTAAGAAATGTCATATTAGGACCCCTTAAGACATCGATTTACGATTTAGGGTGATAGGATGGATTAAGGGGATCTATGTCTAGTAAGGTGGACTAGGAAAAAATGTTCCATGGCTTAAGGGAATAAAATTTGGTGGAGTTGCCTAAGGCAACCAAATTTAATTTTAAGGTCCAACAAAATGAATGGTAAATAAGGGTTTAGGGTTTAGATTTAGAGATTTGATGACATGAAAACATATAGAAGACACATGATGGATTTTGAACCTATTTGGACCTCCAAGCACTCTTGGATGATTTAAAAAGGAAGAGGATATCTAAACCCTAAACCCTAAACCCTAGACCCAATTTTTTATCTAATCATATATTTTTTGAAACGTTTCTATGACATAGACTCTTCCTTTGAAATAGGGTTTACGTAAATTAGGGTAAATAGCCCATTTTAGGTTTACATAAATTACGGTAAATAGGGTTTTAGGTTTACGTTTTAGGGTTTAGGTCCAAAGATTAACCTACAATGTAAATTAGTTTTTAGGGACCTATGTAAATTTTGTAACCTAGGGTTTTGAAATTTCTACGTTTTAAATGTGTTCAATTTAGGTTTTGTTTTTAGGGTTTTCAATTTACAATTTAAATTTCTTCATTTCGTTGACGTTATTGATTTTTTAAATGCAATTAAAAACAATAAAATATTGAACTAAACAAAAATTAAATACTAATTAAAAAACAAAAACAAAGATATAAACCAAAAAAAAATTAAGAATTTAAAAAACCTGGAAGTCAATGAGGTCACTAGTGTCGATGGGAGGAGGTGCAGTGAAAATTTGGTCGCCTCTAAAACGTGTATGCACTCTCCTTTCTTCTAATTAGCTTCAGATAAAAATCGTGGAAAATGAATTATAGTCGCTTATTTAAAAAAAAAAAAACTTTCTAGAAACGCGTATGCGTTTCAAAATGCATGTGTTTGATAACGCGTACGCGTTCTACGTTCGTGTACCCGAGGCTGAACGCATACGCGTTCGGATCTAGGCTCGGATACCCAATCCGTAACGCGTACGAGTTTCTTTGAAAACGCGTACGCGTTTCTTGTGAATTTTTTTTTTCCCCGAGATTTCCCCTCTTCGTGTACCCAAATTCTTGCTTTTACCCATAGGTGCCATTTTTTTCTCACTTATCTTAATCCTTCTAAGCTATATATATTCAAAAATGTCTCTTAATAGCCCTAATATAAGCAATAGTCTAAATTTGATGCAAATATTCTCATGAACATAACACCTTAAAATATTTCATTTAAACCTAAAATTAAACATTAGATACCTCTAAAATAACATAGATCTCAAATTTAACATTTTAATTCTTTGGATCTCTAGAGAGGATAGCAAGTAGTGGGAATAGGAGAGGAGGTCCAAGCTTCAAACCTTCAGACGAGGAGGAAGATGGAGAAGGGGATTTAGAAGACACGCATGGGGAGCTGCTTGGTACAGTTATGGTTGCTCTACTTCTAACTATGTTTTTTTATCATCTGCTGGAACATTTGTGGGTTTGCTTTTCGTGAGCCACGTGGTGTGGTTGCAAATGCATTGTTGTTGGAGGTTCTTTGCTATTGGCTTACATGTGCAGTTGAGGTGTAGTCAACTAGCATTGGGGTTGCTAATTGGGAGGATGCAACATTTTCTTGGGTGTTGTTGGAATTGTCTACAGATGGAGATGAGGGGGTTTTTACCCAGTTGCGGACCTATTTGCTTATAGGATTTTTGGAGAAGCTCGCAAGGTTTTTGGTGTTTTTGAATTGGTTGCTACTTTCTTGTTGTTATTGGTTTTTGACATTTCGCGATTGGTGGAATCTATGTTTTTTGTTGTGTCTGGTTGCTTGATATTTTTGTCTAGAAGCCTTATTTTCGTGTTGCTTGTTTTGTGAGAGAGTTCTCTTGGTGTGTGTTGTGGGTCCATTGCTAGGGTTTTGACTTTGGAGTGGCTTATTTTTGGCTATGACCGACATGTTTAGATAGATGGTGTGCTTATCATTCTGGCTTTCTCCTTGTCTCCTCCCTTCTTGGTTTTCCCTTGCCCTCAAGGTATCTCTTCTCTACTAATTGTTTTGGGGTGTCCCTCTAGTGGCATGTTCTCTTGGCGTTCGTTGGTTGCTTTTGGTTCTCTTGCTGGAGCTTGGTGTTGTTCCCTTTTGGTTGTTTCTATGTGTGTGAACCCCAATCCTAATACCTGCAAAACAATGAGAACAAACACATTAGATAATCAATTGCAAGCAACAACAAGGATTCCCCATGAAATCCATTCACAAAACTCAAATTAGGAAAAGAAATAATAAAGAACACAATGAAAACAACAAAATAGATTGAATCCTAATTTAAATTAGCAAACTCTTGATCCCATGGGGGAATTGGTGCCAATTTGATGTGAAAATTGGCCCTTTCCCAATTCCTATGATGCAAGATTGATGTGATGAGGAGATTTGATCCACTTTGTTGATGTTGAAGAGTGCTCCAAGCTAAAAACCTACATAACCTACCTAAGATTCAAGAATGATGGATGAAATTTGATAGATATTTGAGCATGGTAACTTTGCATAATTTATGGATGCCAAAATGAAGATATCAACCTCTTATTTATAGATTGACAAGTTGAAAGCATGCCCAAAATAGAGCAATGTGGGACTAAGAATTAGCCAATGGCAAGGTGCCACTTGTCAACATGTGAATGGAGGAAGCTTGAGCACATTTTGATCAATGTGCAAGTTTGAAATTTGAATTTGATGAGATGACATGTTTAGGGGGGATGAAAGATGAGTTAAATGCCAAGTGGGAGACATGTAAGAGACAATGTAAGAGCTTTAAATGCTTTGTTGGATGGACAAGTCCTTTTGGGGGGAGATTTTAAATTTGGAGGAATATTCCCTTTTTGATGCCATTTTGAAAGTAAATAGAGAATTATTAAATCAAATAAATGATTTAATTTTGCAAGTTGCAAAATCTAGAGGATTTGATGTATTAAGACTAATATTAATGAGGATTTGATTAATTTAAAGGAGATTTAGTTGATTTGACCATTTTGACTTAGATTTTAGGATTTAAATAACTCAAAATGAGAAGAGAATGATTTAGACTTAATTAAATAGATATTTTGATTTATTTAACTAAAGAGGGATGATGTTGGATTAAATTAGATAAATGTTTGATTTATTTAATTTAATTAGATGAACTTTAGAGATTTAATCAAATAATATGGATTATTTAATTAAATAAAGATAGGAAGATGAAATGACCTAGTTAATTACATAGAGATAATTATTTAATTAAAAGGAGAATTATGATGAATTTAATCAAATAAGGCTATTTGATTAAATGGTTAGACAGAGGGATAATTCATGATGAAGCGATGTTAGTAGATCAGGATCGAGTGTGTGATATCAATCTGTATATTTTCTATGTCTACACTATGGAGTTTAGCCCTCTCTTTGGCTTTGAATGGAATGTTGGAGTAGTTGGTGTGTTTAATGGCTTGGCCTACTTCTAGTTTTTTCCCTGCATGGGAAACCCCCTCCTTCATGGGTTCCTTTTAC
The DNA here is from genome assembly GCA_007258455.2 of Sequoia sempervirens. Classification (NCBI taxonomy): domain Eukaryota; kingdom Viridiplantae; phylum Streptophyta; class Pinopsida; order Cupressales; family Cupressaceae; genus Sequoia; species Sequoia sempervirens. Next base: position 247,415,934 of record VDFB02000017.1, read on the forward strand.
TATTGTTCACTTTGGGCGTGGCTCTATGTTTGCTGAGGACTTAGGGCCCTAATTTTTGAATTCTATTAGGGGTTGTTATGCCTTGTGTTGTTTTGGATCCTTTCTATGCTGAAGCTTTTTGAATTCTTTTTCATGGAGTTATAGCGGTAGTTTTGCTTCTATTTGTCCTACAAGAGAACTCTTTTGGTTTGTGCTTTAGGTCTCTTGTTGGGATTTTTTCTATGGAGTGGCTTTTTTATGGCTCTAACTGGTATGTTGGGAATAATGGTGTGCCTATCTTTGTGGCTTGCTCCCTAATTTTTTCTTGCATGGTTTACACTTGTTCTTTTTCCTTGTGGAGTTTGGTGGCTGATGCTCAACGAATGATCTACTTATTGGAAGTTAGGCAGATTTGTATTTGCTTGATGTTTCTTATTGGTTTCTTGAAAGTTTTCTATCTTTCCACTCTTCTTGAGCTTATGTTGGAGGGGTTCTTCTCACTTTTGGATGGGCTATTCTTATTAATGCCCTTGTTGTTTATAGAGATGTTTGCAGCCTTTGCTATCCCTATTCTCGATTTGTTGATGTCGGTTGGGTAGTGTATTAAGATATATCTTCTCTCTTAGAATATTCTGTGTTTTAAGAATTTCAAATTGTTGGTGGTTGGGGTGTTGTCAAAGTATTTCCGAAAGTAACAGGGCCTCTTGATGTCAAAGGAGGTGAATTCCATTTCTATTGGAGTGGTTGCTTTCTATTGGGTTCTATAGTTGCTATTTTCTATTGAGGTGAAGATTGCTCCTATTGAGGCGGAGCCCTCTGATGAGCTTATTATTTATCCTATTTATTTCACTTTCCTTATGATTTAATCCATGTTCATTATAATATCATTCCTAAGACATTTATGAACTTTACCTTGATTTCCTTGAGGCATTAACTATGATTAATGATGATTTATAAATGCTTGTATGTTTTAGTTAGTTGATGCTAAATTATGATGAATGATAATTATTAAATGTCAAGTATTTGTAGAGGGATTAAAATATCATTTTTGGAAGGAATGAGTCATTCATGGAATTGAAAAGAAGAGAAACAAGTTGATAGTTGTCAACATGTAGCTATTGTTGGAAAAGTGTAGAAAAAGTTAAAAAGGTAATTTTAGTAAAACATGCATATCTCCCTTGTTTCTTAATGAAATTCAAATTTTAAAAATGATATGCAAAGCTAAAAAAGAGGAGCACGAAACCTAGAAAGAATGAAGAAGTATGCAATAATAATGGAGTTGTTAATGAAAAAAGTGGCGACTGAGATGGCATAAATTTAGTCCAACCTCCACCATTTGTTATAATTTGAGTTTTAACTTGAAAAGAAGTTGGATATGGATTGCCATATATTTATATACATAAAAAAATCTCCAAAAAAATAGTTTTATCATAAAAGAGTTCAAACAAACTCTTTTCCAATCAGCAGATGAAAAGTTGTAATAGGACTCTATTGTCCAGTCATTGTATTTGTGTCATTTGAAGAATAATCCTTTTCCTTGTTTGAAGGAATGATGGGACACCTATTAGATGTTTTTTAGCCTATATATTTGAGTATGTAAGCAAGAAAAATATATAGAATATAATATAGAAGGAGAGAATTTAGTTTATTACTTTTAGTTAATAGCTTGGTAGTCACCTACAACCACTACTGAAAGCACCCACAACAACTACTATGCATAAATGTTTCTTTTCAACATTAATTGTGTTTTGTTTAAGTTATTGAATTTTAGTTATTCTTTCACACAACGATGATAGAATAGAAGTATCTCATGGTGCACATACAGTGTAGACCCATCATAAGTTTACAAACCTTGGTTGATAATTTAATGTAGGCTTGCAATGTCAAGTGGACTGTTTAGCTAGCTACACCCCTGAATTGTGTAATTTCACCAAGTCTACAACACATTAGTTAGACTTTACATTTTTAGCGTCATTGATGGGGATGGTGTCAAGCTATGAGAATCTATAGGTTTCTTAAAAGTTATTCCTTGCTTTTGTTGTCTCTAGTGTCAAGCTATGAGAATCTCTAGGTTTGTTCTTCCTTATTTCTATTCAAAGTACTTAGGATTATTAGGAATTTTGAAAGTTACCACAATCAGATTTAGCAACAAAAAAATGGATCAAATTGATATGCTTGAAAAGAGTAAATTGAAAATCAATAAAGACATGTTCTTTAGCATCATAGAAGAATTTTGTTTAAGAATTGATGCTAAAGAGTACAACATTGTTTTGCAAAACGAAGAAGTTATTATACACAAGGTTGTTGGTCAAGATGAATGTGATATCAAATCAAAAATCCTACTTTTAGAAGAGAGTTTCTATGAAGTCAAAACTAGTATTCTCATGCAAAAAAGTAAAGACAAGATTGAAGAGGACCAATTTTGGGATTACTTAGAGGTGTTTTGCTCAACTTTATATGCAACAACAATATATTTTATAGAGAAAAAACATGAGCATCTTGCAAAAATTTCTATGCTGCTATAAAAAAAGCAACCCATCAGCATGAAACTAACAAGGAGGGTTCAAAATTTGTTCTTTAATGTAGATGTCCTATTAGAAATCTAGTTGAAATGGAGGCCACAAAAGCATGACAAGTCATGATTTCATACAAGCATGAAGCTACAACTGAATATGAAGCTAAATACATAGTTGTAGTTAAAGAAGAATGGTCTTAGCTTACTTATTTCCTTCAAAACAGAAATATGTATTGTCAAAATGAAGTAGTAAGTGAGTTTGTTTATGTATGCCAAAAATTATTGCAGTTGTTTATTAAGTTTCTACTTATGTTGCACCTCTTTTTGGTTGCTCACACGTATGTGAAGCATTGTAAGTTGCTAAGGAAAGGAAGCTATTTCACAAAACTAGTCAATGGTTTTGTTTCATCAAGTTTTCTTTGTTGGTTAGTGTAGGTTAGGATAGGTTTTTCATTCAATAAATGTTTTTGCACAATTTCTTAGATGTCTTCTTCTCCAAATATTGAAGCATAGTTAGTTGGGTGTTGTCCAATGTAGTTTGTTTCCCCATTTCTTCTTATTTAGATGACTATTTCAAAGGTATTCATAGTTGTTTTTTTTGTCATATTCCAAAGTAATTTTTATTTCAAGGTTACGCTTCATGCTTGTCAAAAATAAAATCCATTAGGTGGTTGGGTCTTCATGGGATCAAGAATGTCTATTCAATTGGTGTTGTTCAATTGATTTAATCAGATTTTATTCAATGGTAATGGACTGCATCTAAAGTGACTTTAGAAGTCATTGGATGGATAGACATTTTCTGTAGTGAGCAGCCAAGAAACCTACAACAACTACCGATGATAAATATGTAGCCACTCTTAGAGGGACCTATACATTCAACTATTCAAGAACCTGTACTTTCAGTTATTCACCAAGTTTACAACTTTTCACTACATCATAGAAGGTACTTAAATTTATGATTCTCATTCATTATTAATATTTATCATTTTTAGTTCATTAACTACCTATGCATTACAATATGTTCATCAATTATCATTTTTCTAATTACATGCTTCATAAATGATTTATTCTGCCACCTGCATCCATACATTGGCATTTGAGGACAAATGACCTTTCAACTGGGGGAAAATGTGCATGTCTTCTATTTTTTTCCTAGACCATAGGAGGATGACCTTGCTTGTATATTTTCATACCTACCTCCTACATTCATGACTATGTTTTCTTCAATTGACATATTGTTCTATTGATTTCCCTTTGTCGTTATTGCCTCAAAGTGACAAAAGATAAAAGTATTTAGGGGTAGCTATAGCAGATGTAATTCATGTTATCTCAAGAATGAATTAAAGAGAGAAGATGTTAAGAGAATATGGAGAGGCGTCCATACAACAATGTTTCTATCTTGATGAAAAAGAAGGAAAGATAAAGTCATTGGATTTCATGCTGGTAGCTTTCATGTTTAACCAATGTCCATCTCCTACTTGAGTACAAGCATAAGCACTTCAGCTGGGGGGGGAATGATGAGCTTATTATTTGTCCTATTTATTTCACCATTCCTTATGATTTAATCTATGTTCATTATAATATCATTCCTAAGACATTTATGAACTTTACCTTGATTCCTTGAAGCATTAATTATGATTAATGATGATTTATAAACATTTATATGTTTTAGTTTGTTCATGCTAAATTATGATGAATGATAATTATTAAATGTCAATTATTTTTAGAAGGATTAAAATATCATTTGTGGAAGGAATGAGTTGTTCATGCAGCTAAAAAGAAGAGAAACAAGTTGGCAGTTGTCAACATGTAGCTTTTGCTAGAAAAGTGTAGAAAAAGTCAAAAAGGCAGTTTAAGTAAAACATGCATATCTCCCTCATTTCTAAATGAAATTCATATTTTCAAAATGATCTGAAAATTTGAAAAAGAGGAGCACGAAACTCAGAAAGAATTTGAAGAGATACACAATAATAAAGGAGTTGTTAATGACAGAAGTTGACCAAGTAAAAAGTTGCAACTGAGAAGGCATAAATTTAGTCCAACCTCCACCATTTTTTATACTCCAAGCTTTAACTGTTGGAAAATGTGTCTCAAACTTACTGATGTGAAACCTCTGAAAAAAGAAAAGTCGGTGTGACATTCTTTCTATTTGGCCGACTAGCAGTTGTGTAACCTTGTGGAATGCTCTGGTCGTCGAGACCTTGTTGTTGTCTTACCGACTGGAGTTATCGCTGAGACTTTCCTGTCGCTGTGAAGTTTCTAACTCCCTCCGCCGGGTAGATCTCTGGCTGACTGGTTTGGCTCCTATCGGATGTCTTCGGTGAGACTCCTAGTGACAGGTAGCATCGGGGAGAGGTGTGACCTTCAGAGACTCTTAGCGACTAAGGATATCTCGTCGATGGTTTAACTCTTCGGTGTGACCTGAAGGCTAATTGGAAGTCATAGCGATTATTGAAGTCTCGCCGATGATAGGACATTTCAGTGTGACATGGAGGCTCACTAAGACCTTTTTCTGACTTGTTGGTCTAGCCGATGGATGTGTTCATGCTGGGTGTAGGGGAGACTCTTGCCAATAGTCTGGTCGGAGTGATATCTATTGTCGGGTGTTTTCGCTATGATCTCTCGTCGATGACTGTTGGTCTCACCGACAGGTGTATTGACATCAGTAAGACTTAAGGGCTCTATATGACTCATAGCGAATGCAATAGTCTTGCCAATGAGTCTGTTGTGGACTTCAGTGAGAGGTCTTGTTGATCTTTCTGATAGCGATATTTTGGGCGATGATCTTGGATATCGGTATGACTCTTGCAACTCGTTATGACCTCTTTCTGATAGTTGTAAGTTATGGCGATAGCGTTAGTGGAGCATTGTAGCATCAGGGACACACGACTAGTGTCTCACTGACATGCGATTCTACTTGAACAACTTTTGACCGTCTGAAGATCCTACATGGTATGTGTTTGACCAATTAGAGGAAGCTGAAGGTGAACCATTGGCAGTTAGGCTGTTGCGGCCATTCCTGTGAGGAAGATCAATAGATCATGAATGACATGGATATACTCTAAAATTGAAGATGATGTTCGGTTTGATGAATAGTTCGATGGATGATCAGTGTGTGTGAAATCAATTCAGAGAGCATTGTAACTGGGATGTTCTGTACAAGGTTGATCATTGAATTTCCTATTGCAAATTGACATTAGAAAGTTAAGTCTGAACTCTGTATGTAATTTTGTTTATTGTAATACAAAGAGGCTTTTCTTGGTGTGGTGGGTTTTTCTCCCATAAGGTTTTTCCCATGTAAATCTGGTGTTCATCTATGTATGTTAATTTCTCTATTTTAGTTATTTCTTTCATGAGTATCTTAATTGGACTGTAATTGAAAATTTAAAGTCACCTCTGCATTCTTCCCTGAGGTTTTGACATTAGGAGAGTTTGTTCCGCACCTAAGCTTTCCTTACAAGTGGTATCAGAGCCTGGCCAGTTGAGTTATCCTTGTGGGTACGTTGGGTTTTTTTGTGTCAATTCTGTTTTAGTGGGAGTCTTGTAGAAGTCTGGTAATTTGAATTATAGATTAAGATGGCAAGCATGTCAGGAAATATTGAAATTGATAAATTCAATGGCAGTAATTTTGAGTTGTGGAAACTCAAAATGGAAGATCTGTTGGTTGATCGTGATCTATGGCTTGTTGTGTCTGGAACGAAGCCTACAGGCATGAAGCAAGAGGATTGGGACCTTGCAGATAGAAAATCAAAGGGGTTGATAAGACTTTGTTTAGCAAACTCTGTTCTTCTGAATGTTCATGAAGAAAAGACTGCATCTTCCTTGTGGAAAAGACTGGCAGATATTTATCAGGGCACGTCCTTGGTGAATAATTTTTTCTTGAGGAAGAAGTTGTACACTTTGAAAATGTAGGAGGGAGGGTCTATTGTTGATCATTTGAATGCTTTCAACATGCTAATTGCATAGTTAGCATCTGTGGGTGTGAAGATTGATGAAGAAGATCGTTGTATGTTGTTATTATGTTCTTTGCCAGATTCTTGGGATCACCTGGTGATGGCTATTGGAAGTACGACATCCACTTTTAAGATGGAAGATGTTTCCTCTTTGTTATCAGAAGAGATGAGAAGGAAATTTTCTGAAATGGTGAAGGAGGCTCTTACTGTTAGAGGAAGATCGAAAGGAAAAGGCAAGAAGAAGGACAACAAGTCCAAATCAAAATCAAAAGGGAGATCAAAGTCTCCTGGAAAGAAGTCCAAGGTGAAGTGTTGGAATTGTGGGCAACTTGGTCATGTTCGAAAGGATTGCAAAGAGGAGAAAAAGAAGAAGAAGAAGAAGAATTCTGACAATGATTCTTCTCAGAGTGATGCAGATGCTTTCATTGCAGCCTTGGCTACACATGCATCAGATGATGTCTGGCTGATTGATTCTGGAGCATCTTTCCACATGACATCTCATAGAGACTGGTTCACAAAGTATGAAAAATATGATGGTGGAAGAGTGTATTTGGAAATCGATTCATCTATGGAAATAGTTGGCCATGGAAGAGTCAGAATTCAATTCCTGATGGAAGAGTGAAGGGAATCAATGATGTAATGCATATACCAGGTCTGGCTTGAAATTTACTTTCTGTTAGTAAGCTAAATGATATTGGAGTGCAAGTCACATTTTTCTGGAAATGGCTGCAAGATGACTAGAGGCTCTATGGTGCTAGCAAGGGGTGCTCGTATTGGTACCTTGTATAAGCTGGATGCACATGCTGTGCAATGAAATAGTGTCTCTGTAAAGTCACAAAAATCTACTCATGGAGAAAAGAAGGTAAAATTTCCTGATAGTGTAAACTCTATAGAAGTTAAACTTCCAGTAGAAAAGACTATGCTCTGGCATCATAGGCTTGGCCATATTGGAGAAAAAGGGTTAAAAACCTTGAAGAATAAAAACCTAGTTGAAGGGCTTGATGACTGTAACCTTGAATTCAAATTTTGTGAACATTGTATATATGGTAAACAACACCGTGTTTCATTTTACTCCAGTCCTCACAAATCTTCTTGTTTACTTGATTACATTCATTCTGATTTTTTGGTCCAGTAAATGTTCCTTCTCTGTCTAAATCAAGATATTATGTATTGTTCATTGATGATTGTCAAGAAGAACATTTGTTTATTTTTAAAATGAAATCAAAGTGTTTAGTCGTTTTAAAGAATTTAAAAGCTTGTAGAAAAATGTTGGAAGAAAAATAAAATGTTTTAGGACTGATAATGGTGGTGAATTTTGTTCTAATGAATTCGAGAGGTATTGTAAAGACCATGAGATTAAAAGACATAAGACTACTCCTTATACTCCACAGCAAAATGGAGTTAAAAAAAGGTTCAATAGGATAGTGATGGAAAGAGCCGCAGAAGTCTGTTGGCGGTGCTAGCTTGGAGGAGAAGTTTTGGGCTGAGGTAGTTTTTTACAGCAACGTATTTACTTGATAAACCGTTCTCTAATTAGTCTTGTTGAAACTTTTGCTGGAAGGAGATGGAGTGGAAAGGAGCCCCTCTTGAGACACATCCCAGGAGTCTTGGCTGTAGAGGCATATGTATATGTACCAAATGAAAAAAGATCTAAGTGGAAACAAGGTTTATCAAATGTATTTTTATTGGTTATAGTGTTGGCATAAAAGGATACAAGCTTTGGAATCCTAATCTAGGAGGTTCTATACAACGAAGTGTTATCTTTCATGGTAGAGCCTTTTACCTTGGATCTGATGCGAGGGCAAAATCAAAAACAAAAAGGATATTTGAAGGAATTCACCGACACGGATAAGAGGAATTTGAAAATTTAAAATATACTGGCTGAGGAGACCTCAAGTAGTTACGAGATTCACGAAGAAGAAGAACAACCCTCGGCCCTTAGCCATTAAGTCAGCTTCGTGAAAGAAACAACCCTAATAGGTAGCGGGGTTTCTTTGATAGATTCTACTTGTGCCTATGCTTTAATTTCTAGCATTGATGAGCCTAGGGTATGAAGAGGCATTTAGAATGTCTGATTCAAACTCTTAGTTTGGAAGCCATGAATGAAGAAATGACATCATTAAGAAAAGAATGATAAGCAGGTTTGGTTCCCTTGTAAAAGGCAGAAAAGTTGTTAGAGCAAATGGGTATTTTAAAAAAGAAAATAGGTTTGGATGGCAGTGTGGAAAAGTATAAGGCGAGGTTGGTTGCGAAGGGTTATTCCCAGGTAGAGGGAATTGATTATGGAGAAATTTTTTCTCCCGTAGCTAAGTTGACATCTATCAGATTCCTTTTGTCACTTGCAGTAGCATATGACTTAGAGGTTGAACAGATGGATTTGAAGACAACATTCCTTCATGGTGACCTTGAAGAAGAGATTTATATGTCCCATCCTAAGCACTTTGTGGAGAAAGGTAAAGAAAAACTGGTTTAAAAGTTGAAAATATCTCTGTATGGATTAAAGCAGTCTCCTAGAATGTCGTACCAAAAGTTTGACACTTTTGTTTTGTCATTGGGATTTGTAAGATCAAAATCTGATCATTGTGTGTATTACAAAGCTGAAAGTGATCGAGTTCTTATTATTGATCTCTATGTTGATGATATGTTGTTCATAGGCAATAGTAAGTTAATGATTTCTGATCTAAAATCTCAGTTATCTGCAAAGTTCGAAATGAAAGATCTTGGTGCACCAAGGTATATTCTAGGAATGGAAATAACCAGGGATAGGAATAGTAGAAAATTTTGGCTCAGTCAGAGTAAGTATATTAAGACTGTTCTAGAGAGATTTTGTATTACTGATTGCAAGCAACTAGTTGTTCCAGTTTTGCAGGGAACGAAGCTATCTGTTGAAGATTGTCCAAAATATCCTACTGAGATGGAGGACATGATTAGTGTGCCTTATGCTAGTGCAGTTGGCAATCTAATGTATGCAATGGTCTATACAAGGCTAGATATTGCCCAAGCAATGGGAGTACTTAGCCGGTTTATGGCTAATCCTAGAAGAACACATTGGGATGCTGTGAAAAGAGTATTCAGATATTTGAAGGGTACATAATAATATGCTTTGTGTTACCATGGCAACTTGGTTGAATCAAAGAGGACTCTCAGCATTCGAGGCTATGTGGATTCTGATTGGGCAGGGCACATTGACAGAAAAAGATCCACCAGTGGATATATTTTCATGATGAATGGTGGTGCAGTGAGTTGGATGAGTAAGCGGAAGGATGTAGTCGCTTTGTCCACTATAGAGGCAGAATACATGGCAGCAACACATGCCTGTAAGGAAGCAATCTAGTTAAAACATTTGTGTTCTAACATTGGGTTTGATGCAGGGAAAATTACAATTTACTGTGATAATCAGAGTGCTATTTGTTTGGCGAAGAATCCTACTTTCCATGCCAGGACGAAACATATTGATGTGCAGTATCATTTTATACGAGATATGGTGGAGGATGGAAAGGTCTCTTTAGAAAAAGTGGATACTCTGGAGAATGTTGCAGATGCATTGACGAAACCTATGAGCACAAACAAGTTCAGGTGGTGTGTCAGTTCCATGGGCCTCAGTGCTCATGAATTTCAGTAGTTTTTTGGTGCTTTGGAGGTGTCAATAAGATCTTCGTCAAGTGGGAGATTGTTGGAAAATGTGTCTCAAACTTACTGACGTGAAACCTCTAAAAAAAGAAAAGTAGGTGTGACATTCTTTCTATTTGGCCGACCAGCAGCTGTGTAACCTTGTGGAATGCTTTGGTCGCCGAGACCTTGTTGTTGTCTTACCGACTGGAGTTATCACTAAGACTTTCCTGTCGCTGTGAAGTTTCTAACTCCCTCTGCCGGGTAGATCTTTGGCCGACTGGTTTGGCTCCTATCATATGTCTTCGGTGAGACTCCTGGAGATACGTAGCATCAGGGAGAGGTGTGACCTTCGAAGACTCTTAGCAACTGAGGATCTCTCGCCGATGGTTTAACTCTTCGGTGTGACCTGAAGACTCATTGGAAGTCATAGCGATTGTTGAAGTCTCTCCGATGGTAGGACATTTTGGTGTGACATGAAGGCTTGCTAAGACCTTGTTCTGACTTGTTGGTCTAGTCGATGGATGTTTTTGTGCTGGGTGTAGGGGAGACTCTTACCGATAGTCTAGTCAGAGTGATATCTACTGTCAGGTGTTTTCGCTATGATCTCTTGCCGATGATTGTTGGTCTCGCCGAAAGTTGTATTCACATCGGTAAGACTTAAGGGCTCTATATGACTCATAGCGAATGCGATAGTCTTGTTGATGAGTCTGTTGTGGACTTTGGTGAGAGGTATCGTCGATCTTGCCTATAGCGATAGTCTGGGTGATGATCTCGGATATTGGTCTGACTCTTGCAGCTCATTATGACCTCTTGTCGATAGTTGTAAGTTAAGCCAATAGCGTCAGTGGAGCATTGTAGCATCGGGGAGACACGACTAGTGTCTCACTGACATGCGATTTTGCTTGAATGAATTTTGACCATCTGAAGATCCTATGTGGTATGTGTTTGACCAATCAGAGGAAGCTGAAGGTGAACCGTTGGTGGTTAGGTTGTTGCAGCCATTCCTATGAGGAAGATCATCAGATCATGAATGACATGGATATACTCTGAAATTGAAGATGATGTTTGGTTTGATGAATAGTTCGATGGATGATCAGTGTGTGTGAATTCAATTTAGAGAGCATTGTAACTGGGATTTTCTATACAAGGTTGATCATTGAATCTGCTGCTATAAATTGACATCAGAAAGTTAAGTCTAAACTCTGTATGTAATTTTGTTTACTGTAATACAAAGAGGCTTTTCTTGGTGTGGTGGGTTTTTCTCCCATAATGTTTTTCCCACGTAAATCTGGTGTTCATCTGTGTTTGTTAATTTCTCTATTTCAGTTATTTCTTTCATGAGTATCTTAATTGGACTGTAATTGAAAATTTAAAGTCACCTATGCATTCTTCCCTGAGGTTTTGACGTTAGGAGAGTTTGTTCCGCACCTAAGCTTTCCTTACATTAACTTGAAAAGAAGTTGGATATGTATTGCCATATATTTATACAGTACATCAAAAATCTCCAAAAAATCAATTTGATCATAAAAGAGTTCAAAAAAACTCTTTTCCAATCAGCCAGATAAATTTTTTTAATAGGACTCTATTGTCCAGTCATTGTATTTGTGTCATTTGAAGAATAATCCTTTTCCTTGTTTGAAGACATGATGGGACACCTATTAGATGATTGTTAGCCTATATATTTGAGTATGTAATCAAGTAAGAGATATAAAAGATAATATAGAAGGAGAGAATTTAGTTTATTACTTTTAGTTAATAGTTTGGCAGTCACCTACAACCACTGTTGAAGGCACCCACAACAACTACTGTGTGGAAAGGTTTCTTATAAGAATTAATTGTGTTTTGTTTAAGTTATTGAATTTTAGTTATTTTTTCACAAAATGATGATAGAATAAAAGTCTCTCATGGTGCACATACAATGCAAACCCATCATAAGTTTACAAACCTTGGTTGATAATTTATTGTAGGCTTGCAATTTCAAGTGGAATGTTTAGCTAGTCACACCCCTGAATTGTGTAATTTCATCATCTATGACACATTAGTTAGAATCTACACCCCTTTCCTATTGAGATGGAGCTATATTTTATAGTTTTGGTGGGAAGTGATTTTCTCTTCCATTGGTTCCTATTGAGGTGGAGCTTGTGTGTGTAGGAGGGTGGTGACTTTTGTAGTAATGGTTCTCACCTCTTCCTCTCCTATAAAGGGGATCTCTCTCCTATTGAGGTGGATTATGGGTTGGAGAATCAATTTGGATGGTGTTTTATGAAGGTAGATGCTCCTTAGTGCTCAATTGTTCTCTCTTATTCCCCTACTAGGATTGAGTGAGAGAGAGAGAGAGAGAGACTTGAGAGAGGGAGATTGGGTAGGACAGAGAGAATTGAGAGAGAGAGAGGGAGGGAGTGGGAGAGAGATAAAGGGTAGAGGGTAGAGGGGAAAGAGATAGAAGGAGTGAGACACTTGAGAGAGAGAGAGGGAGGGAGTAGGAGAGAGATTGAGGGTAGAGGGTTTGCATGAAATAGTAGAGTTTTCATGTTGAAAGGAATATACTAACAATTCAAGTCTAAATTCCATTCAAGAGTGGTAGAAAATTGAAGTTTGGAGGGGAACAAGCTTTTGAAAAATTTAAATTGTTGAGGAGTTTGAAGAAAGAAGAAGCAAGGCTACATAATTGGGAAAAACTCCTCCATTTCAAACTCTAGTTTTTTAGGTATGTGAAGTCTTCACACATTTTCTTTCATTCTATTTTGGCTTGCTTTGATTTTTGTTATTTTGCATATTCCATGTTTATCATTGTTTGTTTGTCATTATAACCTTAGCTTGTCAATGAACATTTTAAATTACACAATTCTTTATACTCGCCAATTACATTTTTAAACCACGTCTCTTTGAGGCATTTTGTTAAACAATTGACTTACCTTGTGTATGCTTCTACATTTTGTATACACATATATATAACAAAAGTTTTAAGTAAAATGATACATCATTTCTCAATCCTTTACTATGGATGTGCATACCACTCTCCAAAGCTTTCATTTCAGTATAGGCATGGGGATGTTGGAAAATGTAGTTGAATTTGGTTTTACACCTACAAATTGCATATGCTTGAAATTTTCTAAAGCCTTTTCAATAAATCTATTTTGTGCATATCCTACAATCATTCTATGTTAGTGTAGGTTTTTTATTTTCCTAGTTGGGTTATTTATTTTCCTATATTCCTAGGTTTTTCCTACACTTTAATTAAGCTTGCTTAAGTTATATTATGTGAGTATTAGTGTGACTGGGTGCAAGGTGTCGACATCTTCCATGGGAGTTACACTTGCCTATCTTAGGCTATTGTAGTGGGCTCTTCCCATTGGTCGTATTTGCCACCTCTCCCCTCTCTCATAGTCTATTAATACTCACCTTGTTAGTGTGAAAGGGGTAATTTATCTAACTAATTCATTCTGAACTAGTTCTCCACTAAAGTCCTCTTCACACTAGCTTAAGTTTACATAGGGATAAGGTGGTTGAGACTTTAATGACATGAGTTGTCACACCTCATAGGATGCCAACACTTGTCATAATTTGGTTGCATCTATCTCTCCCCTTGGCCTATATAACCAAGGAATTTCCTTTGTAATCTCAAATTCTCAAGCTGAATATATCTTTTCTTTTGCATCCTCATAATGCTATTTTGCTTCTGGAGCATTTGCATTACTCTCATGGAGACTAACTCTATGTTGCTATTTTGATCTTGTGTCATTTTCTTTCATAGTTTCATATCTATTTATTTGCACTATTTTTATGGTTTATTCATCTTTTTAGATTCTAACATGGTATCAGAGCAGTTCTAGTGCAATATAGATTGTAGTTTCCTTATTTGAGAGTTTTTGGGGGGGCTAATAAGCTTTGTTGCAATTTTCTTCAAAATCTTGTATGCTCTTCTCTGACGTTTTCAAATGATTTGAAGAATCTAAAAGGATTTATGAAGATCATGTTAAAATTGTAGGTTTTAGCATGCCTTTGCTTGACTTGGGTAGCTGATTGAGCCTTTACAGGCCATTTTTTCATTTATGGGGTCATTTTTTTGTTATTGGGAACATTATTTTACACTAAATCCACTTTTTTTGTATAATTTAAATAAAATTTTCCATATGGGATTTGTTAACAATAGAAAAAAACCATCTGGTTCATTACTATTTTTTGCATGCAAGTTATATATTTTTCATAAGCTAAATTAGAACATTTCAGTAGACTGCCTCTCCATTGACAGTTGCATATTTGAAGGCAGTTTTCAAACACTTCGTTCTCACTCATACTGGCTTCGTTTCTCAAGCATTTTATTTTGATTTGGGCTATTTTCTTGTGCTCTTTGCACCAGTGTAGGTGTTTTTTGGTTTTGATGTAGTGATTTTTAAAAAATTGTAGATTCTCACTCGTGACACTGCATAATTCTCATTTTGGGAACTTCAGAGACTCATGACTTTCTCATACGATCTTGGATTGAGGTGATTTTTTTTTGAAAGTGCATTATTTTTTGAGTAGATTGCAGTGGTGTTGTTATTTTCACTCAGATTAGCTCCAATTTTATACTTTCAACATACACCTAATGTGTGAGAATTTTGTAAAGCATTGAGATCAATACCACTAAATATTATTGCTAGTGGAAGTTGTAAATGCATTAATTATAAAGTGCCAAATAATATTTTCTTGGGGGGGTTCTTTGAGTTAAAAGGGGGATTTGTCTTGTGTATGTTCTCTTCTTTTCAGCATCTCTTTTGAACATTTCTTTATCATGGATCAAACAACAGTACCCGTATTAACTCCTTACAACTACTTTGAGGGGAAATCATGCATGACAATCTACTTAAGGAAATTTGGATTACATAGGATACCAATGAGACTTGAAATTGAACTTGCTAAAGATGAAGATAAGCCTAAGTGGTTTAAAAAATGCGATGAGGCCTATGGAACATTGTGTTTGTCTGTTTCTCTTGATTTACTATTCCACATTGAGTCTTTGAATTCACCAAATGAAATCGAGACAAAGCTAAAAACACTATTTGACACACAGGATTCATTGAGGGGTAATATGTTGGAAAATGAACTAATTAGTTTAAGTCCAGGAAATTTCAACACAATTCAATATTTTTTCACAAAATTGAAATCACTAAGGTTGTAGTTAAAACAATGTGGTATTGATAAGAAAGATGAACAACTGATTCTTACTATTCTTTCTAAACTAAGTTCATAATATTTTGTCTTTGTTTCTACCTTTTATTCTACTAAGGGTGCACTTGGGACACAATTCACTATGCCATATTTAGATGATTTCGCTATCTCTCTCACACGGGAATAAGATAAGCTAATCTAGATGGGCAGTCTTAAATCCTCTAAGTCACATGCTATGGCTATCAACCAAGGTACAAACAAACAAAAAGGAAAAAGTAGTAACAATAAGGATAAGAAACAAAATAATAGCAAGGAGAAAAAGGATCAGATTCTAGTTGCTTCAAAAGCAACCAATGAGACCCAATCTTCTAAGGGAGAAAATCCTAAGAAAGAGAAGGTCAAATGTTCCTATTGTAAGAAACTCAGTCATGATGAGAACAAGTGTTTGAATAAACAAGTGGATCATTTGATGCACATTCTTGAGAAGAATAATCTCAGTGTTTCTGATTCTAGCAAATAGAGTTCATAGGAGGGTCCTCATAAGGCCAAAGACAATAGTAAGGGGAAAGGAAAGGGAAAGGACCTTGTAGTTGTTGCTTCTCCACCATCCACATGGGTTCTTGATTCAAATGCTTCACACCACATGACTTCAACTAAAGATGAAATTAAATCTATGGAGCCATGTTCTATGCCTTCCATTGTGATGGGTGATGACACTCCACTTGAGGTATGTTGGAGAGGGTCTGTTGATATGGGGGATGGCACATTTTAAGATGTTCTTTGTGTGCCCTCATTATCAACTAATCTCCTATATATCTATCAAATCACTCACACAGGTACAGGTAAGAGAGTTGAGTTTACTCCTGATTTAGTGGTGATTCGTGAGATGCGGAATGATTCTACAATTGTAGTTGGGAGAGAAAATCATCGGTCTTGACTTTATTTGTTCTTTCACTTTGTTCCCAATCCCCCTCGACTGTACTACTCACTCATTTAGATGATGTGAGTAATTTATGGCATCAACAGTTTGGACACTTGAACTACCGTTATTTGCAATAGCTTAGCAAACAAGATATGGTTATAGGATTTCCTACAGTTCACTTTTCTAAAGGTGTTTGTCATGGTTGCATTCTTGGAAAACATCTTGAAGAGAAGTTTGACAAAGTCAAAGCTTGGAGAGCCTCACATCTTTTGGAGTTGGTACATAGTGATTTGGTAGGGCCATTTCCACAACCATGTTTCAGTAAAGCTTGATATGTTTTGATATTCATTGATGATTTCTCCATGTACACCATTGTGTACTTTCATAAGCAAAAGTTTGAAGTCTTTGATTCATTCTTGGAGTATAAGGATTTTGTAGAGAAAAAAACTAGAAAATCTATCAAATTTTTGCATACAGATAATTGGGGGGAATATGTCAACCACAGAATTGTGTAGTATTGTGTTTTAAAGGGCATTGATTTGTACCATATAGTTCCCTATAGTCCTCAACAGAATGGAGTTGCAAAACAAAAGAATTAGTCCTTGAAAGAGATGGCTAATTGTATGATTCACTCCAAGTATATGGCACCACCTTTCTAGGTGAAAGCCATTAACTATGCGTGTTATATCCAGAACCATGTTCCCCACAAAGTTGTGAAGGGTGTAACTCCTTTTAAAGCTTGGACCAGTCAAAAACAGTTAGTTAAGCACTTTTGAGCATTTGGCTCTAATGCATGGGCTCACATTCCAAAAGAGAAATGTAAGGCTATGGATCCATAGAGAAAGTCTTGCATATATCTTGGTTACCTAGATGATGTCAAATTCTATTAGATTCTTCATCCTACCACACATGAGTTGTTCATTGAGAGGAGTGTTCAATTTGAGGAGAGTACTTCTAGTCCTTCTCTTGACACTTCTCCTACCACCATCAGCTTGGAGTCCTTGTATCATGATGATAGTTCTTTAGAGGTTCATAACACTTCAGATCATGATGAGGAGTCTTCTTCCTCCACTTCAGATGATGATAGTGATCATAAGGATGCACATAGTTTATCTTTAGAGGATGATGATTCTCCTCTAGATTCTTCTCCTTCTCTAGCCATAGGGCCTCTTTGGGCTCATCATACTTTGCAGTTAGTAGCTTATGTTAGTATAATTAATTAATTATTACACTAGCATAAGTTAACTTAGGTCATATATCATTTATTCCTAGGTTGCATTTTAATAAATCATTTAATAATGGGGTAATGTCCCCTTGTTTGTAGGGATAAGATTCCTTCTAGAACTTATCTCAACATTTAATAATTTCCTAGTTACTTAGGGTTCATGTTGTCACATGTTGTTAGATCATGACACATGGCAACATTGTCTTGCATCTTGAATCTCTCTCATTCCTATATATTCAGGGCATTTTGTACATTTGTAATCATCCAATCTCATAGTGTAGATCAATAGAATCTTTATTGTGCATGCCTAGTTGCAACACTTTCTATGTGGTTGATTATCTTTCCTGGAAAAGGTCCTCCATTGAAGACTATAGCTTCAGGGACCCTATGCATCCATAATCTCAACATGGCATCAAAGCTTGTCTAGTGAAACGCCAACCCTCGATCAAGAAAGTTGGTGTGCGAGATTCTTCGCAGGCTTGAAGGTTTCCATTGAAGGCTACTTGATTCCACCCGAGGGCCAAGCTGATTTTTTAAGAAGATAGAGTCAAATCTGAGCTCGTCATTGTATTCAAAAGGCCTCAAAACCCTAGGATCACTTGTCCAATCATCAAAATCGGATACATCAACCTGGGAACCATCAGAGGTATTTTTGGGTTTGCAAAATCAACTGTACTATCTGTACAATTTGCAGTAAAAAACATCACCCTGGTTAGTTGTCCTCTGAGGAATTTTTTTTTTAGCAGCAAGACACTTTTCATTTCAGAAAAATCAGGCTAATATTTCTATTGTTTGGAAAAAAATGATATTTTCTATAGTTTCAGAAAAATATTTTGAGTGACTTGCATTTTAATATTTTGTTAGCATATAAGGGTTTGAGTTTTTTTAATCATTGGCTTCTTTTTTTTGGTTGACATTATTAATACAGTGGCATAATATTTTTATTGATATTTGATCGACATATATTTCAATTTTTGACTAGGCAATATTGAAATCTATTGAAATATTATTCGACAGCATAAAGTCTGTGAGATATTACTCCGTCGGTTCATTTATTACCTTGCAGGGAAGGACGATACCCCATAGACTTGTCACCTCATAGGCCTGTTTGTCAACCCACTCCCATCGCTACCAGGCTCCACCGCCTGACCCAACTAGTCTCCATTCAACATTTCACCTGGTGAGTTGTTGCCAACATTCCTCTCATAGCTCTCGGCATCTCCGGCACCCAAGTGCCTCACCTGCCCTAACCCGCAGTTCTATTTGTGATCGAGGACTTTGTTCAAGGGGTGGTGCCGCCCACAAAAAACCTCCGCTGAGGTTGCTTTGCCCACACACCGCTCTAGGAGGTGGCACAATTTTTTTGCCTACTCTATGCCCATGGTCACATCAATGACCAAGGGCTTATTTTTTTAGCCCACAGGTGCTATAATTTTGCACCTAGTTAGCTTGTTCAGTTCAAATAACAGTTTTTCTTCTGAGGGCCATATCTGCATGCCACTGTATCAAAAATTTACAAACAAGATACCAATGGAAAGAGAATTCAGAGCACTATCTAGTGGTGCCATCCATTTTGCAAAAAAAAAAATCCATAAAATTCTGAAGTCAATCCTCCACTTTGGACTCAACAACCAATATCTTCGCATCAGATTGTCAACATCCAGAAATTCTAGCAGCATTTTGGATATATTTTAGTGCTTTTTTAGCAGTCCACTCACTTTATTGGTTTCAGCTCCATGTATCTTCTATTGGGTTTTTACAATTTGGTGCATTTTCTTGATTCCTGGGACATCCTGACACTTGAAAAAGAATTTCTTGATCTTGGAGGAATATATTTAGTTGCATATCTATTTGGAAGTCTTTATTTTCTGTTGAAGGTTAGTGTCTTTTTTTTTTGGAGAAATTTCATTATGGGGCTTGCATATACTCCTTTGGTTATGTTGCATAAGGGTAACTATAAGCAATGGCGAGATGGGATCAACCACCATCTCCAATCACTTGATCTATTGTCTCATTTGTATGGTATAGTTCTTCATCCAAGTGAAGGTATTCATGAACTTGCATGGAGTTGCAGCAGATACACTGTCTTGGAGATCATTGCTATGCAAGTTGATTGTGATGTTCTAAGTACTATTGATCATTGTGATTGTCCTCACATCCTTTGGACTAAGCTTTGGGAGATATATGGAGATTCATACACTCCTTCATTCCCCGATGGTCATGATTTAGAATGTCATTCTTTAGATCAAGTACCCCATGATGATATTGTTGTATAGGAGGTTGATTTCCTTGAATCTTTCAAAGAGGTTGATAAGGTTCCTTCAGGTGCTTCTTCTCCATCAAAGACACTTGGTATCCCTTCACATTCAGTGATTCCTTGTCTAGATTCATTGATTGAGGCTTCCACTATCATCATTCATTAGGAAACCTTCAGTTTTCCAGACTTGACATCACAGGATGGCTTCATTTCAGGTATCACTAAATTGGCAACTTCTACAGGTTTGGAGGAAATTCTTGAGGGGGTATCACTCCTCTATTTAGATCACACTTTAGAGAGTTCTCTTGAGTCTCCTCATCCCTTTGTCTTGACCTTGATTAGGAATCCAGAGACTATCTTGGAGGCACTTGGTTTCTCTTCAGATATTTTATGTATGAGACTTCTTCCCTTTCATTCCATTCAGGATTTGAGGTTTCTTCAGCATCCACCATTGGATTTGCTTCTTCCTAGTGGGAGACTTGTGGTTTGGACACATTTTTTTCTTCAGAATTCTTTCAATGGTTTTGAGGACACTTCATTTAGGGGGGGCTATCAAGTCTTCGTCACATCCATCACATCATCATCTTTGGATATTGTTCAACATCAGTTTCTAAATCGTTCTGATTTGTCACCATCTTCATTGATTGTGGCATCTTCATCTTCAGGAAAGGAGACATTTGAGCAGAGTTTAGAGACATTATTGGCATCCATTTTCATCCTTCCTTAAATTCCTATCCGGAATGGGAAGCATCCCTACACTTGCACTTGGTTTTGTTTCTTCCGAAAGGGAGACAAGTTGTTTGTCGACATTGGATCATGTTTTATGTTCAGACACTTACCATTTCTACGTGATCACATCTTTTGGGGGGGATATGTTGTCTCTCTCTCTTTCCTCCCTATGGGGGGCTATTGTATTATATCCATGTGATGGATGGTGTACTTGGGGGGTATTTGGGAGTCCTCCATCCTTCCCATCCCATCTCACTTTTTTTTTGCATTTTCATCTCCTTTTTGGAGAGGGGTTTTGTTCCCACTGGGTTTTCCCCTTTTCTCTAGCTGTGGGAGATTTTTTGCATCTTTATGTACATGGGTACCTAACATGGCCTCATAGCCGGGACCCATCATCATTGATCATCTTTGCATAATCATTGCATTTTCCTCCCTAAGTTGAACTTATGGGGGGGTGTTAGTGTAATTAATTAATTATTACACTAGCATAAGTTAACTTAGGTCATATATCATTTAGTCCTAGGTTGCATTTTAATAAATCATTTAATAATGGGGTAATTTCCCCTTCCTTGTTTGTAGGGATAATATTCCTTCTATAAAATGAGTTGTCCTTCTAGAACTTATCTCAACATTTAATAATTTCCTAGTTAGTTAGGGTTCATGTTGTCACATGTTGTTAGATCATGACACATGGCAACATCAACTTGCATATTGCATCTCTCTCATGCCTATATATTCAGGGAATTTTGTACATTTGTAATCATCCAATCTCATAGTGTAGATCAATAGAATCTCTATTGTGCATGCCTAGTTGCAATACTTTCTATGTGGTTGATTATCTTTCCTGGAAAAGGTCCTCCATTGAAGACTGCAGCTTCAGGGACCCTCTACATCCATAATCTCAACAACTTATTGGGTAAGGGATCCATTAGATCATAGGAGAATAAGGTCACAGTTTCAGGATGGTCTACATGCCTTTCTTGCTTCAGCTTCTAGTGTCCCTGAGTGGGATGCAGCCATGCAAGAAGAGTTCAGTTCCTTGGAGAGGAACCACACTTGGGATCTTGTCCCACTTCCTAAAGGAAGGAAACTTGTTTGATGCAAGTGGTTCTATTAAACAAAATATGTAGTAGATGGGTCAGTTGAAAAGCATAAGGCTCGCTTGGTTGCCAAAGGATTCTCCCAAGTTCCAAGGATTGAATACTCTAAGACTTTTGCACCAGTTGCCAAAATAAATTCCATCTGACTTGTTCTTTCCATAGCTACAACACATAGATGCGATGTTCATCAGGTGGATGTGAAGAGTGATTTTCTTCACAGTGACCTTCAGGAGGAGATATACATGGATCAGCCACAGGGGTTCAATTAGGATTCTTCACTTGTGTGTCATCTTCAGAAGTCTCTCTATGGCCTCAAACAGGCCCCTTGGGCTTGGTACGCCAAGATGGACTCCTTCCTTCTGACGGTGGGGTTCACTTGATGCCATTTTGATGCTCATGTCTACATATTGTAGTAGGATGATACCCACACCTTCTTGGTTCTCTATGTTCATGACTTGTTGATCATAGGGATTCACTCATCCACCATTTGGGCAGTGAAAACCGCCCTTCATGATTAGTTTTTGATGTCAAACCTGGGCTTTCTGCACTACTTCTTAGGGATTGAGATTACTTAGTCTTCCTCAAGAATCATTCTTACACAGTCTAAGTATGCACTTGACATGCTCCAAAGGTTTCACATGGCTGATTGTAAACCTGGACCAACTCCATTTTATTAGGGGTCAAACTTGAGGCTAAGTATTATTCACCCTTGGTTGATGGCACTTTGAATCGACAACTTGTTGGTAGACTCATCTATCTAACTCATACGAGGCCCGACATTTCATATGTAGTAGGAATGGTCTCTTGATTCATGTAAGAGCCACATGAGCTTCACTGGAAAGCAACTAAGCGGTTTCTTCACTACATCAAGGGTACTCACAATTATGGGATTCATTATGCAATGGGTGTGGATTTTGACTTGGTGGGAGACACAGATTCAAATTGGGTAGGTGATTCTCAAGATTGCAAGTCTACTTTAGGGTGTTGCTTCTCCCTTGGTTCTAGTCTAGTTTGTTGGTTGAGCAAGAAGCAGTATGCTATTGCTCTTTCATCTACAGAGGTTGAGTATCGAGGAATAGTTAATGCTACTACTAAGGCCATCTGGCTTCAAAAAATTCTCACTAACTTTTGCATTCCCTTCTAGAAGCCCACAGTCATCCATTGTAACAACCAGAGTGTAATTCAGATCTCTTACAATATGGTCCATCATTAGCGAACCAAGCACATTGAGATCCACATGCACTACATTCGAAAGTTGATTCATAGTGAGATCATTGATCTCAAGTACTATCTGACATTACATTAGACTATAGACATCTTCACCAAACCCTTCACTGAGAGAAATTTCCTTCATTTTTAGGCTTTTCTTGGGGTGTGGTTGGTGTCATCCATGGGGAGGCTACCTATTCCTTTTCTTTTTTCATCTCTCTTTTGGGGAGGAGTTTTGTCCCACTGGGTTTTCTCCTTTTCTTTGGTTGTGAGAGATTTTTCTTCATTGCATTTGTACATGGGTACCTAACATGGCCTCATTTTTCAGGACCCATATTCATTTACATCCTCCCAATTTGTGCTTAAGGGGGGGTGTTAGTGTAGGTTTTTATTTTCCTAGTTGGGTTATTTATTTTCTATATTCCTAGGTTTTTCCTACACTTTAATTAAGCTTCCTTAGGTTATATTATGTGAGTATTAGTGTGACTGGGTGCAAGGTGTCGACATCTTCCATGGGAGTTACACTTGCCTATCTTAGGCTATTGTAGTGGGATCTTCACATTGGTCATATTTTCCACCTCTCCCCTCTCTCATAGTCTATTTATACTCACCTTGTTAGTGTGAAAGGGGTACTTTATCTAACTAGTTCATTTTGAACTAGTTTTCCACTAAAGTCCTCATCACACTAGCTTAACTTTACATAGGGATAAGGTGGTTGAGCCTTTAAGGACATTATTTGTCACACCTCATAGGATGCAAGCACTTGTCATAATCTGGTTGCATCTATCTCTCCCCTTGGCCTATATAACCAAGGCATTTCCTTTGTAATCTCAAATTCTCAAGCTGAATATATCTTTTCTTTTGCATCCTCATAATGCTATTTTGCTTCTGGAGAATTTGCATTAATCTCGTGGAGACTAACTTTGTGTTGCTATTTTGATCTTGTGTCATTTTCTTTCATAGTTTCATATCTATTTATTTGCACTAGTTTTCTAGGTTATTCATCTTTTCAGATTCTAACATTCTAGTCCACGAGGACATATCTCATTGAGGTATTTTGTCAAATAGTTATACCAAGCAGTTGATTGCCTTGTCTATCCTACCAAATTTTTGATACATGTCTACCAAAGCATTTTATCAAATAACATAGATAAGGAAATCAGCTATTTGAAGAAAATCCTCAAAGAAATGTGGTCTCATGGTGATGTGCATATTATCAAATGGATGATTGCATTGTCTATGCTACCAAATTTTCCATACATGTCTCTAAAAAATTGGAATATACTCCTCCCACATTGATAGATCTTTGAATCTATTTTGGTTTTCATCTTTATTTCTAAATTTACCTCATCACTAAACTTACCTCATCACTTATGTTGTGATATATTTTAAATGTTTCCTTGATTGGTCTATCTACAAGGGATTCTAACCCTTCTCTCCACTATTTCTATGAGGCATTTTTTCATGCTACCCCTACCTTGTCAACCATACCAAATTGGAAAGCTAGTGAGCTCACTAGCTTGACAATTCATTAGGGTTGACAAGGTAGGGGTAGTGGGAAAAAATGCCTCATAGAACGGTGACCCAATCTCTATGAGGCATATGCCGCAGCGTGAAAAAATGCCTCATAGAGATGGGGTATCATAGTGATGTACCAGTGATCTACATCACTATGAGACCCCATTTCTTTGATACATACGCTGCCCCTACCTTATCAACCCTATCACATTGGCAAGCTAGTGAGCTCATTAGCTTTCCAATGTGGTAGGGTTGACAAGGTAGGGGCAGCATATGCCTCATAGAAATGGGGTCTCATAATGATGTACATCACCACGAGACCCTATTTCTATGGCATATCACCATGAGACCCCATTTCTATGAGGCATACGCTACCCCTACCTTATCAAGCCTACTAAATTGGCAAGCTAGTGAGCTCACTAGCTTGCCAATTTGGTAGGGTTGACAAGGTAGGGGCAGCATGAAAAAATTCCTCATAGAAATGGGGTCTTATTTTTTGGATGGAATGCCTTAAAGAAATGAGGTAATGTGTCATGCCATGATTACAAGATAGGCTCAAAATGGAAGCATGGACAAGGCATGTGAATTGTTTGAATATAATGTTTTCATAGACATGTATACAAAATGTGGTACCTTTGACAAGCTAGTGAGCTCACTAGCTTGCCAATGCTCACATAATTTTTTGGATGGAATGTCTTAAATAAATGTGGTAATGTGGCATGCCATGATTGCAAGATAGGCTAAAAATGGAAGCATGGACAAGACATGTGAATTGTTTGACAATAATGTTTTCATAGACATGTATGCAAAATGTGGTACCTTTGACAAGCTAGTGAACTCACTGGCTTGCCAATGCTCACATTATTTTTTGGATGGAATTCCTTAAAGAAATGTGGTAATGTGGCATGCCATCATTGCAAGATAGGCTCAAAATGGAAGCATGGACAAGGCATGTGAATTGTTTGAAAATAATGTTTTCGTAGACATGTATGCAAAATGTGGTACCTTTGACAAGTTAGTGAGCTCACTAGCTTGCCAATTCAGTAGGGTTGACAAGGTAGGGGCAGCATGAAAAAATACCTCATAGAAATGGGGTCTCATGGTGATGTCAATTATTTGACAATAATGTTTTTGTAGACATGTATGCAAAATGTGGTACCTTTGACAACTTAGTGAGCTCACTAGACATTATGCTTTGATGGATCCAAGTCAAAACAAGGAGTCGACACCAGATTTGAGCTAATCAGCCCCATAGGTAAGACCTATTTCACTGCCCAAGAACTTCAATTCTATTAGACTAATAATGTAGCAGAAAATGAAGCTTTAGTGCATGGTCTTTTGATGGCCTTGAGAAAAAATGTTAAAATGCTGCAAGTTTTTGGTGATTCCAAATTAGTGGTCAAACAAGTTAGGAAATTGTACTCATGTCATGACAAAAGATCAGAAAACTATGGGCATAGAGTCTAAGATCTTTTAGAAGGACTAGAGGCATTTAATATACAACTGACCCCACATTCCCAAAATCAAACAACAGATGCTCTGGCTCAAGAAACCAACACTTTGCAGCTCCTATCCTTCTTCGGGCTCAAGAAATTCGTTGTGGAATCAATTTCTACACCATCTGTTCTAGACAATGTCACTCACTTCCAAGTCTTCAATAATGACAAGCATATCCTAGAATTCATCACAAGCTCTGGTGTGTTTTCCACACAAATTATTGATGAAGCTGATCTAGAAGAAGCTAAATTGGAAATAGGAGTTATTAACCTAAAAAAACACTATTCCCAGAGGTATGGTTCAACTAGAGAGTATATTTGATCTAGATCAGATTAGAGATTAGGATCAGTAAACAAAGAGGGATGCCACAAGCAACCAATGTGAAACTCAAACCTCCGGACAGTCGAGGAAGTCAAGAATATTTTTATTGCAAAAGTGTGCACTGTAGAAGAAAAGAAAGGGATTGTGGACGCTTTATGGAAGTATCATGATGTGGTGGCATTGAGCTATGAAGAACTGAAAACATATGACACCTCCATCATAACACACACCATCCCCCTCAAGCCTGATGTGCGGCCATTCCGCCAACGGTAGCACCCTATTAACGCCTTGTTGGAACCAATCATCTACAAAGAGGTACATAAATTACTTTTAGCTAGAATTATCTTCCCAGTCAAACATTCCACGTGGGTGGCCAACTTGGTCCCAGTTAGGAAAAGGAATGGAGAAATTAGATTGTGTGTAGATTTTCACAATCTGAATAGAGCTTCAGAGAAGGACAACTATCTAGTGCCTTCATTGGATGAGGTACTGTAGATCGTCAATGGTTCGCAAATGATGTCTTTCCTCGATGGGTACTCTGGGTACAATCAAGTGATGGTACAGTACGAAGACTGTAATAAGACAACGTTCACCACTAAGTGGGGAACCTTTGCTTATAGAAGAATGCCATTTGGGCTCATCAATGTCGGTGTCACCTTTCAACATGCCATGGTCATCACATTCAAATAATTGATTGGAAAGTGCATAATCATCTACATGGATGATTTAACCATGTTCTCTAAGAAGTGTAGCGTTCATGTCTCTAACTTGTGCAAAGTATTTCAAAGGTGTCAAGAGTTTGGAGTTTCTCTTAACTCGAAGAAGTGCATCTTCAGAGTGACCGAATGGAGATTGCTCGGGCACATCATTTCAGAGCAGGGAATATCCATTGACCCTGAGTGCATCCAATCCTTATTGAAGATTCAGCTACTAGGTAGCAAGAAAGAACTCAAATCATTCTTTGGAAAGATCAACTTTGTGTGAAAGTTCATTATAGGCTTTGTTGAGATTGTCAAGCCCCTCAACGCTATGTTGAAACAAGATGCTAAGATTGAGTGGACTCTCGAAGCAAAGCAAGCCTTTGAAGAAATTAAGCAAGCAATCATTGAAGCACCTGTGCTAGTCAGTCCAGACTATCTAAAGCCCTTCTACATCTATTCATTTGCTTTTGATCATTCATGTGCCAACATTTTGACCCAGAAAGACAATGATGGAAATGAGCACCCAATCGCCTTCATGAGTACTCCCTTGAAAGATGTCGAGTTGCAGTATCATAATGTGGAAAAATAAGCATATGCCCTTGTTAGAGGAGTGAAGAAGTTCTGGAATTACATCTTACGCAATAAGGTGTTTTCCATAGTTCCTGATCTAGTAGTGAAGAGACTGCCTATGCAAAATGAGTTGGGAAAACAAAGGGAAAAGAGGGTTACATTGTTGTAGGAATATAATATGGAAATTCAACCGATGAATTTGGTAAGAGGATAGGCACTTACCTGAACAATAGCTAAAACAACAGCTGAAGTAGGGCCTAAACTTATAGTGCAGCAGTACGAGCTTGAGGACGTTTCCCGAGGGGAGTGATACAATGACATAGTCTACTATCTGTTGAATCACAAGTGCCCACCCCGCTTGTAAGGAGTTCAAAAGCATGCTCTTAGGCTGAAAATAGTAGCTATATGTTGCAAGGATCCATACTCTACAAAAGGAATCACGAAGGTGTCTATCTAAGATGCCTTGGCAAAGAAGAAGTTGACCGGGTCTTGAAGGAGTTTCATGACAAGTTCGCTATTGGTCATGGATCCAGCCCTTCAACTGCTCATCAAATCTTGCAAGAAGGTTACTATTGGCCAAAATTATTCAAAGACACTCACAACCATGCTCGTACATGCCACATCTACCAAAATGCCACAACCAAAGAGAAGAATGTTGTTGTCCCGTTGCAACCAGTCATGGAGGTGAGGCCGTCTATGCAATGGGGTCTTGACTTAATTGGTTTGGTAAGCCGACCATCATATGTAGGACACAAGTACATTCTAACTACTTCTGATTATTGCACTAGATGGATAGAAGCTATTGCGTGTAGGCAATGCATAACTGAGGTAGTTACGAATTTTCTTGAAAGTTTTATATTAAATTGATTTGGTTGCTCATATGCTTTAGTGTGTGACAATGGCCTTGCGTTTTCCTCACTTAAGTTTTCCAGTTGGGCCTTTGACTATGGGATAGCCCTCAAATTCTCATCCAACTACTACCCCCATGGAAATGATTTAGTAGAATCCACAAACAAGAATCTAATCACCGTGATTAAAAAACTACTTGATAGGAATCCCAAGGACTAGCATACCCAACTCTGTTTCGCCCTTTGGGCAGATTGCACCCACCACAAGAATTCCCTTGGTGATTCTCCATTCCATCTTGTTTATGACCTAGAGCCAATCTTCCCAATCCACTTGAAGATTCCCACCCTCTAGTTCATCAATAACTTTTATGAAGGAGGCGATCATAGAGAAGCTCGCTTAGCTGAGCTACTGCATTTAGAAGAAGTACGTGACCACACAGTAGAAATTTTTTCCAAACATCAAGGCGTAGTCAAGAGATGGTTCGACCACTGAGCTAAAATCAAGGCCTTTAGAATTGCAGATCTAGTCCTATGTTGGGACAAGGCCCACGAAAAGAAAAGGGGGACATAACAAATTCGACAAGCTTTGGCTTGGCCCCTTTCAAATAGTTGAAATCCTAGGAGACAATGCTTTCCACCTAAAGACCCTAACTGGTGAGGACATCCCATTTCCTATCAACAGGTAGCACTTAAAGCATTACTTCCAAGCCTGAGCTTTTTTGAGCTCTTCTTTTGTAAATACTTCTACATAGGTTAGTTTAGGTTGCTTTTGGTTTGCTTTCATTTTGCTGCTTTGCATTGCTTCACTTCATTTTTTACTCGTTCCCAATTTTTTTGTTTTGATGAGGGTGTTCTTTGTTTCTACTATGGTGGTCATGCTCATTCAATGAACAGTTCACTTTGCTGCCTTCTCTTAGTGTTCTTTGGCTAAATATTCACTCTCAACCATTGGTCTCCAATCGCTGCTATGGAATGACTTCCTTATTTGAGCTCTGCCTTAGAACTCAACCCTTGGTTGAATAATTTTACGTTCATATCAGATTCTATACGACACACATGATAATTATTTCCAAAGTGTTGTACAGTAGTTGTTATGATGACTTGGTGAGTGAAAAATATTAATTCCACTCTAGTGACCACTATGGTTCCCAAACCCATAGTAGGCTTTAGTGCTTGCACAGTTGAGCAAAAGGAGAAAATGCTAAAAGAACTATAAAAAAAAGAAAGAAAAAAGAACATGATGAAATAAGGCAACCGTATGGTTGTGCGAATAACTCTACCAAGGCTATAGATGCCTGGCTGGCAGTAGAGCAATATTTATGAGGCCACAACAACAACTCCGTCGGGGCTATGGATGCCTGATTGGCAGTGGGGCAATGTCCAAGTTACTTTTGGGGTTGGATGATTTATGTAGCTTTCTCAGTTTGATTGATCGATGTTTTCATTGTTTGTAAGGAAGGAAATTAATTCACCATGCACACACTTCTTAAATGTTCCATAGTTTGATTCAACTAAGGATCATGTTCCCTTAGTTCACTTCTAGAAGGTAAACCTTGGTCTGTGAAACTAGAGATTTTGGGTTTTGAATGAATACTTATCCACAGAATGCTCAAGAGAATTCTCCATCAGAGTCTCCATTTGTTGTTCCCTTAGCACACATGCCTTGTTCGAAATGGGGACCCCCCTATTTCTTTCGCCTTGTCGGGTCATTTTGATACTGCCTCATTTTGTGTGCCCCTATTTGGTGTCCCAAATGGTCAGTGAACCTTAAAGATTCATATCAAGTTGGCCATGTTTCACCCCCCTCAATTTTTTTAAGTCTTGTCTTTGTGGGAACCCCTTTGGGAGTTTGCCTCTACCTTTCATATTGGCATCCCTCGACATCCGCGAGTCCACCTTCATGGGTTTCCCTTTGAAAATTTCCCCGTTGGAGTGTTGTGCCGAATAGCTGAAGGACCTCATCCTTTCATGGCCTGGGACCCACCACTATGATTGTCATTCCCATCAGGTTTTAGATGATTAAGTCTAACAGATCATCCTTGAGACCCATGGGGTCCGCCCTTTCGGTTTTCCTCTCCCAGGTTTTTGTCACTTCTTTGCCATCCTCCAACGATCGTTCACTGACGACATTCTTCTCATTGGGCCCCAGGCCCTTCTTCACCAGTGGTTTTCCACTTAACTTTCAAAGCAGCTATCCACTGACGGCTATTCTGTTGACAGATTCTGAATCCCCTACGACCATTTCTAAAATTATCGCTTACCAACCCGATGGTCATCATACATGCATTAAGTAGGAGCATTAAATTCACTTAAGGGTATAAATAGATGAGTTTGACCTGTCATTGTCACTTTTTCAGTTGATTGGAGAAGAGTTATAGTGATCTAGAACTAGCTTCCAACACCATTGTCACACCCAAGTCATTCGACCGCCATCTCCGAGTCGTTGCTACCAGCTAGGTCACCCACATTCATTAGATTCTTGAGATCAATTTTCTGCCCACACCCCATGTCGTGTGTTTCCTTGATTTTTGATAAAATCGATAAGTCAAAAGGATGAAAAATACATGCATTAGCTAGAGGAAAATGAGATGCCCAAAACCCATGAAATGAAATCTTGAGAAACCCTTAGAGTCACTCATATGATAGTTGTGAAACTCGTACATCCCAGCATCGTTCTTCGGTCAGAGCATTCTTTCTCTATTGATCTAGGCATCCTTATTACCATCGATGGCCTTGAAGCAAGTTAACTCTGATGAGTAGTGAACGCCTCTTGTGAGTCCGCCATTGCGGAGGGATGCCTTCCTTTCACTGTCTGACAATAGCAAACTTTGTTAGCTAGGAGGGAGTCATCGAACCTTTCGGGTCTGTACCCACGGGACTCTGTCCCCGGGGAGCCATTCACAATTGGCCGATTATAAATGACTTCCTGGCCACAGATTTCTACCACTCAAGCCTCGTCTCATTACTTGCCCCTAAAACCTATTTGAAAAATACAAAGTCTTGGCTCGTATTGAATCCTGCCTAGCGGGTCTCCATTGGCAAAACTCTATTTGCATGTTGCCATCCTGGGAAGCTTTCACAGCCTAAAAACCTAACCTTCAGATCCCACCCCTTTTCTCACTGTGCAACATTGTTTGTCATAAATAGATGGTCATATGCCAAGTGCCTTTCAACTCCCGGTTGGTGAACCTCCATTTGTGGGTCACTACGGTGGCAACGTCATTCCCTATGGCTTTCAGGAAACTGCCCTCTACCCTCCGCCTCCCAACTCTCTCATAGCCGTCAAACAAAATTTTCAAAGTATCAAGTGGTCAACGGTTGGTGGGTCATCTCCATCAAACCTCTATTGTCAGAATTCCATCTCATCTCAGTCGTTGCTAAAGGGAGAATTGTCCTCGTCCTTCTGTTGCTTGGGGCCTAATCCTTTGTTTTCTTAATAACTTCCCCAAGCGAAACAAAGAAAAACATGGAGGTGAAGTCCCTGGCTAGATCTAATCCCTCGGGTGGCTCCTAGCAGACTTCTGCACATCTTCTATCATTTTGAAAGGACAATCTCGTGAACTTTTGCCTCCTCTGACCCAAATGCCTGAGAGCAATGTTTGACGTTGCCCGACCTCTGGACTCACTGGTCCTGCCCGTTGGAACTCCACCCCCAGAATGTTGTCTAACTAGAGCCATTCCAAATGGAAAACCCAGATAGCCAAGTTCCTCCCTCACTCTAACCACCTAAAAGGTGACCCAAATTCCTTCTAATCACCAAATGAACTTGGACCCATGTGCCAAAGAGGCCTATTCTCCTTAGTGGACCCACAATTTGACCAAGTCTTAGGGCAGGTGGAATGTAGTAGGCCGCCCTACCCTGTTTTTCCTTCTAAAACAACCATTCATCTAGGGAAGTCCGACCCCTAGGACCCGAATCATCCAAACTCCTTCTAGTGAACTACTAATGACAATCTGAGTTATATGTTAAATTTCTCAAATGTTGTATTACCCAATCTAACTCTGTCTGTAGGGATTTGACTAACATTTCAATGTTTTCATGCTCGAATATGCTCACCTCTCCTTTTCCCACAAGATTTATGGAATTGAGTGTAGGACCTTCAGGGGCAGCCATAGAGAAGGAAAAGGGAAAGAAAATAGGCAAAGCATCATGTGGAAAAGAAGATAAGGACTACATGAAGTTCTAGTTCCAAGGGTAACCCTTGAAATCCAAGTTCACCACAGAGTGGAAGGAGGTCACGGACACGAACATTGGACACATTGACATTGACGAGTTCAAACAAAGGCTTCCCTCCCACTCTTGTCGCCCTTGAACTAGTAATGGCTTGCAGGGAGGTGTACCAACCAGAGACTCGAACAATAGTAGACAGAGATGGAAACATGTTAGCTAATATGTCTACTCAAGCAATAACAAAGACCTTTCATATCCCGACCTTCAGGGAGATGGAGATACCTACTAGGGATGATGGAAAGGAAATGTGGGAGGAGGACCCACTTAAATGTAAGAAACTCATAAATCAGTTTTGGCTCAAGGAGAAGAGGGGCAGTGCTGTATAGGTTCCCTAAGAACTATTCTAAAGTGATTTTTATGAAGATTACCATGCTTTGGTAACATTGTTAAGTAGAGTTATGCGCCTCCCAACAATTTCCTATTTCCAAGAATGGATGGTCTACTTTGTTGAGGAGATTCTCCATGGAGAAGAAACCAAGTTTTACTAGGGTGGGATAATCAGTGATTGCTTCCATAAAGAAAATTTCCAGATTCTATATGACATCCTATTTGGTCTACTCGTTGGCCAAACAGAGGCAATATAGTGGCTTATTCAAAGCTCTAGACGAAGAACCTGGTAGGGAGTTGAAGGTTTATGAAAAATACCCCCAGCTACAGTACCAAAACTTCAAGAAGGATTACTGCAAAGTCAATGATGCTTTCATAGGTCATATCATTAGATTTCTCGGGGGTGACTTCGAGAGGTGAGTCTCCCACAGTGCCAACACATTTCTGAAGTAGTATGCCTTTCTATTTATCTAGTACCTAAAGTTCACATATATTCATGCAGAAGGCTTCTTAGAAAGATCAAACAAGCTGCCCCAGTATCCTAATGACCTGATAATACTATTGGAGCTCTCTCAGCAGCTACGACATGTGCACACCCTTTTGAGCAGCAAACATAAGGTAGGGATTCCTTATCCCCTTTCTTTTGGTCAAGGGCTATATGAACTGCACACCTCTCAATGTGCTGACAATTCAAAAAAGGAACTGGTCGAGTACCATTTGAGACTCCACACTGCCTAGCCGCGAATGGATCCCTATGGCCATATCAAGGAGAATCTTGGACCTGAATATGCCCATCTACATAGTGTTGAATATTTTTGGGCTAATTACAAAGATGACAATGAGGTGAAGACAAGACATTATATGCGGATGACCACATACTTTGTAAAGAAGATCAATCTGTTCCCAATGCCTGACCAGGTGGAAGAAGATGAAAACGTGGTCATGGATCCCCAGTATAATGTAGTCACTAATTTTCCACTACCATTGATTGATTGGGACGAGCAATAGGTCGACAACCTTGATATTCTAACCAAGCTTGTTGAGGCTCAAACAAAAGAGTGGATTGATGGGAAAGTTTCTCAATTGAAGCAACAAGGGGTCACTTTGACCTATGAGGGGATTGAAAATGAGCCAAGTAGAATAGACAGTGGGATAGTTGCTGCCCCATCAAGGGAAACTTCAAAATCCCCTCCGGTTACCAAATCAAGGAAAAGAAAAGAAACTGATGAGCAACAGCCTATTCCTAAGGTGTATGCTAGAAAGGCCTCGGAAGGTGAATGTTCCAAGAAACACAAAAGATTAGGCAGTGTCTCAAAGATACCTGTTATTCAAGAGAGTCCACTCCATGAGGGAGAAGAGATGGAGGCTAGGCAACCAAAATCTCCACCGGTCACCTTCATTGTTGCTGCTCCTCCACCTACTTCCTAGGTGTTGGTTGCTACTTTCTCGCCTGCAGTGGAAATCTCGGTCCACCTTGCTTCTTCTCCACCTACTAGGCAGGTTGTGATGATTGACTCTTCTTCTGCCACCACCTCTCCACTCTCTTCTACTTCCATGTCCCTGACCACATCTCTCTCATTAGAAGTAGCAACAATTCCAATGCCCACACTCTCACTTCCAGAGGAATTCTCTCATCATATGAAAAAGGTTCCTATGGAGCTATCTAAGGTATTCATGAACACGTCTATTCAGGATGCCTTGGCGCAGATTCTTGTTGGAATTGTGTGCCTCAATCCCACAGGCTAGAACCTCCTGTGAAGCAATTTCGGTGAGACTATGGAGATGTCTGGCCGATCTTCTAGTTGATCCTGGACTATCGCTATAACCTCCCGAATTTCTTGGTGAGCGGCATAATCAGAAACCTTCGGCGTATCCTTGGACAGTTGGGATGATGTCTCGGTGATGGTAGAAAGTCTGGCCGATATCGGCATGACCTTTGGTCTGTTTGGCCGATGGAACTATTGGTATGACTTGCTTCTATCAGAATGTGTCCTGGCGATAGGGTGATGTCTTGCCGACAGCATTTGCTTGGAGTCATTGGGGTGACTTGAACACTTGGGAAGATCTCTTGGAAACAGGGGGTATGTCTCACTGATGGTTTAATTCCTAGCAAATGTTGGGGAGACCTACAATGACTGGAGTCATCGGTGTAACCCATTTGCTTCAATATGAAGTCTTAGCAATGGAGGGTTGTCTTGTCGAATGGTTATACACTTGTGTCATTGGTGTAACATGTGAGTTCGATAAGAACTCTCGGTGAAAGTTAGAAGTCTTGCCAACTGTTGTTTGGTGCTCGGCATGACTTGAAGACTTCGGTATGAAGTCTTGGCGAAAGCGATAAGTCTTGCCGACTGGTGAACACTTCAGAATGACACAAAGGTCTCGATGTGAAGTCTTATCGATGAAGGGTTGTCTTGGCGACAATGTAACACTCGAAGACATCGGGGTGACCCTTGGCTGAAAGACTTGCTTCAGCATGATGTCTCATCGATAGCGGAAAGCCTTGCCAACTATTGGATGTCTTCAGTGTGACTCCTAGCGAATGATGCTCATTGGGTAATGTGAAAGCCTCGATAAGAAGTCTTATCGAAGGTTTTTTCTCTCGCCGAAAGGTGTGAACATTCAGAGTAACAAAAAGACTTTGTTATGAAGTCTTGGCGACTTGGAGAGTCTCGCCAATAGTAAAAGGTCTTCGGGATGACATGTTGAACTCGGTGGGATGTCTTGGTGAGAGCAGTAAGTATTGCCAACTGAGATGCTTTGGTATAACCTGTTGAGCTCGGTGTGATGTCATGGCGAAAGACGATTGTCTCACCAAATAGAATACTCACGTCGGCATGACCTGAAGACTTCGGTATGAAGTCTTGGCAAGCTGCGGTAGTCTTGCCGATGGATTTTTTGAGATTGATGTGACTTGTGAACATTGGTATGAGTCTTACCGATAAGGAAACTCTTGCCGATAGGAATGAAATGGATGTTGGTGGTTTCGGTATGACTTGTGATGTTCGCTATATCATCTTGCCGACTGCTGGAACCTAAGCCAATATCATTATGAAGCCTTTGAGCATCGGGGAGACACTTCTTG
Source organism: Sequoia sempervirens (assembly GCA_007258455.2). NCBI lineage: Eukaryota > Viridiplantae > Streptophyta > Pinopsida > Cupressales > Cupressaceae > Sequoia > Sequoia sempervirens. Next base: position 247,451,684 of record VDFB02000017.1, read on the forward strand.
GGTTTCACCGACATGTGAACTCAGTTGAATGTTTCCTTGACCGTTTGACTATCCTATGTGGTGTCTCATGGACCAATCAGAGGAAGAAAAATTAAAATGGTCGGTGGTTGGATTTTTGCAATAGTTGCGACGCTAGAGCTGAACTGCTTGCAAGGAAAAATCTACAATTGAATGGAAACTTTCTACGATGGGTAATGGTAGATAAGGATGAATAGGAAAAGCCAGTGAGGATAAGATAAGCAATAAGACTGAGAAGAGAAATGAGATAGTGAGAGGAAGTGAGAAGGGCAAAGTGGTTGGCTGAAAGGTTGATGCCATGAGGCCAAAGGAGAAGAAGACAGAAGTAGGGTTTTGTTGGAATCTCTTCTGATCATGAATCATGTTTGATCTCTCTCCTATTGATCTGCACTATATACTATGTGAGGGTATTGTAACAGTGCGAAGGTTGTATGATCTGATGTGTTGACTAGTTGCTACCAGTTGTATCCAGAATGAACAAGATGTAATCTCTGAAAAGGCTATGAGCCTGGATTGTATTGTAACCATTTATTGCTAAATAATACAATGGCTCAATCTTTGGAGTGTGGGGTTTTTTACCCAAAATGGTTTTACCCACATAAATCTTTGTGTTCTGGTTTGCTCTCTTATCTTTCATGTCTGTTGGTTCTATTTCTAGAATCTGTTATTGCTTGTTGTTGAATTTACATGTGCTTCTCTCAGAAGGATCAATGTGGGAAATGAACTGTGTCTATTTTCGCTTTAGGCCATAGTTGTACGTGTCTTTGAGGTAATCTAATCGGAAATAAAGTTACCGAAGGCACTACTGTTCTTGGAGGTTACTCTGAGATGCCCAAATCTCCCTCCCTTTTTTCCTCACAATTCTTGCTAGTATCCCCACCTCCACACCTCCAACTAAACCACCCGAAATGAAGGCCACAATGGAAATATCTGAAGAGTTAGAGAGGAAAGAAAAAGAAGAAGAAAAAGGCATTGGAGGAAGAAGTAGATGACTACCATGAAAGCCCTTAACACCAGCATTTCCAAATTGATAAGGTAGTGCATGAGGGAGAGGAAATAGAATCCTCTGAAGGTGATGAAGAAGAAGATGTCGACACCAAATATATTGTAGAAACCTTTGATGCAGACCTAGAAGAAGAGCTAGCTCGGAAGTTAAAGGATGTTGGATGGGAAGTGGAAAGACCACCTCCTGAAGAAGAAAAAGAGTCTAGTGATAAAATGGAAGAAGACACTAAACTTCCAACTGGGGAACAAGAAGAAATCCCTAAACATGGTGAAGAAGTGTATCTCTCATAATGGCTGGAAGAAGAAGAAAAGAAAGAACAAGAAGATGTGCCACCTGGGCATGAGGAAAAAGAAAGTAAGGAAGAAGGAAATCTCGAAGAAGAGGTTGAGACCTATGAAATCCCAAAGATAGAGCAGCCCGAGGAACATGGGAATGAAGAAGAAAGAGAAGGAAAGGATACTGAAAGAGAGGACAGCCCCAAGGAATGCATGCCCACCAAGTCCCCCATTAAACTCACGGTGTTCATCTGAGACTCTGATGAACAAGAAGAAGACACAAGGATAGAGCAAGAAGCTCCTGATGATAAAGAGATTGAAGTTAGAAGGGATGAAGAAAAAGGTGATCATGAATCACCCGAGAAAGAGTCTAAGGTGCCCGAGTGGCTGGAAAAAGAAACTAGAGAAGAAAGCTCCTGCTCTAAGAGATCCAAGAGCAAGGTTAGAGGCCATCTTGGCCCAAGCTCAGATCAACACCAAGAAAGAGAAGAAACCTAGAGTTAGATCCAAGATGACAATGGACACTTCTAGATCTAGGATCGTGCAGGTAGCCATGCCGGTGGTGAGAGAAGAAGGAATAAGTTACGTCTCCACCATCGACTTGGGGACAACCACCAGAGAGTAGAAAGTAGATCACCTTTAGGACTCTGCTGCAATGGTAATGCATTTAATACAACAAGGCAAGATCTTCAAGGAAGAACATAAGGCACAAGTGAATGATTTGAGAGCCTATATCCAACAATGGTCATCTGCGGAAGAGCTTCCTACGACATCCTCGGCTCCGCCACAGTTGTTGTCCAAAGAGAAAATTGAAAAGCTTGAGAAAAGGAATAATTGGACTAAAACTACAAAAGATTGGTTCCAACAAGTCCTGTATGTTGAAAACATGGGCATCGGTCATGCTGTCAGGACAACAAATAAATTGTTGGAAGTCCAAAAATCTCTTGAGGGCACATGGAAGTTCTGCACTAACTTCCTAGGGATATATGAATCCACCTATCTTGAGATTGAGGCCATCCTCAAGCTACCTCACAAAACATGGAAAGAGGAACTTGCATTCACAGAGGATGATAACTGGCTAGTGGATATGTGGAAGCTAGATTTTGATCACCGAAAGGGGATATTGGAGCAAGTACTTTGCAAAGTGGAGCCTAACATTGATTGGGTGAAGGACATTAGGACCAACTATATTAAGTATTTGAAATTGATAATAGGCTATGATGTGGCAGCTGTTGAGATTGATCTAGGAAAGGTAAAGCCTTATTTCCATAAAAGGATTGAAGATGGAATGTTAGGAGAGCTTACCACGAATTTCATGAATTTTGCTACTCAGGTCTTCACCCAGTCTGAGCAAGTCAAGGACAATACAACCAAGTGTGATGATGATTGGGATACACTTACGGGTCAATCTAAACAATGGAATTACCAAGTCCTCCAATATAATATAATGGATATCAAGAAACTTCGGGCGTTAATTAGCAAGTTCATAGAGTATGTTGCTTTGAAGAAGTAGGAAGGAAACCCAATTGTTGATGAGAAGCTCCTCACATAATAGTTGCAGCAAAGGCAATCAGTAAAAGACAAAAATTCTACAATGTTGCCACAAGAGGACAAAATAGGGAAAAGACAAGAAATATATTTTAAATTGTAATATATTTGGGGGTAGGTGAAACCCTAGTTTGTAATGAATCTTGGCCACACAATGAAAATTAGTCTTGTCCATTAATTTTTCTTTTTGAACACTATAAATAAGGGGTCTCCTCTCATTTTCAAGAGGGAGTTGAGTTGTTGTAATGACATGCTGCAGAAATTTTAATAGAAGTTCACTGGCTTTTGGTGGACTCTTGAGTTTCTCTTGCTTGTTTCATGATTCATATCCCATAGTTAGTTGATTTAGTTAGATTTACTTTGTTTTTCTTCATGGTCTTTAGATTGCTTAGTTAGATTAGTTAATGTTGTTCAATGGTTGTGTAGATTTCTATTGTTTTGATGCCTTTCTTGTCCATACTTTTTCTTGTTTACTAATGGTAGATAGTTGTGTAAAGTTAGTCTGGACTTAAATTGAAAGTTGCTCCAAACTTCTATCTTTGTTCATGCATGTTTATCGTGAATCAATGGTGGAATATTTGTAGTCCTTAGAAGCTAGCACAAGTTTCATGATACTGTGAGTTTTCTAGTTAAGTGAAATTCTTTTTTAAGGAAGTTGTCCATAGTAGAACCCTCCATGATCACTGTTTATAGCTAGTTTCAAATCCAGGAACCTCTCTTCTCCCTTGCTATTTTCCAAAATAGGAGTTTATGATTGTTGTTTGAACCTACAACAAACCGCACTCTAACTTCCCATCTTAGGAACTCCATTTCAAGATTCATCTCATATCCAACCCAAACAACGTAAGTCTACCCTGTGATTACCAGCAAAATAACATCAAACATCAAATGAAAAATTCTATGCACGTCATGACCTGACACCTGAGAGACCTTGGGGTAGTTATTGGTAACTTGCTTGCAAATTTCTACCTTTCAAGAGAGGTAGTGCGCCTATGCACTGCCTGTGTTGAGAAAGTGCTAAAACACCCATCAACAAGTTTCAGTGGTCAACTTTGTAGAGAACTACACTCTACAACCACAGTGTGAGGTGTTGTTGCAATATTACAACTACACATAGGTTTCGATATTTCTGCACATAACATTCATTCATGCAATTGATAGTATAGGGGACCAAAGGAAGGTATTGAGGGAGTATCACTTTTATATTAGTGATGATCACACACATTCTCTAGATTTAATGCAAGGTTACTTCTAGTTGATCTAAAATGATTTGGATCAGAGGGGCATAGCATACAATCGAAAAATAATATGGTCAGCAAATAATATGGTCAGATAACTATGCAGCACAATTCAAGAACTCTCACATGTTCTATTGGTTGAGCAAGATGCATGCCATTACAGATGTTCATCATATGTGAAACTTTTGTGAGGTTGGGAATGGAAAGGGGGATCATGATGGTGTAGGAGCATGTGTGAAAAGAGCATTAGCATGAGAAGAGTTAAAGTATAAAGACAATGCAAAGTTGACAAAAGAAAAATCAATTTTTGAGTGGTGTAATGCTTCAATCGGACTAGATAATAAAGGTACATCTTCAGTTCATAGATTTTTTTGGTTGATGGATGATATTAAAATTACACCATATAAGGATTATTGTACACTAATAGGATCAAGTGAGCTACACTCTTTCCTTAGCTCAAATGCAGGTTCATGGAGTATCCATATGCAGAAGATGGAATGCTTTTGTTCTTCATGTACAATGCAAGCCTGGGATGATTGCAAGTCAAAGGAGTGGGTTACGAAATGGTTGCTAAGTTATCTAAGCCCACTTCACACATATCGCCCTCTTACGGCATTAGAACTAACACAGATGGAATCATCGATTGAATTTGACTACATATCAGATCTAGTTCAACCAGGTAATATATCTACTTGCATAGTTTTTGAAATTCCTATTGTTAGCTTAGTTTGTAGTGTATTTGTAAGTATGCACATTGGTTCTTATTAATTTGTACTTGTATGCACATTAATTTTTATGATGCCAATGCTATTATCTAATTTTTATATCATGTATGTGGGTGATTGATGAAGTTATCAGACTTGTAAATGTAGCACACTTTATGTTTAGAACTGTGGCAAAGGATACAAAGTTCAATGGTATTTTATTTTTTCTCAAAAATATGCAAAAAAAATGTAGGATATTCTCTATAGATTAGTAAACTAAGTGCAAGATTAAATTGTGCTGTTTCTATAATAGGTTACAAGTTTTCAAAAGGTTGGAAAGTAATAGTTTGGTTTTGTTCTATTCATGTTCTATTCATGAGAGGTTTTTGTGTGCAATAGGTATCTTGGAACTCCCAATGAAGATGTATGGCCAGGAGTGACTAAGTTGAGAGACTAGGATGCCTATACTCAATGGAAGCATCAAGAATTAAGCCTTGTTGTTCCCAACTTGGAATGAAATGGTGTGGATTTGTTGTCTGTAAGTGTCTTCCATCTATTTTCATTTCATTTCCATTTTGGATGCTCTTTATTTTTCTTCTTAATTTTCCTATTTGTAAGTAAATTACTAACAATTTATTGGTGTCTCCTATAAAAAATGCTGATTTATGAGCCATCCAAGAGAATCTCAGCTTAAAAAGCAATTTAATATCCTTATTTTGATGATCTTGACAAATCTCAATTCTGATTTTATGCCATTATAAAAGTGTGTGTAAAGATTAGCGAGGGAATTTCAAGTTATTCATTTGAAGTTAACCTCATCCTATGATGTAGAAATTGAGCATCTTTTTAAATTATTCATGAGAGAGTTTGTGTCAATCTTCCAATGAATGAAAGATATATATAGTAACTGAGTGAGATTGTCATATCCCTCAATGGAAGCATCAATATTTTATTCTCTCCCTATTATAACTAGCACCAATTGACTAACTTATTATAAAAACTTCATTTATTAAAAAAAATCACCCTGATGATTATATATCAATATTAGTATAGCATACCATCTATTCACATAAAAATTTATAATGATATTTACTCAAATTTTCAAATTTATTGCTACCCTGAAACATTTATGATTCATGCAGCGTAATCCCTTAACAGTCCAAATTGCAAAAGGGAAACAATCTTTGACGACCTGTTACCTGGAGACCGTGTTAGTTATGGGAATTATGTCTGAGGCATCAAGATCACGTAGGGAACCTCTACAATAACCTCTCTCAGTTTTTGTTATTTCAGAGTCGTTTTCCCATGGTGACCAGTTTTCACTTGATGGAAAAAGTATCAAATACAAGCAATGTAAAGTTGCAAAGTGGTGCAACTTTCGTTCTGCAACTCATGTGACCAAACGGACTATTCCAACATGTCTAAATGGGTACGTTTACATTACGCATAGTCTTCTTTTGTACCCAAACATGTTGAATCACTCCAAGCTACATTCAATCGGCTCAATCTCTTAAGGGTCCAAAGTGCAAAATGGTTGCAATATTTGTCGGGCTATTACTCAGAAACCGTGATGCTTACGAACTCTCTATCTGAGCCTACGATATCACGTTGGGCCTCTCTATAATAACCTCTCTCATTTTTTGTTATCTCAGAGGTTTTTTCCTGTAGTGTCCAGTTTTCACTTGATGTAAAAAGTGTCAAGCACAAGCAATGTAAAGTTGCAAAGTGGAGCAACTTTTGTTCTGCAACTCATGTGACCAAAAAAAGTGTTCCAATGCATCCGTATGGGTACGTTTACACTAGGAATGGTCCTCTTTCACACCCAAACACGCCAAATCACTCTGAGCTACATTCAACCGACTCGATCCCTTAAGAGTCCAAAGTGCAAAAGGGCAAAATTCTTTGATGGGCTATTACTCAGAAATCATGATGGTTACAACCTCTTCGTCTAAGCCTACAAGATCATATTGGGTTCCTATACAATAACCTCTCTTATTTTTTGTTATCTCGGAGTTGTTTTCCCATGGTGTCAAATTTTCACTTGATGGAAAAAGTGTCAAATGCAAGCAGTGTAAAGTTGCAAAATGGTGCAACTTTCATTCTGCAACCCATGTGACCAAACAGACTATTCCAACGCATCTGAATGGGTATGTTTACACTAGGCATGGTCCTCTTTCGCACCCAAACACTCTGAATCACTCCAAACTACATTCAACCGACGCGATCCCTTAAGGGTCCAAACTACAAAATGGTTGCAATCTTTGATCGGCTATTACTCAGAAAATGTGATGCTTACGAATTCTCTATCTGAGCCTACAAGATCATGTTGGGCCCCTCTATAATAACCTCTCTCATTTTTTGGTATCTCCAAGTCATTTTCCCATGGTGTCCAATTTTTACTTGATGGAAAATTGTCAAATGCAAGCAATGTAAAGTTGCAAAGTGACACAACTTTCATTTTACAACTTGTGTGACCAAAAAAACTATTCCAATGCATCTAGATGGGTACGTTTATGCTAGGAATGGTCCTCTCTCACACCCAAACACGTCGAATCACTCCGAGCTACGTTCAACTGACTCAATCCCTTAAGGGTCCAAAGTGCAAAATGACAACAATCTTTGATGGACTATTACTTAGAAACCACAATGCTTACGAACTCTCTGTCTAAGCCTATGGGATTGCATTAGGGCCCTCTACAACAACCTCTCTCAGTTTTTGTTATCTCAGAGTCATTTTCTTGTGGTGTCTAGTTTTCACTTGATGGAAAAAGTGTCAAACGCAAGCAGTGTAAAGTTGCAAAGTGGTGTGACTTTCATTCTACAACTTGTGTGACTAAATGAAATATTCCAATGCATCTGGATGCGTACGTTTACACTAGGAATGGTCCTCTTTTTCACCCAAACATGCTGAATCACTCTAAGCTACATTCAACTAGCTTGATCTCTTAATGGTCCAAAGTGCAAAATGGTGGCAATATTTGACGGAATATTACTTAGAAATTGTGATGCTTACAAACTCTCCATCTAAGCCTATGGGATCGCGTTGGGTCCTTCTACAATAACCTCTCTCATTTTTTTGTTATCTCAGAGTCATTTTCTCCTGGTGACCAATTTTCACTTGATGGAAAAAGTGTCAAATGCAAGCAGTGTAAGGTTGCAAAGTGGTGCAAATTTTGTTCTGCAACTCATCTGACCAAACAAACTATTCCAATGCATTTGAATGGGTATTTATATGCTAGGAACAGTCCTCTTTCACACCCAAACATGCTGAATAACTCTGAACTACATTCAAACAACTCGATCTCTTAAGGGTCCAAAGTGCAAAATGGTTGCAATCTTTGATGAGCTATTACTCAAAAACTGTGACACTTACGAACTCTCTGTCTAAGCTTATGGGACCATGTTGGGCCCCTCTACAATAACCTCTCTTTATTTTTGTTATCTCAGAGTCGTTTTCCCATGGTGACGACTTTTCAATTGATGGAAAAAGTGTCAAATGCAAGCAGTGTAGAGTTGCAAATGGGTGCAACTTTCGTTCTGCAACTCATGTGACTAAATGAACTATTCCAATGTGTTTGTATAGGTACATTTACACTAGGAATGATCCTCTTTTGCACCCAAACACGTTGAATCAATCTGAGCTACATTCAACTGACTTGATCCCTTATTGTGGCATGCAAAACAATTGAAAAGAGAAACATTCACATGATAGTTGAGAAGTTTGAGTTTTCCACACCAAAAACATATGATCATCCTCAAGTCCAGCAAAGGAAAGATGTTTTTAATTATCCTCCTTTCCCTTAGGCAATACATTGCTCAAGGATCTTAAATAAGCCTTCTTACCAAATTTGAAAAAGCATGATAAGCCCATGGTTGACAATTTTGTAGTCATCAAAGTGGGTACTAGTTCTATATTATATAGATCATATTTCTTCTTTATCTTTAAGATATTCTAAGTTTGGAAATGGTTTCACCAAGCTGTGAAGGGTGAACTATTCTTTATTTAGTTATGCCTATGTGGGTTCATTTGCCTTATCTCCCATTGCAATTTTAGGTGGATTATTGCTTTCAAAGTATTGGGAATGCTTTGGTTAGATTTATATCCATTGATCTGATGGACATAGAAATCTATAAAAGGGGTTTCTTGAAAAATTTTGGTTGACAGTTGGGGAGCGAGCATGGAAACAAGCCATTGATTATGAAAATGTTAGTGTAGAATATTTTTCCTAATTATTATTTTAGATAAGTTTGCTAGTTGTTAGATTTTTATGATAATGATTGTTTACTTATGCAATCTTGCATGGAGTTGCATGCCTATTGTCTAGTTGGCAGTTACCATTCTAGAAGGATCATATCTTGATATATATATACTCATTCTTAATCAACTGTCAAGTTAATAATTGGTGCATTTATTTACAATAACCTTTTATTTTCAATTTCTGTAATTTTGTATTTTATAACTCTACTAGTATTCCTAGAAATATTAAAGTTGTTTAACATCAATCAATAAATATTCAAGACAAACCATGAAGGAAAACAATGGTCAATGTTAGGGCTAACCAATTAATAAGTATAGACGAGAATATAAGTCAAGCATACATGTGAATAAGGGATGTACAAGTGCTCAGATACATGTAAGACTTGAATTATACACAAAAATACATAGTATATGCAAATTAATATGAAGTATATGCATGAATACAAGGTATACACATGAAAAAACATAGGTCACAAAGTATACATTGGAATACATGTGTAAGAGAGGGGGACCACCGCGTGTAAGAGCCTAGGTCACAGAGGGTCAAGATGTGAGAGGCTTCCCTAACTTACCTTAGCTAAGTGAAATGTTTGAAAATGTGAGGCGAGAGTAACGAGGACCTCGAGGCATCTCAATTACTCTGCAGACCCAAAACACATGAAAGGGCTAGGCGAGCCAGTTTTTAGGTCTAACACTACGCCTCAGGAAGCTCTTTGTTCGAGGAAAAAAGAATAGTTTTTGGACGTCAGTACGACATGTTGGCATCTCAAAAGTACGATGGCATCCGTACGGCCAAACAACAGTGAAGATGAGCTCAAACCAATAAAACTAGCTAACGACCTAGCTGATTAACTAAAGGGCAGAAATGATGTGATTAAGTAAATAAAATACTCTCTAATATTATAAAGAAAATATGCAAGAGTGAAGAGAATAAGGAGAATCTCACCAAGGAATTTGTTCGCTAACTGATCCTTCGAGAAGCACGTACTCCTACACACAGAAAGAGAGGAGAATGTTGGGTGGTTGTATAGGGGCCTGCCTCAGTCAGACCCTCGTTTAGGTGTTTCCACCTCCATGGACAACCAAGGAAATGAGATAAAGGAAATAATGTAGTAAAGAGCAAAGAAGCACTACAAAACAGTGTTATGCTACTCAACCAAGTGATAGAGAAGAGGAGAGGGAAGTTTACCACCCCCACCAAGAGCACTCAAGGCTGCTTGGGGGAGAATATGAGAGTACTCGAGCCTCTTCTGCAATGGCGTGGTCCCAAACTTGCTCTACCGAAGTGATGGAGTGTTGCTTTGGCTACAATTGAATACTTGAAATGCTTGGGGTGAGTGAAAGTAAGCTTGAGAATGAAGTGAAGAAGCTTTTGAATCCAACCAAGAAGTTAGAATGCATGTTGAAGGGATGGATTTGAAGGAGGAATGGAGAAAAATGGCCATATTCAAGTCAGTCGGCTGATGGGGGCATTACAACTTCACCTCCAATGAGAAGAGTAATGCCTCTGTAGGTTTAGCTGTAGGAATCTACTAGGGACATAAGTGTGCAACGCAGATGTCTGTGCACCGCAAAGGCATCCTTGACAAAAATGCCTCCACCAACGTTCAAACACAGGCGCTAAGTGGGATGCAAGTAGCGGGCTTAGGTGGAATTAAGCCTCTAAACTTGGTTTTCTAAGGTGGATAAAGAAAAAAAGGGGATTTTCACATGGGGTGCAAATTCACTCTTATACATTTTTCCCCCACTTTAGCGAGCACGAATATTGATGAGTGCTCGGTAAAGTAGAACAAGAAAGAGTAGGGTGAGATACTTATACCTGAACCGTCGAGGAAGTAGACCACGATTTGGCGAACCTGAAGGTGAAGGGAAAGAAAAGGACTCCATAGCTACTCAGAACTATGAAGTTGGGAAAAACAAAGTGTCTTATAGGCCCGCAGACCTACAAGGAGGAAACCCCCAAGATCTCTCGCATGAAGGAAGCCCCATGAAGTAAGTGCCTCACAGGTCCACAAACCTACAAGGAAGGTATCCCCCAAAAACTCTAGCATGAAGGAAACCCAAAGGAAGTGGACTCCTCAGAGTCATGAAGTGGCCAGATAGGAAAGTAAGCGGGCAGTCACGTAGACCGTCGATGATTCACGTCTTTCAAAGGGGTCCCTCAGGAACCCTTCAAAAGGAGAGGGGTCCACTCAAGGGATGCATTGTTTGAATGGTTAGGCCTAGTCAAGCTACCCCCAAGCTAGACACAAAGATATAAAATAGGTCTAGTCGGGCTGCCCTCAAGCTAGACTTAAAAAGGGGAATGAAATAAATCTAGTCGAGCTGCCCCCAGGCTAGACACGAAGGAATCCATTCGAGATGAAGCCTTTTAGAGAAGGGTCCCTTGGGAACCCATTGTGAAAACGGGTCCACTCAAGGGACACACAATTCGAAAGGAGTTGTTCTTCTTTTCTCAGAGTGATCCATCATCAAGGAATCATTTCGAAAGATGTTCACTTAATCAAGGAATTCGAAAGGAAGGATATGCCCCCATGCGAGTGGAATATTAAAGCTATCCTCGCTTTGGAGGAAGGTCTTCGAGTCCTTACTTTACGAACCTATGATGAAGGAAACACATTTTTTTAGGGTTCCAAGTTGAGAATGCGATTCCAAAGAAAAAATTTGTGCAAATTTTTGAGAAAAGATTCATTGACAATGAATGCATTTTCTGAAAATTGAAATGTTAAAGAGAAGGCGTTGTCACACATGAAAGGGACAACTCTAGAAAAGAAGAGAGAAAGATAAAGGGATAACAAAAGAAAGAGAAAAAATATAGACAAAGGGCACAAGGGGATCTGGTTTAGCAGGGTCAGATTTGTCTGAGCTCATAGGTAACTACAATGCAAGGTGAAAGATCATCAATCCCCAACCAGATCAGGAAGAATGTATGAGAAGAAAAAGTAAAAATAAAAAATTGGGTCAACATGGAAGGGAAGCCTAAATGCTCCCAACACTTTGCATCACCCCCAATTTATTGAAAATCAAACACAAACATGGAAGAATGATGATACAAATAGAAGAAAGTTTACGCCACAAAAACCATGCCTGTATACAAGCACCAACGGGGGTGACGAGGGTCATCTAGGCACACATAGCATGAGCATAGGGGAACACATTACAAAACACACGTACACACAAAAGATCAAGAAAAGGGGCCTCATCCTAACATTGATCAGCCAAGATGTCGTCTGCTTCCCAATCTAAATCCTCATAAGGGGAAGGAGGATGAGCCTGCAATGGTGGGATGTTAAGAGGATGAGCATCTAGCCCTCCTGCAACAAGGGCCAAGGAAGAGGGTCCCTCGAGGTCCTCTCCATCGAGCTCTTATGGAGTCAGACTCAACAATTTTGTGAAGATCGCTGACAAGGCCAAAACTTCATCCATAGAGTTAAACATGCACCCCACACGAGTGCCATGTCTAACTTCAGCAGATGGGGCAGGTTGAGCCTGAAATTCATTGCTAGGCTTGTTGAGTGACTCGGTAGTAGTGACGAACTCAGGGGATGTTGGGACTGGTTCTGTCACTACGATAGAACAAGTCATCCTAGGACCACCTTGTGAAGAAGTTGGGATCCTTCTTACGCCATTCGTTGCTAGAAGGACCACTCTCCACCTCTTTCTTCGCTAAAGGAGATGAGCTCCCAATAGATGAGGCTAGAGGTGTGAAGGAAGAGGAGGAAAGAACTATAGCAGATACAACCAAGGTATTAACCATATCCATGGGCTTTGGGAAAGGCTAGATATCCATAGCGGACATAAAAAAAGGCAGCTTCTTCGAAGGAGCGATGAACACCTGTACCCGTTTAGGGTTAGGCGCATTCGTACTCACAATGGAAGTCAGGAGTAGTATAGGACCAGAATGGAGAGAACAAGAGGATGGGAGGAGGAAGATGCTATAAGAGGCCCTGAAGCAGGGACGATCGTTTCTTCCTCCTTCCTTTGCGAGGTGGCCTACTCATCAAAGAGAGCCTTTCGTCGGTGCTTGCATTCACGCGCAAGGCAATTTCTATGGCTCTTTGAGTTAGAGGCTAGGATTTGCGAAGGGATCGAAGGTTCCTACTCAACCATGGGAACGTCCACCTCGATTGTTTTCAGTGGAGGGACAGGTTCCTACACGAGAGCAGGAGCGTCAAGCTGAGGAGCAATAGGAGGAGTTAACTCGAGAGCCTCAACAGCGAGCCTCTTTTCGCTCACTGCGTTAGGAGCAGGAGCAGTAGGAGGCCATGGAGGTCGAGACAAAGAGGACTCTCCTTAGGAGGCCTTCTTCCTATTATACCAAATGAGGGTAGGTTCTGTCAGTACAATAGGAAGTTCAAAAGCAAGATGCTTAGGCTTTCACCAGGAGAGCACCATAGGGTTCTCTTGCAAATGGGGAGCAAAACTTGATGGTACCTCAGCGAGGCGAGAAGAAGCGCTATACTGACCAGTGAAAGAGGACGGAAGGAGGATCACGAGACCGCTTCTCTTCTTCCTCCTTTCATGCCTTAGTGGCATCGTTGTCAATTTTTAAGCAAGCCCTATGTGAAACAACATAAGGTGAGGGAGGGTATCTCACTTTTGGCCTTAGCTTCCCTTTCTTATAGTTTTGATATGTTTGGTGCAGAAGGTATGTTCTAGGTGAGATAGGACCAATGGGTGCAAGCCAAGAGTGGTCCAAGGAATAGCTACCACGTGCAACCAGCGGCCTATAACCAGTGTCGTGGATTATATGCACAGAGCCTCTATGGATAAATTTCAAATATTTATGCACAACGAAAGGTACCATTTTCATTGCCACTAACCAAGGGATACCCAGTTTCACCCTAAAGAGTTTAGGCCCAGGGATGATATCAAATACGATTTTCATGGACTTAGGTCCAACTAAGACCAATAGGACAATACTACCCAAAGCGGGTATGGAAAGCCCGTCATGTGTACAAATAGTACTTATAGGAGCATTGTACCCATCCTTGTGTAAGAAGTTTATTATCATAATCTCTTGTATTATTATGTTCACTTGTGATGTCAGATCAATGAGAACACCTGCTATGATGTTTCCATTGATCTGTGCAAATATGTAAAGAGGAGACGGTTCCTTGTTCAAGCCCATCGGCAGGTCCTGTGAAGTGAAAGTTATACCGGTACCACTATCCACAGGCTGCGCAGAGGGGATGGGTTGGTGCAAGAAGGAAGCCATCACGCACACTAGACAACACTTTTCATAGAGTCCCCAAAGGTTAACGGATAAGATGGTGACCCAATTAAGGTTTCACCATGTAATACCTTTGGAACCTTTCGACTATGGCAACTAGGGGTCGTAGGCTAGGTTGTAAGGTGAAAACCTCACAACACTCTCACTTACAACACTCCTAGAGTACGAGGAAAGGAACTGTCAGGATCACAAGAACATAACCAAAATGGTTCACATTGGATTCACCAAAAATGTAAGAGAGGGGGAACACCGCATGCAAGACCCTAGGTCACAGAGGGTCAAGATGTGAGAGTCTACCCTAACTTACCTCAGCTAAGTGTAATGTTTGGAAATGTGAGGCGAGAGTAAAGAGGACCTTGGGGCCTCTCAGTTACTCTACAGACCTGAAACACAGGAAAGGGCTAGGTGAGCCAATTTTTAGGTCTAACACAATGCCTCAAGAAGCTCTCTATCAGAGGAAAAAAGCACAGTCTCTGGATGTCAGTGTGGTGCGCTAGCGTCCATACAACTAGACAACAATGAGGATGAGGTCAAACCAATAAAACTAGCTGATGGCCTAGTTGATTAACTAAAGGGCCAGAATGATGTGATTAAGTAAATGAAAGACTCTCTAATATTATAAAGAAAATATGCAAGAGTGAAGAGAATAAGGAGAATCTCACCAAGAAATTCATTCGCCAGCTGATCCTTCACGAAGCACGTACTCCTACACATAGAAAGAGAGGAGAATGTTGGGTGGCTATATAGGGGCTTGCCTTAGTCAGACCCCCGTTTAGGTGTTTCCACCTCCATGGACAACCGAGGAAATGAGATAAAGGAAATAATGTAGTAAAGAGCAAAGAAGCACTACAAAACAATGTTATGCTACTCAACCAAGTGATAGAGGAGAGGAGAGGGAATCTTACCACCTCCACCAAGAGCACTCAAGGCTGCTTGGGGGATAATATGAGAGTACTTGAGCCTCTTCTACAATGGTGTGGTCCCAAACTTGCTATACCGAAGTGATGGAGTGTTGCTTTGGCTGCAATGGAATGCTTGAAATGCTTGGAGTGAGTGAAAGTGAGCTTGAGAGTCAAGTGAAGAAGCTTGTGAATCCAACCAAGAAGTTAGAATGCATGTTGAAGGGATGAATTTGAAGGAGGAATGGAGAAAAATGGCCATATTTGGGTTGTTCAGCTAATGGGGGCGTTACAACTTCACCTCCAATGAGAAGAGTAACACCTCTATAGGTTTAGCCATAGGAATCTACCAGGGAGGTAAGCACACTGCGCGGGCGTCCCTAATAGAAATGCCTCCATTGATGCTCAAAATAGGTGCCAAGTGGGATGCAAGTAGCAGGCTTAGGTGGAATTAAGCCTCTGAAATGGTTTTCTAAGGTGGATAAAGGAAAAAAAGGGGATTTGTACATGGGGTGCAAATTCACTCTTATACATTTTCCCCCCACTTTAGCGAGCATGAATATTGATGAGTGCTTGGTAAAGTAGATCAAGAAATAGTAGGGTTAGAAATGTATACCTGAACCATCAAGGAAGTAGACCGTGATCTGGAAAACCTGTAGGTGTAGGGAAAGTAAAGGAATCCATAGCTGCTCAAAACTATGAAGTTGGAAAAAAAAAGCATCTTACAGGCCCGCGAACCTGCAAGGAGGCAACCCCCAAGATCTCTCGCATGAAGGAAGCCCCGTGAAGTAAGCACCTTACAAGCCTGCAGACCTACAAGGAAGGTATCCCCCAAAAACTATAGCATGAAGGAAACCCAAAGGAAGAGGACTCTATAGAGTCAAGAAGCGGCCAAATAGGCAAGTAAGCGGACAATCGTGCAGATCGTTGATGATTCGCAAGTTCAGCCATAGGAATCTGCCAGGGACGTAAGTGTGTTGCATGGGCATCCCTGATAGAAACACCTCCAGTGACGCTCAAAATAGGCACCAAGTGGGATGCAAGTAGCGGGCTTAGGTGGAATTAAGCCTCTGAACTTGGTTTTCTAAGGTGGATAAAGGAAAAAAGGGGATTTGCACATGGGGTACAAATTCACTCTTATACAACACGTAAGTCATGAAATATACACGTAAGTTGTAAAGTATACACTTGAATACATGCAACTCATATCTATTGAACCATGGATTTATAATGCAAATATGGACACCATCAATAAAAAAGATTTGTATCAACCAAATAGCCATGTAGGCATGCATCAATATATGTCGATATAAGTATAAAATATATACAAAATAGCCATATAGGCTTACGAGAATGCCATATAGGAGTACAATGTCAAGTATATCCAATACAAAATATGTACAAAAATTCCATATAGGCATACAACAAAGGGCTCTAGAATAAAAAGTCATTGCTCTCCATGCTCTCAAAACAAATTCTTTCCCTTTGTTGGTCAGCCATATGGTGATAAGTTTGTCACTCATTTACTCTGAGGTCAAGGAGTGTTCCTGGTACTCCTCCTAAGGTTTAGTTCTTGATCAAGCCTTATATGTTACAATAACAAGTAAATACATTAATATATAGAAATTACAGTATAAAAAATGATATATTTAACAAAATAACCACTTACCGCCTCTAGACGATCACTCTCCTCAAGGGAAATATTTGCATGCCCATAATGTGGTGTGCTCAAGTCCTATAGAAACCATCCAAAGATAAATTAAACTATGAATCAATAATGGTTTGATTTTTCACTAACAAACAACTATAACAACAAATGCAAATTGAAATTTAGAAATCTGCCACATACCTTCGTGAGAGGCATCGAGGAGTCTACAGTAGATGAAACACCAAGCTCCATTGCCCTATGAACATTTGGAGGTGTATCTGCTTCCAACATCTGAAAATAAAACAACAAATTGTTCAATCACAAAAACTACAATAGTGATGCACACCATGGCTTATAATGTATGAGATAATGAACAAAATTTTGAGTACTTATTAAACTATATATTTCTGACTATCATACTTACTATTTTCCCTATCCATAACTTATTTAAAAGCACCTATTTTAGGCTTTTATTCATAGCAGCAAGGTGGTGAACAGTCTGATAAAATGCTTTGGTAGACATGTAAGAAAATTGTGGTAGAATAGAGAAGGTAGTGAACTGTTTGAAAAAATTCCTCAAAGAAATGTGGTCTCATGGTGATGGAATGCCATTACAAACAAATGTGTCATGGAATTCCATCACCATGAGGCTGCATTTCTTTGAGGCAATTTTTTAGATAGTTTATTTCCTTCTCTATGGTATTATGTTGGGACGGGGTTGATGGTATAGTGTGGTCTTGGCTATGAGATGGAGGGTGATCATGACATGAAGAGGGATGGGTGGGGATATGAACAAGTGGAATAAAAGGTAGAAGGTTTCATGGATTGGTAAATTAAGGATGATGATGATATTTCTTACTATTATGCTTTGATAGATTATTTCCAAGCATCCATAGTTTGTTGGAAAGCACCTATTTTAGGATTCTAGCCATAGTAGCAAGGAAGTGAGTAGTTTGATAAAATGCTTTGGTAGACATGTATGGAAAATGTGGTAGCATAGAAAAGGCGGTGAGCTATTTGAAAAAATTCCTCAAAGAAATGTGGTCTCATGGTGATTCAATGGCATTCCATCACCATGAGACCACATTTCTTTGAGGCATTTTTTCAAACTACTCACTACCTTGTCTATGTTATTGCTTACTATTATCCTTTGATAGATTTTTTCCAAGCATCAATAGTTTGTTGGAAAGCACCTTTTTTAGGCTTTTAGCCATAGCAACAACGAAGTTCAAGTAGTTTGATAAAATGATTTGGTAGACATGTATGGAAAATGTGGTAGCATAGGAAAGGTGGTGAGCTGTTTGAAAAAATACCTCAAAGAAATGTGGCTTCATGGTGATGGAATGGCATTCCATCACCATGAGACCATATTTCTTCGAGTATTTTTTTCAAACAACTCACTGCCTTGTCTATGTTATTGCTTACTATTATGCTTTCATAGATTTTTTCCAAGCAGCCATAGTTTTTTGGAAAGCACCTAATTTAAGCTTTTAGCCATAACAGCAAGGAAGTGAGTAGATTGATTAAATGCTTTGGCAAACGTGTATGGAAAATGTGGTCGCATCGAAAAGGTGGTGAGCTATTTGAAAAAATGCCTCAAGGAAATGTGGTTTCATGGTGATGGAATGGAATTCCATCACCATGAGACCACATTTCTTTGAGGCATTTTTCCAAACTACTCACTACCTTGTCTATGCTATTGCTTACTAATATGCTTTGATACATTTTTTCCAAGCATCCATAGTTTGTGGAAAGAACCTTTTTTAGGATTTTAACCATAGCAGCAAGGAAATGAATTGTTTGATAAAATTCTTTGGTACACATGTATGAAAAATGTGGTAGCATAGAAAAGGCGGTGAGTTGTTTGAAAAAATGCCTCTAAGAAATGTGGTCTCATGGTGATGGAATGGTATTCCATCACCATGAGACCACATTTCTTCGAGACATTTTTCCAAACTACTCACTTCCTTGTCTATGTTATTGCTTACTATTATTCTTTGATAGATTTTTTTCCAAGAACCCATAGTTTGTTGGAAAGCACCCTTTTTAGGATTTTAGCCATAGCAGCAAGGAAGTGAACTATTTGATAAAATGCTTTGGTAGACATGTATGGAAAATGTGGTAGCATAGTAAAGGCGGTGAGCTGTTTGAAAAAATGCCTCAAAGAAATTGGGTCTCAAACAACTCATTGCCTTGTCTATGCTAGTGCTTACTATTATTCTTTCATTTATTTCTTCTAAGCATCCATAACATAGACAAGGCAGTGAACTGTTTGAAAATATGCCTCAATAAAAATTAGTCTCATGGAATTCCATGACAAGAAAATGAAATTGGTAGCTTCTCCTAGTTATTACTTCTACTATGTGAAGTAATTGCATCACTGCTTATGTTGACTTTCTAAACAACTATATTGCAGTTGAAATTTTTTCAGCTATCAATATCTAGTTATTAGTTATGGAATGTGAAGTAATGCTTTGAGTTTGAAAGATGTGAAATGCAATGTAATCAATGATATGAATATAAACTACACAAATCTACTAAGTACAATTCATTAGTTAAACTCTTCATTCTATTACCTATGCGTAGGTTTGTCTAACTCCACTGGCAGTGGGAGGTGTTCCCATGAAACCTCCAATATTAGCCTATTCAACATCCAAAATCAGATATTAGAATACCATTCATATAACAATGCTATTAACATGTAATAAATTTATAATTGTTTACTAGTTACATACCTCAACGGTAGATGAAGTGGAGTAATAAGCAGGTGTAGGGCTGGTGTATCTAGTATCAACACTGTGACCCTAAAATTTTATTACAATCATAAAACTAAATTAGTTAATCTTGCATTTCTAAAATGAAATTTAATAAATTAAATTCAATGAGCATGCTAACATTTATCTGAGTATCGATTCCATAAGCCTCATTCAAAAAGTCAGTTGCCCTCGCCATCTTTGTAGCTGCAGACGTATCTTGTGTAGCAACCTCCTGAGTGTCAGTGGGGTCATATGTACAAGTTGCCCCGCAAACCTGACACGAATGGGGTGGAAACCTACAACTCAAAGACTCCCCTAGATGGCACTATACTATAGGACTAGCATGTTGGATGGAACTTTGGGTCAAAGAGTTGATAGCTTGCAAAGTGTCTACCTCAGCACTCTCATTCGTGATGGAAGGGATAATGATGTGCTCATGAGTTGGCCTAGCGAGAGGTCGTCTCGCTTGCCACCTAGGATCTTGTCGTGCACTAAGTCTATCTTGAGTCGACCCCCCACCTCTCCCTTGGAAGTCCCTCATATAAAAATAATTTGAGATTTTGTTTAGGATGAATTCACAGTAGAGTTTTCTTAGGAAATATTGTGGGACTTCACAATTGTTGCATGGTGGGTAATCAAAAACCATGTACCACCTATCCCAAAAAAAAGTTCCTAATCCCTTAGTGGTGGCACCAATGGATAGGAAACATCTTCACATTGAGGTCAAGATTTTGATTTGTGTGTGGGTCAGTGAGTAATGAGCACAAATCATATTTTATATTTTTTTCATCTTTTACTTCTTTATATGATAATTTATTTGTGTCAAAATGCTTAGCCGCCTGCCTCCTATCTTGCCAACCACTTAATTGTTTGTTGATTGCACCTACATGTTTTAACATTTCTTTAAGTGAATTTGCAAGTGTTCTTCTTTCCATGGTTGAACCTAAAGGATCATTCAACCTCATGATTAACTCAATATGTTTTTTATTGTTTTCAATTACCCTTATTAAATTTTGCTAAGTTCCAGGAGGATGTTGATGGATTGGTGGAGGAGATTGTTGTTGTGGTTTTTGAGGATTTTTTTCATGTTGTTGTTGCTTTGGTTGTTGAGGATTTTCAGGAGGGATTTTAGGATCATTATCATTTCCTACAAATTAAACAAATGAATATCAAAAACAACCTAAAACTAACAAATTCACAACAAAAACAAAGAGTCCTTACTTATTTGAATTCCCCATTGATGTGGTGACATCCTGGAGACGAATTTGCAACAAATCAATGATGAAAATGCAAAAAAAACTCCCTCCAAAAAGTGAGCATGCAAGCAGAAGGGTTTTTGGCCGCAGGCTGCTAAAAAAATAGTGAGAGTAAAAATGAATTTGATTTTTTTTTTGTTTTAATAACCTATAACATGCTTGTGCTATAACGCGAGCACATAATAGGATCGATGTGGCCAAGCCTTAGTCTCGGTCACACCAAGCCATAATGTAAGTGTGTTATAACGCGAGCGCGTTATAGCCTATCAAAAGTTTTTTAAAATTTTGGCCACAATTCACCCCTCATCTTTTTCCACCCGCCCAGGTGAAATTAGTTAAATAAAAAAATTAATTAATTTTTGGAGAAAATTTTCAAAAGAATTAAATAATAAATTATTTAATTAATTTAGGGAATATTAATTAAAATTCAAAATTTAATAAGTGAAATTAATTAAATAAAAATTAATCAATTTTTGGAGAAATTTTTCAAAATGAATTAAATAATAAATTATTTAATTAATTTAGGGAATATTAATTAAAATTCAAAATTTTAATTAATTATTAAAATATTAAATTTGGGATGTCTAGATTGTGCCCCTCTTTGGTATAACATTTTAACTGTTGGGTGATGGCATTATATCAAAGAATATTAAAATATACCCCAACAAGATTAGGAGAAGAGGTCAAGAGGTGATGCTCTCTTGAGAGACCGTCCAAAAAATAAAAAGAAAAAATTAAACATAAGTTTGGGCTGTGTGTCAAATGTGTGGTAGAAGGTTAGTTAGTTGGAAAATATTGGCAGGAAAAATGGAGGTTTAGGTGAGAGGATGGAGGGATGAAGGCAAGGGAAAGGCATTGACAAGTGCAACCAATTAAGAGGATTCATGTGCAATTGGTTAAAAGGAATCTCTTAGGGCTAGGGGTCTATAAATAGGAATAAGGGTCCCATTGTAAGTCATTTTCACCAACCATTTTGGAGAGAAAGAGAATAAAAGAGGAGAACAATATGGCACAAGTTCCTTGTCATGCACATTGTGTAGAGTGAGTTCAAGAGTTATAGTTGTTAACCAACATAGGAGAGTCAGCAAGTTCCTCATGTTGGGTTGCAAGGGATATATAGGGGGGCATTAAATACAATTAAATTAGGGAATTTAAGTAAGGGAAATATAGTTGTGGCTTTGTGAAGCCATACTTGCATGATTTACATGCTTGTGTGCCTCAAAATGATGTGTACAAAATAGATGTCACATGTATTATGAAGTTGTGACCACATCACACAAAACAAATCCTTTATTGGGGGAATTGGAACTTGCATGAACACACACCTACACTTTGAGTTTCACCAAGAATAATACATCCATCTTAATAGGTGTCACCTTCACATAAAATGATTCCTACATAGGAGGAATACACACTTGTGTCTAGAAAGTTTCTTGCATAGGGAAGATACATGCTTACACTTGAAATGTAACTTGTGAAAGGTAAATACACCTATGCTTAAAATGGAACCCACATGAGGTAGAAAGGCACTTTTATCAAAATTACATTTGCACACATCATATTTTGGTAAATTAGGGAAAATTTAAAGAATAATTATGTTAGGTGCTAGGTGGATGTAAGAGTTTCTTTCTACTCTACAAACACCAGAAAATAGTCAGTTTTAAAGTGTTGGTTTGACAAAAGGGCCAAAGTAAAATCATTTAGAATATTCGATCTAGTCCTGTGTGGGAATAAAGCTCATGAGCGGAAAGGAGATCATGGAAAATTTGATAGATTATAGATAGGTCCATACTAGATATCAGAGATCCTAGGGGACAACACATATAGGTTTAAAGTGTTAATTGGGGAAGATGTTCCATTGCTTGTCAATGGACAATTCTTGAAGCATTATTCCCAAGCCTGGTGTCGGTCTATCCCTTATGTTGTAAATAAGTTTTCTTCTAGTTTTGGTTTTGGTTTATTTTCTTCTTTTCTTATTAGGGCTTTTGGTGTTTTGATTTGAACTGAACAATTAGCAACCATGAGGAACTTTCCAAATAAAATAATATGAGTTCTGGAAATTATAGTAAGGTTGTGAAGAGATGTAATTTTTTCTGATTATGAATGATCTAAACAATTTTTGGGATCTCTTCACTTTAATCAATATAAACTATCAAATTATCTTTGGGAAATCAATTAAAAGACTTTTATGAAAATTAGAGGAATACCACTTGTTTGCATCAAGTGAAAAATCTAAAGGTTTTCCTTTGCTACCACTATAATTCCCAACCTAATAGTAGGCTTCAATACCAACAAGTTGAGAAAAAGATCTTATAAAGAAATATCAAAAGGATATAAAATTAAATTGAATACCAAAAGAGAAATAAACTCTTTTGGTGATCCAAATATCTCTACTAGGGCTATTGATGATTGGTTGGCAGTAAAGTTATTTTTAGGGGAATTATAGAGATAACCTTGTCAAGGCTATGGATTCTTGACTGGCAGCAAGGCTCTATCCAAGGTTGGCTTAACAGATTAAACCAACCTATGTAGTTTGACACAAGTATTTTCTAGGATCTAAATTAACCATAAAAAGGGATGAATCACTTGCACAAACTTAAGCCCAATAAAATCTTCTTCTTTTGGATCCGTAAGGTGATGATTTTATTTATATAAAGAGAAATATACATTCGTCTGCTATGCAGGAATAATTACATTGAAGATCTTCATATAGCCAAAAACAAACACGGAAGAGTTCAACCAGTTCCATATTGGAAGCATCGAGCCAAAGATAAACACATAGTCAACCTTCTTCAAAATTTACAAAAAACTAGACCCCGGTTCGAAGACACTGTGAGTAACAAGACAAGACCAAGCCAAAAAACCAGACGGACACCAACCCGAATCCCACTAATTACCAGAAACCATTTACCTCTGCAAAACAAACGAAACCTTCCACCCAGTCCGTTCCCACCACCGGCACTAACTTCACTTTTTGCTTCAAGAACTCCACTGCCACCTCTGCAAGCTTACGATGTCTAGATAATTCGAGGCCTTTCAGGTCCAGAAGAAAAGGGTAAATTTTGATCGCTTCATCCGATTCCCACATAGACGCAAGGTCCGTAGGGCGCGGTATGCCTTTGCCCGGAAGAGCCGCTTTCAGAGTAGTGTCGATGCCACCGAGCAAGTCATTTCGAAACATTCGCACCATCAATTCTTTAGCCAATGTCTTCGGGGTGGCAATATCCAAGAGCGAGGCGAGAAACCTTGATGAAATTTGGGCGTTGTCTCGAGCAAATTCTTTTCTCTCTAAATGTCCCTTTCCAAGGACCATCTTCACTGCTGCAACCGTCACCGGGTCGTCCTCGAGCAAGATGCGTTTTAGACGCTGGTCCGTTACCTCCCGAAAGGCGATTTGCCTTTCCGTTGCCATTAAGGAGACAGGAGTGTCGACACCAAAGGATTCAAGACCTTCCACCGAAATGATAATGGTGAACTTCGACTTCGATTGTCTCTCCATTGCCAGAGATTTGACCGGTGCACCCTGCAAAATAAACACAAAGGCAAAAACCAAGGAACCGAACCTAAATTTAGGAACGGACTTCATGAGATTAATAGAAAACCTTAATAATGATCCGCCAGCCATCGTATACGGAACCAGATGAATGGCGTTACAAACTGTCCTTTGCATGAGTAGAAATACATCCCCCTTCACTTCAACTAAGAGCTGTGATCAATGCAAATTATGGTTATTACCACTCGGCACGTCCGCGCACAGAACAAGGACTACCGTGCGCTACGTGTCCCTTAGATAGCTTCGTGATAACAGCGCCCAACATGCCTCTAAACCCACTCCTTAAAATTTGAGCTATAAAGCTGTCAATTAGCCCCTGCAATAAACCTCCGCAAGCCGCTAATTTAGCCGGTTGGCATGACTGCTACAAACCAAGCCCGAATGCCTCCCGCCCGTCCCGTCGTCCACCACACGACCACCTAGGCATCCATTGCCTGTGTGAGGGGCGGAGGGGGAGCCCACCCATCCACCCACAATGAGTCACATCTTTGGACAATCTTTGAAGCCCGGGCCAAAAACTCCCTGATTAGACAACTGATCTGCTTCAGAATTGCCTTCCCTGAGAGTGTGATCTAACATAACTTGTTCAAAGTTGTTTAACTGTTCCAGAGCCGCCTCCAAAAAGACCCCCAATTTCCAATTGTGAATCTGCCTTGTCCTCAGGGCATTTATGACGACTGTTGAGTCCCCTTCAATAACCAAGTTTTGAATGCCCAATTCTTTACTTAATTTTAGACCCAGGAGCAGAGCTTGAAATTCTGCAGCATTATTCGTTCCATCTTCCAAAGGTTGAGCTAGTTTCGCCAAAACCGAACCAGTGCACGACCTTATTATGCAACCGGCTCCGGACGGTCCCGGATTCCCTTTAGAAGCACCATCAAAATTTAATTTGACCCATCCCGGTTCGGGAGGGATCCACTTTGTCTTTTTCCGTTGTTCAGCCGTGGCAGCTTTGCCTGAACACTCCATTGGCGGAGATTTGATACCAAACCATTGCTTCGAGATCCATGCGTCCCATTTAGTGAAATTAAGATACTTCATTTTCTCCTGCAACTGAGCATTAAAAAGTTCTACTATGCAAGTCTCAATCTTGCACTGTAACCGTGGAATTGACAACTCTTTATCCTGAAAAATGCGCCTATTTCTTTCCTTCCAAACTTCCCACAGCAGTATTGAGGGGGATATTTTCCATAGGTCTCCAAAGATACAATGCTGCTCATGACTTGGCCACGAGTTTAAACACTCCAAGAGGGTACTAGGAAGAACAGAGGACCATCTTAATTTAGCACGTAACCAACTCCACAACTGTTGAGTATAATCGTAGTTTAAAAGTAAATGGTTCACTGTTTCCTCTGCCTTATGACAAAGAGGGCATCTGGTTGGGCCATGGTAACCCAGTTTTATAAATCTGTCGCCTGTGAGAATTATGCCCTGCGCGGCCGCCCAAGTAAAAATCCCTGCTTTCGGTAAACATGCCTTGTTCCAACAAAGGTTGCGAGGTAATTCTGAATTTGATTCTAGAGAAACTGATAACGCATTATAACCAGCCTTGGCCGAGTAGATTCCGTTTGGAGCAGCATCCCACCTCAGTCTATCTTCTCCCTTTCTGACCCATATTCTACGTTTTGCTAGTTCCTGCTCAAAATAATTCGTCTCTTGGTCACCCAAGTTCAAAGATCTCACCGATTTCCATTTCAGAATACCCTCCTTCGCATTATCCGTGAAGTCTATATAATCCCTAACTTTTGAACCCCATAGTTGTTTTGTCGTCTCCATTATTTTGGAAAATTCAGGGACCTTTGCTAGTGCAAAGTGACCTTCCCACGAATCCTCCCAGAATAGTGCCTCTTTACCATCCTTCACCTCCCACGTAAGGAAATCCGAAATCAGATCTCTGCTATTGTTGATGAAGTTCCAGATCCGGGAGCCAGAGGGGAGAGTTTTTGCAGTTAGGAAATAATTTGGATCAGGAACCAGATATTTTGCTCTGACAATCTTTACCCATTTTAGATTGGGCCTGGAATAGATGATCCAAGCCAATTTAGCCCCTAAGGCCTTATTTTGTCTTGAAACCACTCTCAAACCTGTCCCATCATTCTCTCTCTTCTCACATACCTTCTGCCACTTTATCAAGGGAATTTTTTTTTGTTCTGCGTTACCTTTCCAAAAGAAATCTTTCATTACCTTGCTTAATTCTTTGCTCGCCCCGCTAGTTAATTGCAGACAAGACAACATGTAGATAGGGAGGGCCGAAATAACAGATTTCAACAAAGTTAGCCTACCTGCCCAGGATAGCCATCTGTTCTTCCATGAAGAAATTTTCTCTTTGCATCTTGTAACCATTGAGCTCCATGCACTGTTGTTTTTAATGCCTTTGTCCAAAGGAAGGCCTAAAAATTTACATGGAAGCTGTCCTTTTTTGAAACCCAGAATTCGTAATATTTGAACCTCATTGGGGCAGGATGTGTTAAAGAAGAATACTTCAGATTTAGCCTTGCTTACTTCTTGCCCAGAAGCCTTGGAGTAGTCTTCAAGCAATTTTTTGTAATTTTTTGCCTCCTTTGCTGTTGATACACCAAACAGCATTGTGTCATCCGCAAATTGTTGATGTGTGATGTTGGGAAGACTGCTAGTGACCTGCAAACCTTGAACCCAGCCAAGCTCCTTTGCCTTTTCGATCGACCTCCCTAAAGCTTCAGCCATAATTATGAACAAAAAGGGGGATAACGGATCCCCCTGTCTCAAGCCTCTTGAGGGAGAGAAGAATCCCTCCGGGGAACCATTTACCAATACTGAATATCTCGGGCAAGCGATCCAACCATAAATCCAGTCTAACCACCCCTTTTGAAAACCGAAGGCTTCCAAGACTTTAAAGAGGAATCTCCAATTAACTCTATCATAAGCTTTCCTGATGTCTAATTTCAATAACATGGCCGATTTATTCATTTTCTGAGTTGAATGAATAACTTCTTGAGCAATGATAATTCCATCAAGAATTGAGCGATTTGGGACAAATCCTGTTTGTTCCTCCGAGATAATAAAGGGAAGGATTTTTTTTAATCTGTTGGCAACAACTTTGGCTAAAATTTTGTAGATTGTGTTGCATAGCGATATTGGGCGAAAGTCTTCCCAATGTTCTGGTTTCTCTTTTTTTGGGATCAGCGCCAAGAGAGTGTTGTTTGCTTCTTTTAAGACCCTTCTGTTCCGTCTGGAATCTTCTATGGCTTCCCAGACCTCTTTACCCAAGAAGTGCCAACATTTCTGAAAGAAGCCAGCTGGAAAACCATCTGGTCCCGGAGCTTTTTCTGGTTGCATCTCAAAAACTGCCCCTTTCACTTCCTCTTCTGTAAATTTTGCATTCAATGTATTTAATTGATCTTGAGAGACCAATTTCGGTATGAATTGCATAAAAGTATTTTGAGCTTGCCAATTTGAACCTTCCCAATCATTAAGCAAATTCTGAAAATAGTTAACTGCAGAGACCTTAATCTCATCCAAATCTTCTAGCAACCTTCCGTCCCCATCTTTCAAACAGGAAATTCTATTATATTCTCTTCTTACTTTTGTGGAATTGTGAAAGAATTTTGAGTTTCTGTCCCCTGCTTTTAGCCAGACTTCTCTAGATTTTTGCCTCCAGAAAATTTCTTCTTTAATAAGTAAATCATTAAGCTTGCTGTTCAGAGCTTTTTCTTTCATGTAACATAACTCATTCATGCCACATTTCATAATTTCGTCTGCTAAAGCAGCTAACTCTGTTTCAGTCTGCACTTTCTCTACGAAGATATTTTTAAAGCTATCTTTGTTCCATTGTTTTAAACACTGTTTGAGATACTTTAATTTTGTTATCACATTGAAAAGACTTGAGCCCACTCTTGGGCATTCGTTCCACCATTGTTCCAGTAATGTCAGCACTTGGGGATCCTTAAACCACATCATTTCAAATTTAAATGGACATCTAAGCGGACCCTTTTCCCCTTCAAAGCTTAACTGAACAGGTAGATGATCAGAGCCTGTACCGGAATTTATTTTGCATTCTAAAGAATAGGGAAAGAGACTCAAATTTCCTTTGAAGAAGAAACGGTCTAATTTTTCCGCAATACTACCAAACCCTTTTCTACGATTTGTCCAAGTGAAATTGCCATTGCTAATAGGAATTTCTAAAAGAGAGTTTCTCTCCACAAAGCTGCAAAAGTCCTTTTGGGACTGTAGGGCTTTTCCAAAACCCCCTTTCTTGTCTTCCATCCTAAGGATGGCATTAAAATCCCCCCCTATAATGTTGTGTTCCTGATGTAAGTTTTGCAAAATACCATCCAATTCTAACCACACTATTCTTTTCTGAACACACATCAAGGGACCATATACATTTAATAAATTAAAGCTTAGATTCGAGATTAAACTTCGTACCTTGCAAATCAGCCAGTGGCGACTCAAATTCATCACTTCTATCAAGACTGTCTGAGGTTTCCATAGAATCAACAAGCCACCGGAGGCCCCTTCTGCCTCCACACCAGCCCATTTCCAAAGCTTCAGTTTCCTGCCAAAGGACTCCAAAGCTGCTCCACCTAATTTTGTTTCCTGAAACATGCATATTTCTGCTTGACATACTTCAATGTGACGCCTTATTAGGCTCCACTTGTTAGGGGCATTTAAGCCCCTAACATTCCAGGTTAGGATTTTCATTGCTGTTCAGGAAGGGTATCTCCCTTCCCTACTTTAATCATTATATCGATTTTTTGTTGACCAGTAGCTTCTCCATCCTGTTTTCTCTTCTCTTGGTTAGGTATCCTACCCCGCTTTTTTTTATCACCACAATCTGGGGTTAATTTGAGAATATCACATCTGTGAATGCCTAAGCGTGATTTCGCCTCCTGTAGTTCCTCTGTGATCTTCCTTTTCTTTCCCGATTGGGGACTTAACAATTCTGCCATTGCTCGCTCGTCTGGCACCCAATTTTCCTCCAACCCATCTAAGCAAGGACCATCCTCCAATGGTCCAGACTTCAATTTTTCCGCCTCCGCAAGCTCCACTAATTCCTTCCCGACTTCTATCAAAGAATCCAACTCAACGTTCAGACAGTTGTCCCCCATGATTTCTAGGGTTTCCGAAATTTTATCTTCAAGCTCCTCAAATTGCAACTTCCTCCCCTTTTGGGTATCCTGAGCTGTCCAAATGTCGCCACCCTCCTCCTCCGAAACAGGATTCGACAACCTCTTAGGAGAAGCACCTTCCATATCGACCGGTAGCAGTTGCTTCTCATTTTCTTCAGGTGAGGTGCGGTTGACTACAGAATGCGACTTATTCAACACACCCGTTGGCGGAGATAGGGTGTCATCAGGGGATCGGGCGGAAGTTCGAAGATTCACTAAAGGAGTAGGGGTTTCCAACAATGCCTCTTTTCCTGCTTCCTCGTTGCTTACCCTGCAAGCCAGGGTTCGAACCAGGTTGTTATGCATAAACGAATCCCTCTCTAACTTTTGGATCCTGGTCCCATAGTCCGTGATCAGTTCAATCTCACTCCAGATTGTTCTTTCAACCTTATTTTCCACACAAATGCGCACATAAGTTTGATTTTTCCTGGCGAATTTTCTTTCTTCCGCACAGACAAAGGTGCCCAAATGATTTCCTATTTCCTCGAGAATAGATGGAGCCCAATATTCTAAAGGAAGATTTGGTAGACTGTACCAATCTTGTTGGTTTTCCAATACATGTATCAATGGATCAAAACCAACTGACCATTTTCTTAGGTAGAAACCGCAGCCATCTAAAACCCAGACCCCCCGAACAATCTGGTCTCTGATGTTTCTGGTTGGGCATACTACCATAAAGAAGTCGTTTTGAAGCATCTTGAATTGCAGCTCCGCGCCCCAGCGTTCTTTCCACCATTTCTCTAAATATTCCCAGTTCAGAGTTTTTCCAAACCATTTACCAAATAGACCTAATTGTTCTAACCGCAAAATTTCCTTTTGCATTTTCGAGGAGCTGATAACCACTTTGGTTCTGCCGTTATCTGATTCTTTGGGCCAGGAAGAACCAGGGTTTCCTTTTCCCCCCTTCGAGCTCTCTTCCCGTACTTCCTCCCATTCCTTGGCCGCGGGCACTTTCTTTTTCCATTCCATTTCCCCTTTTCCATATCTCGCATTGGAGATTTTTCCGGAAACATGTCTATCCATTCGCAGAGGAGCAAAATGACCCATTTTTGAGTCCTGCTGCTGTCTAGGTCTACGAAATTCTTCATTACAGTAATGACCCTGCCTGTACCTTCCCCTTTTGGTGCCTGCAACTTTTTGTGATTGCCCATAACTTGGTCCCTCCTGAAAGCGACCATTTGAAGCCATGGACTGAGGTCGGGCCCATCGTTCCTTCCTCCAGACATGTTCGAGATTCCCTGATCTATTCGCATTGGGTCCCTCACCCCCCTGCCCCCGTGCCGAAACCTTTCCGACCGTTGCAAGCCGCCATGACCGTTGCAGAGCTTCATTCTCTCCCAACCCAACTTATAAATTATTAATATTCCCAATAAAATCTATTTTTTTATGTAAATTAAAGCATGGATGATTTTCAAATGCCAAGTTTGAATTTGATAATTATAAAAGTAATAGAGCTTTAGAATTTTGTTGTCATTTCTAGAATTTATATTCCTTTTTTGGTTTATTTTGTTGGTTGATAATTGTTGTGTGATCGCACAACATGCCAATTTTTCCCTGAGAAACGTGAGGAACCCTCTTTTCTCTTGCTTTTTCTTGGATGAGAGGAAATGGTAATGTAGACACTGAAAAATGTCTTGAATGATATCATACACTCAAATCAAGTATACTGACATCATTTCCTCCTAAAACCCATCCTCTTTTCGCTTAATTGATTAAATTATCCTAACTATTTAATTAATTTCCTCATTTGCATCTATTAACCTAATCAAGTTAATTGACCCTCTTTCATGCTAACATTTCATCTTATTAAATTAAATAAATCAAACTATTTAATTTAAATCCCCAAATCTTCTTATTTAATTAAATAACCCTAAGTTATTTAATTAAATGTCATTCCATCTTTTCCCCATTCATTAAATCATTTTATTTAATGAATATCATCCAAATTCTTCTAATCCCCTAATTTCATGATTAAACCCCTATTTAATTAGCAATTATCTAATTAATCTAATTCCCCCCCACTTGCAAGGGAATATTCCTCCTTTGCACATTCCTCCAAAAGGAATATTACCATGGAATATTCCTTCCCCTTTTGCACAATTTAATTTGGTTTTAATTAACTAAATTATCCTTTTCTCTCACCCATGAGAATATTCCAAAGGATATTCTCTCTCCTCACTCATTTAAAAAAGGAAATATTACTATAGAGCTTCATATTCAATTTAACTCAAAACTTCTTGTGCAAGTTAACTTTTGACCTCTTGTACAGGTCAAAAGTGTGTTTGTTTGAAGGAATGTGAACCCTTGATTAAATATCATCTTGTATTCTCATCCGTTGATGAGAATCCATGATCCATGCCTCCAATTTCCTCCTTCCTTGACCATTGATTAGCCTTTTTGATCTCAACCCTTCAAATCTCATTTTCTCTCCTATAAATAGGTCACTATTTGGAGAAAAATGGATCCATCTTTCAAAAAGAAAACTTATGTTTCTGAAATCACACACACTTACACTCACATTTAGAACACATTTAGCATCTTTTTAGTTTATTTTAATTGCATTAGTTAGCTTTAATCTTCGATTAATGGCTTCCATGATCACATAATGCATCCATTTAGCTTGTTTATTAATTAGGGTTTGAATATTTTAGCTTAGAATCTATTTAGATTGTCTTATATTTTGCATAACTAGATCATTTTTAGTATAAAATCATGTTAAATTAGCTTGCATCATGCTCATTTACATTAAAATCATGTTTTCATACACATCTCACAACCGTTCCATTAGTTTTCTTCAATAAAACTGATTGGGACAAGCTCATTTACCCATGGGATTAGGAAAGTGTCACTGTTCCACATCAACACAACACCTCTCCCACAACCAGATAAGTTTTAGATGGATTAGAGTAGACATTTTAATGCTTTTATAGTTTAGAATGCTTAGTTTTGATAAATGTTTAGTTTAATTTACATTTGATGGATCCTGTTGAGATTGGAATTAGTGGCATGAATATGCTTTGCTTCTTCATGGATCAAGCATAATCGGCCAATACTAATCCTTCATTCACATTCTAGCACTAAAAGGAGGGCCAAAACCAATCAAATTTAATCAATTTCTATCTCGAATTTTGTTTTTTCTAATTTTTGCAAGATATAGCGACACTCGAAAGAATTTCAGTGACACCTTTGCTAGGTGTTGTACAACAACGCTACCTTCATCAGAAATAGAGACTCCTATTCAATATATCAATGTTGATTAAAAAATGGTGATGCTGAATAATTTTAGAGGTATCGAAGATTTATAAATGGCGATGTTACCCAAACAATGATGCTATCATCATCACTAGTTTTCTACAAAGCAACACCCAAATTCACCATAGCAACGCCCAAATGACTTATAGTGACACTATCATGAACAATGACACCCTACTCTGGTAAGAAAAATGAAGATCAATTTTCAGCATGTGCCTTAATTTTTTTCTTTATTTGATCACTAACATGCCTCTAACGTTGTTTTGGTTTTTAGGCTAACTGGGTTTTACATGTTGGACGATAAAAAATTGAAGTGAAGAAGCATTCTCATCTTTGAATCTTATAATTGTAACAAGCATTTAACACTTTTGGGGGAATTATAACCCATCTATCATGCTTTTCATTTTATGCTTTAGGACCTCACTAGTTTTCATTTAGGTTTAAAAAGGACACTCAAACAAGACTAAAATTGAACCCTCATTTCATCAAATGAGTCCTTGCTTTGTTGTGGCACACTTTTAGTGCGTATCCAATCCCCTTGCACTTCATGTGATCTTGGGTGAAGAGAAACACTCCAAGTGTACTTCATTATTTGTGTGCACTTATAGTACATATCCAATCCCCATGCACTTCGTATGATCTTGGCTGAAGAGAAATACTTAAGTACACCTTTATGATTTGTGTCACCCTTAAGGGAGGACATACTACAAGACACACCCCGTGATAGGAAACTCATACGAAAGTTCTTGCAAGCACATTTACCAGCGGGCTATATTAAAGGTTGGGAAATCGTGAGAAATTACCTTCTATCTTAGACTGTATAACATACTGTACCTGGTACCATGACTTAAGTGGTAAAGTGGGTGTGTATACGGCTAGGTGTTCTTAGTTTGTTACTAAGAACCAAATTGTTTAGTTACCAAAAATCCTTCATTCTTGTTGGTGAAAGAACGGTTCTTCTGAAGCCACCCCACATTTATACTAGTCATTGTTGAAACAAAAAAAATCCTTTGGATCTTTAGGATTTTGAGATTTAGTGGTCCTCAGAAGTGTGTGCCATGGAGGGGAGCTAGTGTCACAAAATCTCTAGTTGTTCACATTGTCTTAGTGTTTGGAGAAATCTAAGTGGGGACTCAACAAGTATGGCCATTCAACCTAGGTGGTAAATGATTCTGAGTCAGTTTAATACTTTCGTTGGTTCCAAAATGTTGCAAACAAACATTCACAATCTTCCTCAAAATTTAAAGCCCTTTGGTTTAAGTATGGATACCTTTTGAAAAAGCCCTGACATTAATGCTTGTCCTAAGGATTTCTATCCTTAGATATTTCTAAATATCTTGACTTATATCTCAATCAATACTTCCCAAAGTCTACATAGGAAACTATGGCTTGAACTTCATCCTTTTCACAAAATGGGCATTGTGAAATCAATAATGTTTTTGACATAGACATTTAGTTTGAAAACATAATCAAGACAAGTGTTTGTGCTAAAATAAACTCACTTAAGCAAGATAACTTGAGAAATTGAATTCCACATGACCATTTGGAGATCGATTGCTCCTGTTGAACAACCTGATCTTACACTTTCTATTATTCAACCAAACTTTGAACTCATTGAAGGAGAACAAACTGATATAATTAGTAGTTTTAGAAGCTTCACTTTTGAAACAAAAGAAACACTCGCTCAGTGGAGTAACACAACAAATATCTTAGATGAAGAAGAGGAAAAAACTGATATTGAAGCTAAAAGGCCCCTATTACCAACACCTATGTGGAAATAAATATCCTCTTTTATTCCATAGACTTAGACTTCTCTAAATGATCTCATGCAAAATCATAATTCCCAAGAGAAGGTCTATAGGTCGTCATTTCAAAATTAGGCATCTTACTCCAAAAGCTCTCAAAAAATACCTTTCATCACTTCACCAAAATAGAACCAAGATTGTAAACAACTTTTAGAAACATGTTTCAAGGAATAATCCAAGCTTATATATGTTCTTTTTCAATCAAAACCTGGTTCTTTTCCATGATAATGAACCTATCTAAAACATTGGGTATTTAGGATTTGAAAAATTTAGAGGTATAGAATGTTTCTCACTACCTCGGTCTTATCAAACAAAGGTTCACTTTAAGTCAACATTGGGTCAAACACTTCATTCACCCCTTCATCAAATTTCATCCTTCACTTCACTAAACTTTGCAAAAATTTCAAATACACCAAAACTTTTTGAATTAAACATATATCAAATCAACCATTAACTTAGCTATTTTGTATGTGAAATGAATCCTTTTCCATGCACTTAGTTGAGTTAGTTATCATCTTTCAAGTAGTTTATCTTGAAGGTCATGAGTCTACCCTAAATATTTCTAAGTTCATAAACGTCATTTATCCTAACATCAAAACATCAAACTTAAGTCAAAAGTATTGTCCCAAAATGTTTGCAAAGATCACTTTCCACATCATCCACCTTTTCATCCCTCATAATCATCATTGCTCCAAAAATACTTAGAGCATCCCTTTTACCTAGATTTCAGTCAACTAGAGAGTTCAAACATTACAAATCTCAACACAAATCTCCCATAGGTGACCCAAAATTTATGGTAAAGACAAGATCACAACACAAGAGAATCATGGAGAAAACCAAAGTAACATTTACCTCAAGTGATCCAAATCCTCTAGAATTTGATCCAAGGAGTCAAGTTACTCCATCACACAACCATCATCTCTGTCAGGGCCATATAAGATTCAAGACATTACAAATAACCCCTTTGGACTTACTAGGGAGGAAATCCTGGAACATCGAGCCTTTGAAAATGTAGCTCCAATTTCCCCTTCATTTGTTACACAAAATTTGACACAAGGCTTCACAACTCCATCATTAGGGCTAAATAAAACATCCACTCTTAGTCTTGTAACTAGTCTTGCCAAGGACTTTGGTCTAACTCGTCCATTCAAAAGTTGCACACTTGTGGGTACCCTAAATACCAATCCTCCATCCCAAACAACCACTTGGACACCAACATTTGGCACTCCTCCTATTCCCGAGGATCCCATACAACTATATAAACCCCTTGAACTTCATTACTCCACAACAATCTCCACATATCGAGGACACCCCTCTTCATCCATACCCATGAGTACCACAAGTGTACCCACGCTCACACAAAGCAGTGTGGACCAAGTGTCTCAAAAAAACACACAAGGGCATGCCAACACCATACCATAGAGTCAACCCTTAATGCAAATTGGGACATCTCTACTCAATCCTCCAATTGGTTCATCCATAACATTGGCTTCAGAAAACACATCCATCCCATCCATTATCAACCCATCTCAGAACAATCCCCTGGTCACGAATCCCATCAACCTAGGTAATACCTTATCCACATCCCTAACACAAGGAAATTCTCAAGAAATGGGACAAAGCAACCTTTTCCATCAATGGACTCATGGTCCTAGTGTGTCATTACCATCACAAAATCTAATGGAACCATCCTCATCTTTCCCCACAGTCCCCTTTACCATGAAAAATCAAATGGGACCTCAAATCTACATTCCTCCACCCCAATCTACCATATTAAAAGGTATGTTAAACCAAGGGAACCCCAACCTCTCATCACCAATCCGCTACCCACTCAAAACATCAACCTCCACAATCCATCACATCTCTCCCAACCATTAACCAATCCTACATTGCAATCACATGCTCTAGCATTACATCAAGCACAATAAGCATATTAGCAAGCCATACAACATCAACAACAACAACAACAACAAGCAACCTTAGTAGCACAATAACCACAAGAAGTAGCCTTAGTGACACAACAACAACAAGCATCCCTGGAGGCACAACAATAGCAACAACAAAAATCAACCTTAGCGACACAACAAGCATCACAACAATAGAAGCAACAACAACAAGTAGCCTTAGCAACACAACAAGTAGCACAAAAACAACAACAACAATAGCAACAACAACAACAACAAGCAGCCTTAGTAGCATAGTAAGTAGCACAGCAACAACAACAAGAAGCAACCTTAGTGGCACAACAAGCAGCCTTAGCAAACCAACAACACGTCCAACAACATGCCCAACAAGCAGCCCTTGTGGCTTAAAAAAAACAACAAGCCTTATTAGCTCAACAGTATGCCCAACAACAAGAATGACCAAGTTCCTACTATAATCCTCAACAGAACATCGTCAATAGAAACACATTAGGAACATATACATCAACACCTCAATCGCCTTCACAAAATATCACACCACCATACACCCCATACAACACCTCATCATATCAGAATCCTGCATATAACCCATCCATCATCCCAACGTATGTTCCTCCACCAAACCCGCAAGATGATCTAGCATCACAAATTAAGGCATTTTCACAAGAAATGTAGGATCTTCGGATGGGTACGACAAAGAAGCCCCATACAAAAAAAATTATGGCCTTATCCATTTGATCAAAACATCACAATGGTACTATTCCTTCTTGGCTTTCAAATCCACAAATTTGATAAATACAAAGGGAGAGGAAGTCATGTAGACCATGTGAAAGAGTTCAACATCATGTGTATGGAGGTGGCCTACAATGATTCTTATTTAATGCACATCTTCCCTCAAAGTTTAACAGGTCCTGCAATGGATTGGTTTTCTCAACTACTTTCCAGTATCAAAACTTTCCAAGAAATTGCTGATAAATTCATTCATCACTTATCCTTTAACCTTGAAATGGACATAAGCCTAGAAGAATTATATACTCTTAGACAAAAAAAAGAAGAATCTTTCGCTAATTTCTTGCAATGGTGGAGACAAAAAGCTAGTAAGAGAAAGTGGCCTCTTCCTGACGAACAACAATTGGGAATCATCATAGAAAATCTAGACCCAGATCTATCCTTCCACTTGAAAATGCAGTGCATCGCATCTTATGAAGAGCTTGTCCCTAGAGCCCTTAACATTGAGAGAGATTTAATATCACAGGGGAATACTTAAGCTTACAAATACAATCGCCCACCAACTAGCTCTAACGACAAGCCTCGTGTCCAGGCTAAGAACAAGAATGTAACAAATGATAGTGTGGTAGATGCTAAGGTCTTAATTGCTCCTAGGCCAAACAACAATCAAGTTTCCAACATTCAACCAACCGTGCAACAAACAACACCTCCCCAAAACAATCAGATCAATAATATTGAAACACAATAGAGGTAAACCCCTAGCAAGAACAACTATTCTAAATGCAAGTACACATAGTTATCAGAACCCATTGAAATCATCATGGAGAAGTTGGTAGAGTCAAACCTAATAACACTTCACAACTTTTAAAACTACCAAGAACCACAAGGAAAACCATCTTGGTACAACGAGAATGGTCTTTGTGACTTTCACAAAATCAAAGGACACAAAACAAAAAATTGTATGAGGCTCAAAAATATTATCCAAGACCTCATAGAGAATGACACCATATCTGTTAAGGTACTAGCCAAGAATCAAGATCTTAAGATATACAAGAACCCTATGCTAGATCATAGCAAAGGGAGCAACAATGGAAAAGCTAAGGATTAAACAAATGTGCAGCATACCTATTCCAACAAGGTCGCTTCATGTGATAGTGTCATTAACGTCATCACCATCAAAGGGCCTAGTGTGAAGTGTGGAGTCACCACGTGATGTGGAAAAATCACCATCCAAGGAGTCCCAACTCAATCTAGGGCACAACCTACTTTTCCAACATCAAATCCTAGCAAGTACAATCTCCTAGACCAACTTAAGAAGACCCCTGCACAAATATCAATCTTAGAGAAAGCTTTGTTAGAGTCATCCATCCCCGAGGATATTGATATAGATCAACTCCAAGCTATGGTAGGGCATATCACTAATCATCTCCTTACCTTCTCAAAACAAGACCTATTGTCACAACCATCTCATAACTACACTTTACACCTTGAGGTTATCATTCATAAGAATAAGGTCAAAAGAGTCTTGGTAGATGGAGGTGTTGATTTGAACATTTATACCCTTCAGTTGATCAAGAACATAGGCTATTCAGAGGATACTATTAATAAAGCAAATAGTACCACCATCAAAGCATATGACAACCAAGAACGGGTATCACAAGGTATCATTGCATTACCCATCCAAGTGGGACCTATAATTGTAGAGACTACATGCCAAGTGTTAGACCTTGATCTTCCCTACAACATCCTACATGGTCAACCATGGATCCATCTAAAAGTTGTAGCCTTGACTTATCATCAATGTGTAAAGTTTCCCTTTGAAGGTAGAGAAATTACCATCCATGGAGATCCCCAACCTTTTTACTACTAAAAGAATCTTGAGGCCAAGTTCTATAAGATGCCCCAGATACCCAAAAATGATGAAGGGCTTATGCATTCCACCTCATTTGTTGACCCATCATCCCTTGCATCGACCTTAGAAACAAAAACACCCATTGTGCAGAGCATACCCAACATCAAAGCAGTAATCTAGGATGATGGTTGTGGAAACTATAAGCTAATGAAGAATACCTTTGTCTTGGGAGGGCTACCGCTTTCTCCTCAATCCCACAAGAAACCAACATCTAGCAACAAAGAATCTGAAACAATCAAGATGCTAGAAAATACCTAAAACATTATTAAAGGGTTAATGATGTATTTTCAATGAAGGTAATTTGAACTATGGAAGGGGATAGAGCCAAAAGGATCTCACTATTTATACAAGGATCTATCACTTATCATAGGTGTTAGTATATCCAGTTCCCAAAGTTCACCTATATTAGAATCGAAAGATTCTTTGGTAGCCCCTACATGTTGCCTAAATACCCTATAGACAAAATAGTATTGTTATGATTTGCAAGGAAAGTAAATATGGAGTCCCATGATGCTTTCTTACAAGCTCATAAGAAGGGAGAAATTAAATTTCCTATCATTTGATTAATGGGAAAAGTTAGGGCTTATCAAGATCAAGATAACCACTAGAATTTCTCCACCAAAATCACTATAATTTATGCAATTATGAGGGGAAAAAGATATAAATAACAATAAGAAATTGAACCTAAGTATTATAGCAACTATGAGGGGAGTTTTCAGAGCTCAAAGAGGTTTGTACCTTACTGAAGAAGCTTGTTTTTAGGGCACAAAGGACTCATTCTTCTTTAGTGGCGAATGGGTCCTTGTTAGGGTTTCTAAAACTGAGATTTGGGTTATTTTCATTAATGTCTACACTCTCAGATTCCCAGTTGTCAGACCACGAAAACCTATACTTAATTCTATGGCTTCAATTCTTTGTTCTTGCACTTCGAAGGTTAACTTTGAAACTTGACAAATTTGACAATTTTGCTCCAAACTTCTTCTCCACTTGATCTTCAACCTATAAATCTGCAAACACACATTCAAGGGAAGAAAAAATTGTTTATTTTTAGTGAATAGGGGTTTGGCTCAGTCAAAACCCTTATAGGTAATTAAACCAAATGATGAAATAATGTAATTGAAGCATGAAACATGAAACGATGCAATGTAGATACCTTGGATGTTATCTTGTAATGCTAATCTACAAACTAACATGTAGTGGCCATGAAGAATGTAGATCTTGATCCTTGAATATGATGTGAAACAATGCTTACAAGTAGATCTTCAATGCTACACTCACAATCTTAGCTCAACAACATGGATGGATGCACTAAACCCTTGACATAATGAAATGATCTTGAATTGCTGCAATAAGACTTTGATAATATGCCTTGAGATGCCCTTTAAATTCTCTATGATTCTCTTGTGAATGTACTCTTATGATCACTTGAACATGCTAGGAGAAACTATGTGAATTAACCCCATATTTATACTAAATAATGAGATTAACCCCAAAATTCAAACAATTCAACCCAACACAAAATCTGGAGATAAATATTATTAGATTCCCACCACAATGAAATTCAAAAAGGGGGTTCTTATTACAGGAGGAATCATTCGCCACCTAGGGTGAATGGGTCCTGACATTGTTTTCTAGGACCATTCCTTTGGGGAATGAAAGAACACTAAAAATCCATGTAGAATCTACTAATAATGGGGGGTCCTATAGAGGGAGGACCCATTCGCCACCTAGGGTGAATGGGTCCTAGCACCAATTTCTAGGACCTTGAATTTTCCCACTTAAATGTTATGCAATTTGAATTATGGGTTTTAAGATAGATCTTCAAGAGGTGTTACAAATAAGGCTTAAATTTGAATTAAAGGGGCTAATCAACTCCAATTAACCATAATTAATTAAAAGGAACCTATTTAAATGTGAAAGTGTGTTACAACACTTTACAACACTATAAATAGGGTACATATTAAAGGTACATTTTGTTAAAAATGGGCCCAAGATCAATGTGAATGTGTTACAACACATTACAACATTAAACCTAGGAAAAATTAGGTTAATTCAATGATGATAATTCCCAAATCAAGTAAGGAAAAAGGATACTTTGTCTATTACTACATTTTTCTCCCACTTTAGTGAGAGGATGAAACCATGTCAAACTCACACTAAAGTAGACATTCAAGACACTTACACTTAAGTATGCAACAATAACAAAGATACATAATCATACCCTGTCAAAGGCCAATAAAGAAAAACAAAAGGATCAAGCACAACCGTTCCAACACAATGTAGTTCACTGGGTTGTTTGTCCATAACATATGCTGCTCACTCTGGGGTAGTGGAACCTCAGCCTACTAAGTAGGTGAGTTATCCCAATGAAGTGGAAAATGAGAGAATCATATTAGCCTCTCATACCATACCGAAGTTATCCTCCTGACAACTTCGATAATACACCACAATGTAATGCTCTTGAAAATGCTTTTGTAATGTAATTTTTTGTTAAAGGGATTTTTTTCTTTGTTCGTGTAAGGTCTTGTTCTTAGGGAGCATTGTGCCTAATGTCTCCAAGAGAGGAAAAGTCAAGGGTGTCAGATCGTCACTCGTGGGATGCCTCATTCACGTCATGCCATGACAGTAGATCATACACTCTTGGAAGGCATCAAACCTAATGACACCACCAAGAAGAGGACACATCACAAGAAAAAAGAAAAATAATGCCATGAAATTTTGTTGAAATATGTTATCAATGTATGCCCCCACTTTAAAG
Source organism: Sequoia sempervirens (assembly GCA_007258455.2). Taxonomy (NCBI): domain Eukaryota; kingdom Viridiplantae; phylum Streptophyta; class Pinopsida; order Cupressales; family Cupressaceae; genus Sequoia; species Sequoia sempervirens. The sequence goes on from VDFB02000017.1 coordinate 247,493,601, forward strand.
TAGCCAAGTGTTTTTCCTAGGACATAAGAGCTTTCCTCGGAAAACCCTATGCCAATTCATATGTTTTTTAAACAAGCTATGTCATGAAATAGGAAGGAATGGTTGCCCCCACAAATACATAAGGGATCTATGGATTTGGTGTCAGTATGTTTTTTTCTAAAATGTTGTCATAGAGTATGGAACTCTCATCATTCCCCAAATACTCCTAGAACTAGAAGAATGACACAAAGAGAGCGAAAAACAAGGAGACAACCTTTCGGGTCAATATGGAAGAGACCTAAATGTCTTGACGCCTTGCATCATCCCCAAAAGGAGAACATAAAACAAACGAAAAAGATAAAATAAAATATTTTGGGCCAACATGGAAGATAAATGAATGTCTCGACACTTTGCATCATCCCCAAAAGGAAAACACAATACAAATGAGATTGTTATGACATAGAGAAGAAAGAAAGATACATATAGAGGAATGCACAAAAAGAGAGAGTTACATCAAACGAAACAACATAGGGGATCACATTACGCACATGAAACAAAAATAAAACATCAAAAATAAAAATTCTAGTAGGGCACATGTGAGTCAACCTAAAGTAGGTTGTTTGCATCCCAATCTCGATCAGTATAAATGAAAGGAAGAAAACTAGGCAAAGGGATAAGACTAAGTGTCGAACTAGGGGTAAGGCTATCAAATTCTTTACCCCACTTAGTGTGAGACAAGAATGAGCCAAGGTAAGTGATGGTAATGAGCTCCTTACATCAAAGAAAGTGATTTGCAATAAATGTATAACATGTAATAGTGAGAATGTTATGATTCTACAACCATTACATGGCAAGGAGTGGAAGGACATGCTATGCAATCACTTGATAACAATTATCACCATCGAAGTGAAAGTTGTTCAGGATTAATTTGAATGCACGACACTCATCAATATTATTTCCAAGAGTTTTGTGGTATCAACAATGTGGAACATTTGCACCTTTAGGATATAGTCTTATCTTTTCTTTCATGGGTCGTAAATTTTTTTCACTTTTAGGTAGCGGTCAAGGGAATTTTAGTTTCTTCAACTTGTAAGGCCTTTTGTGCTTGTTAGATTCACCAATTTCTCTTGGTGGATATAGGGTAGTAGGACCTGAGATGACCTTGTCTTCTTTATCATTGTCATTAGGAGGCATTGGTCGCTCTTTAGGAAGGAGAATATGTATGTTCAGAGGAGGTTCTAAGACAATCTTTCCATCATTATGTGGTATTGGTGTTCCTTTAGGAAGAAGATTACTTATGTCGGGGGGGATCTTGATATCCTAACCCTTTAGTATCTTCAATTGGTATCTTCTCTAGGATTTGATGAATTTTTTGAGTTCACTTGTTGTATCACATCCTTGTTTTCTTAAGATCGTGAATCCCTTTTTTTATGTCTACTCAAGATTAATTGATGTGTTGGTTACTTTGTTAACGCAGGATGGTTGAATGTTTGTTTGTTTAGAGGAGATAGGTTCATCTATGGTAGGGAACTTAGGCTTAGCTTGTGACTCAATTTCAGGATGTAGAAGACCAAACATCTCAAGTTGTGTTGGTTGTTTCATGGATGGATAAAAGGATGCATTATTCTCAAGATTTTTTAGGAAATCATTTATGAATTTTTTCATGCTATCATCATCTTCTTCAATGATGTCAACATCATGAGGACATGCATTAGGAGTTGTGTGAGCATGAGTGAGTTCAATTTCATTAGGGTTATTGCAAAAAAACACAACTTGAAACATCAATGAAAGAGAACAAGGAATTCTACATAATGGTTAAATAGTCATCCATTTTTAGAATTTCAGATCTAAACATGGTAATTTTTTTATTATTCAATGCAATAGAATGAAATTTTTTAATGCAATTTTGATTTTTTTTAACAATGCACTGAAATGAAGCAATGTAAGATAAATGCAATGAATTTGATGAAACAAAAGACCAGGGAACTGACACAGGAAAGTAACAGTAGCAAACAAAAGCCTAAAATTGAGATTTTATTTTCCAAAAAATGCAGATCTGTAGCTAACAGGGACTCATTCGCTAGTAAGGGTGAATGGGTCCTGGTTAAGTTTTCTGAGATGTTTCTATGGATTTCAAGATGATTTTTAATTCTTTTTCAGATGCCAAAAGGTTCATATTTGACCTAATTAGGAACTCATTCACCAGTAAGGGCGAATGGGTCTTGGTTAGGTATTTTTAAACTATTTTTTAATGATTTGCAAGCTTTTAGTAATGTCTTTCAGTTCCAGGTCTAAGGTAGTGAGTTTCAGTTTTAGATTTTCCAAACATGCAATGTGAAAATGCAATGAAAAGATGAATACAAGGACCTATGTTGAAATGCAATTTTTTAATTTATTTTCAAATGAAAATAAATGAGATCTAAATGAGATGTACAATGATTGATTTGTTTTTGTATTTTTCATATTTAGAGAGATGAAAAACAATACAAATCTAAACCCTAAATGAGATGCAATTGTTAATGCAAATTCAAGAAACTATAAATGAGATCTTAATTCAATGCAAATGAGATGCAAGTGAATGCAAGATCTAATCTAAGATGCAAAGACTTCAAAAATCAGAAAATTGCAATGTTCAATAGGTTGGGTTCACCAAAAATGATTAATGGGAAAAGTTAGGGCTTATCAAGATCAAGATAAACCACCATAATTTCTCCACCAAAATCACTATAATTTATCCAATTATGAGGGCCAAAAGATATAAATAATAATAATAAATTGACCCTAACTGTTATAGCAACTATGAGGGGAGTTTTTAGAGCTCAAAGAGGTGTGTACCTTACTACAAGAAGCCTATTTTTAGGGCACGGACTCATTCACCTGTAGTGGCGAATGGTTCCCTATTAGCATTTTTAAAACTAAGATCTAGGTTATTTTACTTGATGTATGCACTTTCAGATTCTCGGTTCTCAGCTCACAAAAACCTGTACTTAATTATGTAGCTTAAATTCTTTGTTCTTGCACTTTGAAGGTTAACTTTGACAATTTTGCTCCAAACTTCTTCTCCACTTGATCTTCAACCTGTAAATCTACAAATACACATTCAAGGGAAGAAAAACTTGTTGATTGTTAGTGAATAGGGGTTTTCCTCAATCAAACCCCTTGTAGGTAATTAAACCAAGTGATGAAATAATGTAATTAAAGCATGAAGCATGAAATGATGCAATGTAGATACCATGGATGTTGTCTTGTAATGTGAATCTACAAACTAACATGTAGTGGCCATGAAGAATGTAGATCTTGATCCTTGAATATGATGTGAAACAATGCTTGCAAGTAAATCTTCAATGCTACACTCACAATCTTAGCTCAACAACATGCATGGATGCACTAAACCCTTGACATGATGAAATGATATTGAATTTCTGCAATAAGACTTTGATAATCTTCCTTGAAATGCCCTTGAAATGCTCTATAATTTTCTTGTGAATGTACTCTTATGATCACTTGAACTTTCTAGGAGAAACTATGTGAATTAACCCCATATTTATAATAAATTAGGAGATTAACCCCAAAATTCAAACAATTCAAGCTGACAACAGATCTAGAGATAAAAATTATTAGATTCATGCCACAATGAAATTCAAAAAGGGGGTCCTCATTAAGGGAGGACCCATTCACCACCTAGGGTGAATGGGTCCTGACACTGTTTTCTAGGTACATTCCTTAAGGGAATGGAAGAACACTAAAAACCCATGTAGAATCTACTGATAAAGGGGATCCTATAGAGGGAGGACCCATTCACTACCTAGGGTGAATGGGTTCTAGAACCAATCTCTAGGACCTTGAATTTTCCCACTTAGATGTTATGAAATTTCAATTATGGGTTTCGAGATAGATCTTCAAGAGGTGTCACAAATCAGGATTAAATTTGAATTAAAGGGGCTAATTAATTCCAATTAATGACAATTAATTAAAAGGACCCTAGATAAATGTGAAAGTGTGTTACAACAATTTACAACACTATAAATATGGTAAACATTAGGTACATTTTATTAAAAAGGGGCCCAAGATCAATGTGAATGTGTTACAACACATTACAACAACCTAGGAAAAATTAGGTTAATTCAATGGCGATAATTCCCAAATCAATTAAGGAAAAAGGATACTTTTCCATTACTACACCATTATATGAAATTACAAATGCAGCTCAGCTAAGAATGTCAAGCTTGTAAAAAATGAATTAATGGCACATGGATTTCAATATTTTAAGTTGAGTAGAGCTAAATTTGATCCAATTGGGAGGCTCTCCATGCACATTAATAAAAGGCATGCACACATACCCCACTTGGAAGACTACTAGAATGATTTTCCAGATGAATTTGAGGCCAAGAGAAGAGCATATCAAAGGTTGACACTAAACCAGATGATGAATATGGGAACATATGATGTCCCATTACAGTTGGCTGAGGATGATGGTGATTTTTTGAATCCAATATATAATTCTACTAGGATTTTTTATCAATCCATTCAAGATCCTGAATGGAAACAACTCAAGGTCACATCCTTGGAAAAAATCTCCAAACTAGTTATTGAGTTTAGAAAGATTTGGATTGACAGAAATATATAGAGATTGAAGTCCAATGGAATGATAGTCACATATCCACCTAGGAGGAAGATAAAGCAAAAGGTAATTGCTGATTTCAGATATAATGATTGCATGGGAAAGAAGAGGAAGATTTTAGAGGCTAAGGCTCTCAAAGAAAGTCGGAAAAGAATTGTTGAAAACCCAAGTCAGGGAGTTTTAGTAGCCATGCAACCATAAGACCCCAATAGTGAAATCAGGGAAATCCCAACAAACTTACTGAAAACATTAGTAGGAGCATCTTCATTGCCTATATTTCCTTAGGATGAATATCTTACTCTAAAAGAATTAATTGAAAGATAATAGGTTAATAATCGGATGAGAGGATCAATGTCTTAGCCATTAGCAATAATGTTTTCTTCTCCTCCTTCAATGGGGACTTCTACGATGAGGAAAATAATGGGAGAGACTGTATGAAGCAAGATCCTAACACCTACAAAACACAACAAATACACATATTAGAAGATTGAAGTGCAAGTTAGAATCTAAGTTCCCCATGAAATCCATTTACAAAGATTAAATTAGGAAAAGAGATGAAGAAAAAAATAAGAAAGCAATAAAAGAGAGATTGAATCCTAATTAAACAAGCAAACTCTTGATCCCATGGGGGAATTGGTGCCAATTTGATGTGAAAATTGGCCCTTTCCCAACTCCAATGATGCAATGTTGATGATTTGATGAAGAGTGATCCACTTTGTGAAGATTCAATGAAGCTCCACAATGAAAAACCTGCATAACCTAGCTAAGAATTGATGAAGATTGATGAAAATTGCTATGCTTGAGAATGGATTTGAGTATACTAACTTTGCTCAAATTGGGGATGCTAAAATGAGGAAAGAAGCCTCTTATTTATAGAATTACAAGTTGGAGAAATGCCCAAAATGAAGCAATGTGGGACTAACTTTCAACCAATGGCAAGGTGCCACTTGTCAAGAGATGAATGGATGAAGGATGTGCACATTTTGATGAATGTGCCCATAAATGCAATATTTGAAATTTGAAAATGTTGAAATGACAAGGTGGAGGGAGAGTCAAATGGAGTAATGGCCACTTGGCTCAATGCAAAAGGACATGTACAAGATGAAATAAATGCCTTGTTGGAAGGACAAAGTCCACTTGGATTTTGAATTCAAATTTGAGAGAATATTCCTCCATTATGCCATGTTGAGAGAAAATAGAGATTTAATAAATAGATTAAATCTATTTTCATGTGCAAGTGGCAAAAGCTAGAGGATGGGACATGAATTAGAATTAAATTAATCAAGGGTTAATTAATTTAATAGGAGATTAGATAATGTGACAAATTTGATTTAGATTTATGGGTTGATTTAAATCAAATATAAAAAGAATATGATAAAAGGATTAATTAAATAAGGATTTTTGATTTATTTAATTAAAGAAGCTGAAGTTAGATTAAATCAAATAATGTTTTAATTTATTTAATTTAATGAGATAGACCTTAGGGATTTAATAAAATAAAATTGATTATTTAATTAAATAGGGATAAAAGAGAATGACTTAATCAGATAAATGATTTATTTAATTAAGGGTAGAAAAATTGATGAATTTAATCAAATAAGGGTTTTCAATTAAATGGTTAGACCGAGGGATGATTTAGGATGAAATGGTGTTAGTAATCAGGATTAGATGTGCAATGTCAATCGATACATTTTCCATGTTTACATTTTTCCCCTCTTTCAAGCAAGCTACTTGTTACATTGTTTCAAAGAATAAGTTGTCTTTATCAAAAGCCAAAATTTTCTAATTTTAAAACTTGCCCCAGTGTCGCTTCAATGAGAGAAATATGTTGATATACTGCCACCTCGAGAGATTGGACGAAAATTTTGATTTTTGGGTGATCTAGTGAAAAAATAGGACAAGGTGCCCGATAGGTCTAGAAAGGCTCTGGGAGGCCAGAAAATGCAAAAAACGATGAAAAACAGCCCTCAGACGGACAAAAATGGGATCGGGGGTCTAAAACCCAAGCAAAACGGCCAAACGGGGTCCAAAAATCCTAATTTTCAGGCTTAAATAGGCCTCAAGGGGCCACTTCCAATTCATTTTCACATTCAGCCTTAGGAGATTTTGCGATTTTGAGCTTTGACACCTTGGTGAGATGGCACAACGAGAACTCCCTATGCACATTTCTAACCGAGTCTAGACACATTAGAGGCTTCTCGACACTGGACCACCGGTGTGTCAACTTGACCCGAGCTTATTTTTTGTTTTTTCGTGCCCATTTAATGCTTTCCAATCTAGATCTCTAGGCGCGGTGCCATATTGCACCGCTGAAAATTTCAAACTCCACCACTTGTTAATATACACCGTCATTGCAAGGTGTGTCACTGCGGTGCTATTTGGAGTTTAGGTTTAAACTCCAAACTCTGATGCTTTTATAAAGTGCACCATCGTGGTGGAATTTAAAGTTAGGGTTCCTACGCAAACTATGATGCTTTGGCAAAGTTCACCGCAGTAGTGTAGTTTGAGGATTTGGAGGCCCTAGCATTGCAGTTTGCAAATTTCAAACTGCACCACCTTCATAGGCAGTGATGCTGGGGTGACTTTTTGAATGCTGAGACAATTCTGGGGAAAAAAAAAGTGATGAATTTTAACATGGTGACTTTTCCTGATGTAGGAGGAGACGAGATAGATCTATTCGCGTAAGCACAGGTCTTGAGAGATTTTCAACCTTTTGAGGGATTTTTTCGAGCAAGAGCAGGAGCGCCTAGGAGAGATGGGACTCTAGTACATTGCCTATGCACTGCCCATGCGAACACACCTGGGCATGATGATAGCACTTGCCAAGAGATGGCACAGTGAGACCTCTTCATTTCACCTTTCGACTGGCGAGGCCACAGTCACGCTAGAGGACATGTGATGGATGCTTAGATTTACTATTCATGGTGAGTGGGTGATCTATGACATGGCTACTAAGATGAACGCCCGTTATGCTGTCTTAGAGACTGACTAGATTATATTCTGTGAGGGTCAAATCGAGCTAGAGTGCCATAGGCCCCTCACCTCACCCTACCGCTTGGTGATTGTCGCTATCATATCAGGTCTTGTTACCCCAGATCAGCAAGGTCGATATTTCAGTCTTGGTTGGGGGTTTGCTTAGGAGTGGATGGTCTAATGGTGACTGACACTTTTTGCATGGGGCCTAGTTTTGCTAGACTCTCTTTACAGAGATCTTCAGGAGTTTTCCTACTTGGATGCCAGAGCACTTGGAGCGAGAGTCACACTCCTACATATCTGGGCATGGGAGTACATCCTCGTGCTTCATCCAAGAGTTGTCCCAATACTAATGGAGCTAAACGATCTAGTGTTCTGGCATTATAGAGGGGGCCTTTCCTTTACCCATATAGGAGAGCACGTGATTCCTTACTGGAGGAGGGTCCTCGATGATATGCGAGTGTTCACATGGTGGCCCTACCTTGGAAAACCAACCTGGTTTGATGATGTGCAGTAGTTATTCTTTGCTCACCAGGACTGCTTGATGCAGGGGTGAGAGCATACCATGATTGAGATGTACTTGTCGGGTAGGGTGCAGTGATAGTTTGGTGAGCCATAGGACAAGCCTGATGATTAGTATGCAGCTATCTTTGCGAGGATAGCGAGTCAGGGCTCCTAGGGGCGATACATACTTGCCCATGAGGTAGTGGAGAGCTTCAGACAGTTGGTGGCCTAGCCATGGCCATACGACCAGGGAGAGGCAGATCCAGGAGTCACACAGGCATACCGAGACTGGTTCAAGCCACCCCTAAGATTGACAGTTCCAGGTACACCCTTTGCTCGACGGAGAGCCAGAGGTAGGGGGCAGTACGAGGTCAGGGAGGACAGGATCAGGGAGGTGGTGGGCCACCACCAGTTCAGCCAATATAGGATTAGGCACTCCCAAACCCGAAGGTGGGAGAGCAGAGATAGGATCAGCCCCACTAAGATGTCCCGATACAGGATCAGGACCAGAGACAATAGGATGACAGGAAGGATGGGCACCAGGACAGGATCCTGACACCACCCAGAGATGGGGATTAGGATCAATCCCACGTGCATCCACCCCTATAGCCAAAACCCAGAGATGGAAATATTTTGCAGCTATAGGCCCAAGTACAGGTACTGGCAACAGAGAGAGATTAGGCTAGGGCCGAGGGGGATCATGCCATTTTGCAGAGGTAGGCTACAGAGTTATAGGCGATGGCAAAGATGGGTCATCGACAACAATTAGAGAGTATGGTTTCCTCCTCCTCACATAGCACAGTACCACTTTGGGCTTACTGAGAGGCCGTTCGGGAGGCTGACTATTATAGGATGCACTACCATCAAGCCATGTCGAGAGCAGGACGAGTTCCTAATTTTTCACAGAGGACCAACCATAGACCTGCAAAGGGCCACGGGGATAGAGAAGGTGGTGAGGGCAGTAGCTAGTAGGGCTAGGCCTTCATTTTGATCAGAGACAAGATTCTTTTTGTGTCCTTTGGGTTCATTTTTTTTATAGCCCTATGGGACAATTGTACTTATTGATATTACACATGTACATTGATCAGATTTTTGTACCATGACAGTGTATTTTATGATATATGAGATGATGGTTTTGATGTGATATGCTATGTCCTATTTTGTGAATTATGGACAATCTTTACTTTTATATGCTATGCAATGATGGTCTATCCTATGTGATGCAATGTGATATTATGTTGTTATGATATAATGTAGTGATTATGTAGATGTTTATGAATGGATGCATTTATTTTTCAGTATATTTTTTATGCTCCTTTTATGATGATTATGTATGGATGGTGCAAATGTTATGTTATGCAGATGCTTAGACTAACAAATCTATATTATGCAATGATGGATTGCATGATGTTATATGATGATATGTGTAAATGATGTTTATCTATTGATATGATATAATGAATGAAAATGTTGTATGTAATGAATGCTTATATGTGTTATGTGATGTTTATGTAATTTTATGATATGGTGAGTGTGAATGATGCTATGATGTTGCAGATGTTTATAATGCTATGGGATGATTGCTTCTTTTTCTTGTTTATGTAATGGATGCTTATGTAATGATATATGATTTATGAGATGATTTATGAAATGTTTATGCAAATGCTTATGCAAATGTTAATGTAATGATTCATGAGATGCTAAGAATAACCAATTTATATTATGCAATTGTTTGGAAATGCAATGTTATGATATGATTTAATGTTTCCTATATGATATGTAATATGCAGTATGTAATATGTTGATGGTTTGTGAATGCAGGGTGAATGCAATGATGATAATGATCTGATTAACTATCATGGTACCATGTTAGCATGGAAAGCAAGAGATAGAAGAAACAAGAGATTCCCACAAGACATGAGATGATGATGATGATGAAGATTTGCTTGCTGAGGATTTGGAATTTTTGAAGGGCCAATTACCTTATGTTTGTAACACATGTAGGCACAATGCATCAAGGTATGAGGAACCAAGATGGCATTGTACCTAGTGTGATGGACTTTGACTCGTCAATCAAATGGGAGTACTCTTGTTCACACTTGGCGTACAAAACCTTATTCGGAGTGTAGTTCAGATATTTCAAGAATCTCAGGCCAAAACATAGAAAAGCAAGCCTTCTTATGTGGTCAACAAGACACCTAAAACACCCTCCCTACTCCTAAACAAAGCACACATGACCAAGCTATATTACAAGAATATTCAACAAACACAGCAGAGAAAAAGATAATGATCATTGCCCCATTTCTATCTCTCTAAATCCCTTTGTTTGGGACATCATCAAGAGGTCCTTGAAATGAGTGCAATAAGATAAATCAAAAGACAAAGATAAATTAAACTAACAAGCTAATGTTCTTCATACCACTAGCCAAGACTAAACTACGGTGATGCATCCTAGGACATGGCGATATCAGATGATTTGATATGGGACTGATTGGATGATAGGCTATTGACACAAAGAGTTGACCAACTTGTTTACGTACTAACCTAGACTTGAGACTTTGACGTTTGAGTATTCACTTTTAACCTGCTAGACTTGTTTCTGACTGTTTCACCAAAAGTTGGGGATGATGATTGTTTATTGTGAGTGATGTTTATTGCGGGTGAAAGTGAGATGAGACAGATGGATTTTTTCAAACATTTGGATGTTTTTTGGTGTTTTAACATGTTTTGAGGTTGTTTTTGGTATTTTGAGATTTTCCAAATGTTTTATTTTTTCAATTTTCAAATATTTTTGGGGTTTTATGAAATTTTAACCAAGAGACTAACCTAAAGACCTATCTTAGGGGCCTCAGGGGATGATCAACAGATTATCCTTGCCTACATTATACACACAGAGACCACGTAGTTTGACTGACACAAACTCGATTATTGATGAGATATGAACAAATGGATTGTTAGTTTATTATGACAGACTCCTAGAGGACTGACCTAAGTGTCTCGGGGGATGATCAAAGATCAACCTTGCCTACATTCAAGGCTCAGAGACCTGTAGTTCGACAAGACGACTCTATTTTTTGACTTTTTGACTATCTTTTTGACCTATTTTTGAATTTTGATATGTTTTGAAAGTTTTGGGATTTTCTTAATTTTATGAATGCTTTTGGATTTTCTTGGTTTTATGAATGTTTTTGGATTTTATGATTTTAGGGACTTCAAGAATATACACGAGTTCAATCTAACGAGAACATTCCCCTAGCATGATGCAAAAGACTACTATGATAGAGGCGGGACAAATTGACCTACAGAATGGGTCGAGTAGTACTAGGAGGGATCATGACACAAACACAGGACCAAGTTATGATGCAGATGTCGAACGGATGATGGATGATTGATGGATGGAGATAGATGGATGATGTAGAACAAGTCATGAAGATCCTAGTGGTTGGAAAGTGCTTATTTATACAAGGCACCTGTTTTCTAGGTTTTCACCAAGGTACTTGCCCAAAGCGCCACCGAAGTGGTTTTCTCTAGAGGACGATTTTTTCTTTACTATTTTTTTTTTTTTGGATCTATTTTTTTTTTTATTCTTTTGATTTTTTGTTGTCACCAAGATGCCTATGTTGTCAGGTTTTCATCAGGTAACCATTTTTTCAGGACTTTTGATTTTTTGGATTTTTGGTTCTATACCTTGAAATATTAGGCATAAAATTTTTAAGATGGGAGTTGTTCATGCGCTCCTACAGAGGTTCCCCTTCGGGTGTTGTTAACTGATATGCCCCTGACTTATAGCTTGTTGTGATAACAAATGGTCCCAACCATTTGGGTTCAAACTTTTCTTTATTGTTTGGATTTGGGACATTCTTCGGATTCTCCTTCAGTACCAATTCTCCAACTTGGAAACTTTTGCTCCTGATCTTCTTGTCATAACTCCTTTTAAGTTGATTCTAGTAGACTTGCAAATGATTTAAAGCGTCCATGTGTTGCTCATCTAGTAGCTCTAGCTCATTTAGTCTTTATACTTGGTATTCTTCATCCATGATGAGGTTTTGCAGTGATATTCTCAGTGATGGGAGCTCGATCTCGATGGGCAGTATGGCTTCTGATCCGTAGACCAGGGAGAATGGGGTGGCGCCTGTGGGTGTGTGGGTGCTAGTTCGATAAGCCCAAAGGGCGGGATTCAGCTATAGATTCCAGTCACGACCTGCGTCATTGACTGTCTTTTTGAGGATTTTTAGAATGGTTTTATTGGTGGCTTCTGCTTGGCCATTGCCTTGGGGATAGTATAGAGTGGAAAAGTGATGTTGGATTTTGAATTTTTCACATAGGTCACGAACCTCCTGATTCTTGAAAGGTGTCCCATTATCTGAGATAATAGCTTGGGGAACACCATATCAACATATGAGGTAGTTCAGGATGAACTTTGCTATCTACTTTCTAGTGATTTATGTCATAGGGATGGCTTCCACCCACTTTGTAAAGTATTTAGTGGTAGTTATGATGAACTTGTGGCCATTGGATGAGGTGGGGGTTATTTTTTCGATGAGATCAAGCCACCACTATGAAAAGGGTCATGGTGTGATAATGGGATGAAGTTCTTGAGCTGGAGCATGGATGAGGTCCCCATGCTGCTAACATTGTAGGCACCTTTTGACGTAGTCATGTGCTTCTCTTTCCATTGTAGGCCAATAATACCCCGTCCTCAGCAATTTCTTAGCCAGGGTCATTCCACTCAAGTGTGAACCATAGATGTCGTTATGCACCTCAGTTAAAGTGGTCAATGCCTCCTCAATGTTTAAATAGCGTAGTAAGGTTCCCTCTATGCTCCTACGGTAAAGGATGTTTCCTAGGATGACAAATCGGGATGCTTTCTTGACAAAGGCTCTCTTTAGGCTTGAGGATAAGTCAGCAGGGAGGACTCTTATTCTTAGATATGTGTAACTGTAATGGTACCAAGAATCACTGGGACCAATAATTTCACATAAGAATTCTAACTCTAGTACCTTGAATGCGGGCACGAGAAGATTCTCTACCAAGAATTCATGCTTTGGCACATTGCGAGGGATGTCCAATAGGGATCCAATCATTGCCATGGTGTTTATTTGTCTGTTGTTTTGTCTAGGAATCTACTCAAATGTGATTTTAATGAAAGATTCTTTGAGGCTCTCCACCAACTTTTTGTATGGAGTTAGCTTATCATCCTTTGTTTGGTACTCATCATTCACTTGATTTATTATCAGCTGAGAGTCTCTATATACTTTGAGGGTCATGATGTGCCACCGTACTGCTATTTTGAGACCTATGGTTAAATCCTGATACTCTGCAATGTGGTTAGTGCAAGGAAATGCCAATTTGTAGGATCTAGGTATACAATCCCCCTATGGGGTGATGAAGAAAACACCGGCTCCTAATCCATGTTGCATATAGGATCCATCAAACTAGAGTTTCCAGTGGTTGGCTGTGCTGAGATTGAAGATGGATTTATCCAGAAACTCTGATATGAGTGGATTCTCTGAATAGATTGGTGCTTCTGCAAGCTGATCTGCGATTACTTGGCCTTTGATTACTTTTTGTTCCACATACTCAATGTCATACTCTTATAGTATCATGACCCATTTGGCCATCCTTCCTGTGAGCATTGCCTTTGACAGTATGTACTTTAGGGGGTCGATTTTGAAGATGAGTTTTATTTTGTGTGCCAACATGTAATGTCTGAATTTCTGTGAAGCAAACACTACTGGTAGACATGCTTTTTCAATAAATGAGTAGTTTAACTCATGCCCAACCATTGTGCGGCTGATGTAATATATGGCCCTTTTTGTCCCATTTTCATCATGCTGAGCTAGGAGAGCTCCAAGGGCTGCTTCTATTGTTGACAAATAGAGGATTAATGGCTTTATTGGGATCGGTGGCATGAGGATTGCAGGTACGAGTAGATATTCTTTGATTTTTTTAAAGGCTTCTTCACACTTGTCATCCCATTTGTATGGGTTTTGCTTGTCTGCCAATTATGCTATGAATCTGCGGATAGATTGAAGCCTGCCTTGGAGACCTCTCAACTATTTTAATGTTTTGGGAGCCTCCATCTCTAAGATTGCTTTCACTTTTATTGGATCTATTTCAATACCCCTCATTGACACTATGTATCCCAGTAGCTTTTCTGACTGTACGTCAAAGACACACTTCTTTAGATTTAAACGAACCTTGTATTCCTCCAGCCTATCGAAAATAGCACTCAAGGTTGCTATGTGATCTCTCCTCTTCCTGGATTTTGCTAGTATGTCATCAACATAATCTTCAATAGTTTTGTGGATCATGTCATTTAATATTAACATCATGGCTCTCTGGTAGGTGGCCCCTGCATTCTTTAGAAAAAATGGCATCATATTCTAGTAGTAATTCCCCCATGCACAAGTGAAGGTCATTTTGTGTTGGTCCTCTTTAGTGATCATTATTTGGTTGTACCCCGAGAAACCATCCATCAGAGAAAGCATTTCATGTCCTGTTATCATGTCCACAATCATGTCAATGTTAGACAATGGGAAGTCATCCTTCGGACATGCTTTGTTTAGGTCTATGAAGTTCATGCAGATTCAGATACCCCCATCGATTTTTCAAACAGGTACCAAATTAGATACCCACTCTGGATAGTCAATTGGCCAAATGAATCCTGCATCAAGTAGCTTCTTTAGTTCCATTTTGACTAGTAGGGTGATCTGAGGATGCATTTTCCTGAGTTTTTGTCTAACTGGCTTTGCTTTAGGATATACTGCTAGATGATGAACCACAATCTCTGGATCAAGTCTGGGCATGTCAGAATAACTCCATGCAAAGTTAACTTTATGTTCTCTTAAGAAGGAAGCTAGGATCTCTTTCTCTTCTAACAACAATGACTCTACATAGAATGTGATGTGCAGGGTCTCCTCTATTCCCAAATTAACTAGATTGCATTTTTTGGCTAGGATTGTTGATTTTTCCTGGTGTAGAGCTCTGAGAGGAAGATTGAATCCCTCATCCTTGGGCACCTCAGAGAAGTTTTCACCATTGGATGTGTCCTTTCTTTTTACTATTTTTGGGTTGGAGAGTGCCACAGTGTGGTTTTCACTTAAGGACCTAGAGATTATTCTCAGTTTTTTGCTTTTGCGAATGATGGATTCAATTGTTTCCCCATAATATGCATGTGTATCTAGCTTGATGATGAATCCTACTTTATGATCCCCACATGGAATATTATCTCCCAATCCCATGAATTCTAAGAGCGCCTCATCATTTTTGAATGTGTCAAGAATTGGTAGTCCTCGTTGGTCATGATCGATGAGTTGGGGGTATACTAGGCGAATTTCATGGGATTAGTTTTTAGACTCATAGGATAGGGTACTAATCATGAGAAGGGTGGTGTCCTCGAAGAGCATGGGTAGGTTGGTTATGGGATCCTCGTTATCACTACTACTACAGACGTTAGTTATGTCAAATGTGAAATTGTCTATGACTCGACCAGTAGATACGGGTAAGCGGAGTTTGGCTAGTGTTGGCTGACGAGGAGCCCTAACTGCTCTAATTGGGGGACCTCATCCATGTATGGTTATACTCAGAGGGGTACATCTGAGGCCAATATTTCTCATTTGTGTCTCAAGAATGAGGGGTATTAGAAGCATCATTTGCAAGCCTTTACTGTTGTCATCCATGGGTAGATCAGTTGCCAGTCTATTATCTTGGTATAGTAGATGAGATGGGTCCTCCTCTATTACTTCCCTACTGAGATCTTCCCAAATTTTGAATCTACAAGGGTCAACTCTATTAGTTTGGAATGATGTTTCAGCTAGTTGGGTTTGCCTATGGGATCTAGGAGATTGTGGTAACTCTCGTACCATGAAAGTTCTTTTCTTCATTTTATAATTTCCACAGCCATTGTCTTAGATGATGACCTTAATATCAAAGATGGTGGGGATGGCGGGGATGAAGGGTGTCACTATTGCATAAGTGGAAGTGAGAGTGGTTGGATCAATGTATGGTGTTGATGGGCCTTCATCATTTTTAGGAACTTGAGGAATCTTGTAGTATTTTATCTCTAGGTTCTTGCAGTAGGAGAATGGTTCAGGATCTCCATGGATGGTGACCTCTTCTCCTTCATATGTGAATTTGACACATTGATGGAAGGTTGTTGCTACTGCTTGCATTGCATGGATCCATGGATGACCCAAAAGAATTTTATAAGGAAAGTCGAGGTCTAGGACCTGACAGGTAGTTTCCATGATAGTTGGCCCCACTTGAATAGGGATTTGGATTGTGCCTTGGGACACTCTTTCTTGATCATCAGATGCTCTGATTGTAATACCTTTTCCTTTGTTGATAGAATCATCTGAGATTTTTAGGTTCTTAATGAGCTTGAGGGAACAAATATTCAAGCCTGCACCTCCATCCACCAAGACTCACTTGACTTTATTTTTATGTACGAGGACGCTAAATGGAGTGCACATTTGTGAGATGGTTGAGCAAGAAAATCTTGATCAAAAAATGTGAGAAGGTTGGGTGTAATGATGTTTCTGACCATAGCTTGGAATTGTTCCAGATTGAGATCCGCGGAGATGATGGAGGAGGCTAATGCTTCTTCAAGGATCTTCTTGTGGGCGGATGAAATTTTTAGCAACTCCATGATGGAGATTTGTGTTGGGGTTCTTTTCAGCTGATCAAGGACATTGTAGCCATTGGGAATAGATCTTGAATTGGATGTGGGTGCTCTATTTGGCTTAGATGACCCTGTAATGGTTATTTTCCCACCTCTTGTGGTGACTCCACAATCAGTGTGGGCTCCTTTGATGGTGAGAGTGGCACAATACTCATCCATGGATGTGATAACATGATCGTACACATGATTTACGCTTTTGAAGGTGCCTTTCCCCTTATCAGTGTTATTGTTCCCTTTGTTATGGTTAGGCATCAAATTCGTGTTGATTTTGAGGTTCTGATTTCATGTTGGTTGTTCCACATTTATGATTTTTCGATCAATGAGGTCCTGGATTAGGTTTTTCAGCTTCATGCAACTATTAGTGGTATGCCCTTTGATTTTGTGAAAGTCATAGAGCTGGTTTTCATTGTACCAAGGTGGTTTCACATCTGGTTCCTAATAATTCTCATAGGTAGGAGCCTTGATGAGGTTTTTGTTTATTAATTTCATCATAATGACCTCGAGTGATTCCCCAAGGGTAGTGTACTTCCACTTGGGGGAGTTTTTTTTTCACTAGGGTGGTCCCCTTTGATCATTGATGTTGTTGATTGCTTGATTGTTGGTTGGTTGGTGTTGTGATACCACATTGGTTTCAGTGTTGTTTTGATCATTATTTTGTGGTTGTTGGTAGGTTTGGGTGTTTTTCCTTGGAGCACTGATGAAAAATTTGGCATCAACGACACCATTGTTGGTAATATTTTGTTTCTTTCCCATGTGTGAGGTTTTTCATTGTAACTTGTGGATGGGCGATTTTTTTGTTTTTCAGGATATGCAGGTGATCCTCCAGGTTGTGTCATAAGGGCTCGTTCGATGTTGAGCACCTTGGAGATCAACTGGTCATATGTGGTGATTCCTTGCACCTTAAGATGGAAACCCAAGGCTCCTTCAAGATTGGATATGATAGTGCACACTTGTTGTTCCTCTGGCATGACCCATTTGCTCCGACTGGCCTTGGTTCACCATCTTTGTAAGGAGGAAAATGATTCATTCTTACCTTGTTTCAGAGCTAATAGTTCCTCGAGGCTAGCATCCATACCAATGTTGAATGTGTAGTTTTTGATGAATGCATCGACTATCTCTTGGAAATTCTTTATGCCTGGAGGAAGGCAAGAGAACCACTCCATTGCATGGCCAACCAAACTTCTAGGGAATAGCCGCATCAGATAAGTATCGTCATATGCGACTTCCATGCAATGAACCTGGAATTCCCTAATGTGACCTTTAGGGTTTCTCGTCCCACGGTATTTATCGAATTTGGGAATCTCAAATGCCTTTGGGAACTTTTTCATTACGAGGCTCCTATCAAGCGGATAAGGACACAAGTTGCTAGGTGTTTTTATGGTTCTCCCTGATTGTAGATCAAGTACCTGTTGTGAGAGTAACTTGATTTGTGTTGCTACATCTTTTTACGGATCAGGGGGTGGGGTGAAGGTATTTTGTGGTGGTTTGATTGTCGATGGAATGGGTGGATTGGTTGGTGTATTGAGGGATGGTGCTTGCACATTCTATTGTGCCAAATATGCTTGCCATTGTTGTTGTATCAACAACACTTATTATTGGTCCTATTGTTGTTGTGCTAGTAATTCATGTTGTTGAGATTGCTACTATTGTTGCACCAACAATGCTTGTTGTTGGGCTGCTAGTTGGGTTGCTTCTTGTTTTTCTTGATATTACTTTAGCGCTTGTTGATATGCTTGTTGTTGGGTTTCTTGTTGTTGTGTGAGATACTGCACTTGTGCTTGTGTTTGTGCTTGTGCTTGTGCTTACGCTTCAGCTTGCACTTGAGCTTGTGCTTGTTGAGCTTGGTATTGGGCTTGTGCTTGAGCTTGAGCTTGCGATTATGCTTGGGCAGCTTGTGCAATCTGTGCGGCCTGTGCAGCTTGTTGTTGCAATAAGGCTTGGGCTTGTGCAGCCTACTGTGCTTATTGTGCGGTGTGAGCGGCTTGCACTGCTTGAGCGGCCTGTGCTACTTAAGCGGCTTGTTGTGCAGCTTGTCATTTTTGGATTTGTTGAAGTTCCTTTTGATAGGCAGCTTGTTGAGGAGCTCGTAATGCAATGTTGTATTGATTTGATGTATTTGTGTTTGGTGGTGGAGGTGTTGGTGGATTTGGAATGGTGCTTTTTGTGGTGATTTAGAGGCACCGTCGTATTGATGAGTGGGTTTTGAGTGGTGGATGGTGCAATGGATATGCTTGGTCCTTGTGAGACTATGTTTTGAGATGTTTGGGGAATGGTTGATGATGTGGTGATTTCCTATGTGGTTTCCATCTATTGTTGTGATGTCAATGACAAGATGGAAGGATTTTGTATGATATTTTGATTAACGATTGAAGGGTTGATTTGATTTTGTTGATTTCCATTTGGTAAAGGGGGAAGTCCTAAATTGAGAGGTGATGTGGATATTGATAGCAATGGTGGAAGTGGTGGAAATGTGAGTGGCATACTCCCTTGAGGAAATGATGTAGTTTCAAAGATGCCCCCTGATCCAAATAAGTTTCCTTCTCCTTGCGAAGTTATGGAGAGAGAGGTTTGAGGTGTTGCGTGAAAGGATGATGATGGTGGGTCATTGGGATCATGAAAATTGAGGGGAACATATGTATGTAATATATTTTGGGGTACAGTTTTCCCCAAGATAGTGTTTGCATCCAAATCTTGACTATTGAAAAGGGGGTGTGTTTGTAGTGTATTGAGAAATGTGCTTCCCTTGTTAAAAATGAGTTGAGTTGGAGAAATGGATGATGTAATTTGGGGGATGTCTTGAGTGATGTTTTGGATTGGGAGTGTGGTTGAAATTTGAGGCATGGTTGAAATTGGAGGCATGACCTCAAAACATGGTTCCACTATAGTGCTCACATCAAAATCAGAAGTAAGTTTAGCCCCTTGCTTTGCTAATTTGAGCATGTATAGTGAGGGGTTAAGTCTCATCATGATGTTGATAATTTTATGATTCTCAAGATTTTGGACCATCTTAGTGATTTCCTCTTGTGACATTCCAAAGGGATTATTGGTAAGATCCTCCACTTGGCCTTCCTCTTGATCATTTTGTGATGATGAAGGAAAGTTAGTTAGAGGATTGCTTGATCCAACGGGATTCATTTTAGAATTTGTTTGAATTAGGTCACTTGAAGTGGATGTTTCTTTGTTGGCTTCCATGTTCTTGTGTTGAGATCTAGTTTGAACCATAAAATAAGGATCAATTTTTCAAGAATATGGGAGATTAATCTCTAATTCTCTGGATTGATCTAATCTTAGGTACAAAAGAGAAATTTTAGACTGTTTTAAGGATCAAAGATGAGATGTTGTGAAAAATGGGTGATATGGATGATTTGCACTCTTGATAGTCTTTGAGGGGGATGCTATACTTTTGGGAGTTTTTGGATTCGGATTTTGATTTTGATTTATGATTTTACCTTGATTTGATTTTGATTGTTGTTTTTGATTTTGGATAATGAACAAGTAGATCCCAAGATGTTGGATGTTTATCTATGGAATAGGCTTTCTCACAAGATGATAATTTGACTAAGTGTAGGGAGAAGGATTCATCTACCCACACCTAATCAAACAAGATGATAAATTTAACTAAGTATATGAAGAAGGATGCATCTACATATACCTAGCTAAAATAAATGATTGGATGATTTGAATAAGCATATGAAGAAGGATGCATCTTCATATACCTCACCAAAGATGTTTTGATGCCTTGATTCAAGGATTTCAAGGATTTTTTATTTTCCCTAAGGACTTTATTTCAATGATTTTGATGTGCCAAAATGCCTAGCATGAAGGATGGTTTCAAGATTTTTCAAGAGTTGATGGTGAGATAATTTGGATTTGATGTTTGAAAGATGGGTGAAAGTTTTGATTTTGATCCTAGGTGAACCTAAAAGGACCCTTGTTTACAAGACCTCGATTTTGAAGAACATGCTTTTTCTCTAGAAAAGGTCAAATTCTCGAAAAAGATTTGGATTTTGACAATAATAGAATGAGTACAAACCAAGATTGTTTCTTGAAGCTTTTTTGTGAAAGTTAAAAAGCAATCTTCGTCTAAATTTGTATAGCATTGAGAGATGCTTTTGGTGATCTTTCGGACTAAGAGCTTTTACCTTTAGTTTCTTGATCTTGATCTTGCGTGAAATCATTGGAGACACATGTGTGGGATTCAATTGTCTTTAGTCTTTTCTTAATGACTTCATTTTACCACAAACACTTATTGATTAAGCTTTGAAACTAGATGTCCAATGCTTTAACTTCTTCTCATCCCACAAAGTGTATTATGTGGGAATTGAGGAAATCAAAGCAAGAGTTACCTAATGTTTACTTTAGTAGGAGCAAATTGATATGAAATTCAAATGCCTAGAAACCTCTAAGGATATGAATCCCAAGGGAAAGCAAGGGCATGTGAATTCATTCAAGGATATTTGCTTCTCCTAAAGGGTTTAAGATTTGATGCTCATGTTTAAATTTTTTTTCCCCAATTTTTTCAAACAAGCAAAGTGTTTTGTAACCAAGAACACACACAATCCTATTGATATGAAAGAGTATATTTGTTGAATCCCCACTTGGACAAGTCCAGCTATGCTTATTTTTAGCAAATGGTTAGATGCTTGACTCCACTGGCTCCCCTCCATGGCACTCACTTATATTGGGTAGCCAAGCATCAATACCCATGAAACTCCCATGGCATACTTTCCATTTCTACTAAAAACCGTAAAAGTGTGGGGTGGCTTCAGAATGGCCATTCTTGCACCAACAAATAGATAGGGATTTTGGCCTTTCTACAACAATGGTTTTAATTCAAACTTTTTGTTCGTAGGAGTTGACCCATCGAGGCAAGAGACCATTGTTTCCCTTCTCGTCGGAGCCAACCGCGTGATACTGGCCTTTGTTCCAGTACCCACTTTTATATCCTGGTTGGAAATACTCTTGGCTTTAGAGTGTTACCAATTGAGTCGTTCCCTTGGGTGAGTACTTTTTTCCCAAGGCAGGCCCTCTAAGATAAACAAAAGCGAGAAAACATATCTGTAACTCGATCGATCTTTGTTGAAAAACAAAGAGAGAATACACGCGATAGGTTTGACTCACACTGGCAAGATGTTTTATTCAATTTTAATTCCCAAAATGAAGTGTGGAGGCAATTACTTTATCCCAACCTAAGACCACCAAAAATCCTTTTGATTCTCAAGATCGCCGTGAGGTGCGAGAGAAGTGCATACGTCTTTTCAATGGTGTTAGTTTGAGTAAGCAATCACAAAACAAAGTAGCACATGTTCATTTTAATTCCACAAAGAAATAATGACTTATTTTTAAGCACCAAAGGAAATGTGAAAATTTTCCTTGTTCAATTGTTAAATCCGAAAACCAATTCTAATAAGTTTGTGTCCTAAAGTTCATTTTAAGCACTTTTGTAACAAGAAATTGAAGTGTTCTTTTTAGAGCCCAAAAGGAAACTAGTATTTTCTAAGCATGAAGATAACAAGTTTTCTTTAAGAGAAGTAATGAGTTCTCTAAGAGTGTTAAACAAACACTAAAGTGTTCAAAAAAACTTGGCATCATGCAAGAATGATGTCACTATGCTTCTTTTCCTCTTCACCTTTGATCAAGCCCACCTACAAGACAACCAGTCAGGTTTGCAAAAATAGAGGTCAGGAGATTAGAGAACAATCCAAGTGATCAAAATTTGAAAAAGGCACATTTCATAAAAATAATTTTCACTCATTACTTCCCTTCAGCGGCGGAACCCACAAAGGCGGTGTAGTTTAAATTACTCAGCTATGCTATATAGCACCACTCATCAATCAACGTCATTCTACAATAGGGACAGAGAGCCTGAAGGTGTCATTATTTCAACCAGCGGTGGAGTTTGGAATTTGAAAAGATTCCATCGTGTGAAAAAGACACAGTGGCGCTATTTGAGATTTTCAATTCTAGGCGAGAAACAAAGAGCGTCGGAGTTTGGAATTTGTAGCGGTGCGATATAGCGACGTTGGAGTCCCAGTGGTTCTAAAATGCGACACTGGTCTACTAGCAGTGGAGTTCCCTATAGAGACATAAAACAACAAAAAAAGCATGGAATTTGGTAAAAAAATGTGATTAGAACTTTTGGTTTTCCCTCCTAGCGCCAAAATGTATGAACCAAGATTCTAACACCTACAAAACACAACAAATACACATATTAGAAGATTGAAATGCAACTTAGAATCTATGTTCCCCATGAAATCCATTTACAAAGCTTAAATTAGGAAAAGAGATGAAGAACAAAATAAGAAAGCAATAAAAGAGAGATTGAATCCTAATTAAACAAGCAAACTCTTGATCCCATGGGGGAATTGGTGCCAATTTGATGTGAAAATTGGCCCTTTCCCAACTCCGATGATGCAATGTTGATGATTTGATGAAGAGTGATCCACTTTGTGAAGATTCAATGAAGCTCCATGATGACAAACCTGCATAACCTAGCTAAGACTTGATGAAGATTGATGACAATTGCTATGCTTGAGAATGGATTTGAGTATACTAACTTTGCTCAAATTGTGGATGCTAAAATGAGGAAAGAAGCTTCTTATTTATAGAATTACAAGTTGGAGAAATGCCCAAAATGAAGCAATGTGGGACTAACTTTCAACCAATGGCAAGGTGCCACTTGTCAAGAGATGAATGGATGAAGGATGTGCACATTTTGATGAATGTGCCCATAAATGCAATATTTGAAATTTGAAAATGTTGAAATGACAAGGTGGAGGGAGAGTCAAATGGAGTAATGGCCACTTGGCTCAATACAAAAGGACATGTAAGATGAAATAAATTCCTTGTTGGAAGGACAAAGACCACTTGGATTTTGAATTCAAATTTGAGAGAATATTCCTCCATTGTGCCATATTGAGAGAAAATAGGGATTTAATAAATGGATTAAATCTATTTTCATGTGCAAGTGGCAAAAGCTAGAGGATGGGACATGAATTAGAATTAAATTAATCAAGGGTTAATTAATTTAATAGGAGATTAGATAATGTGAAAAATTTGACTTAGATTTATGGGTTGATTTAAATCAAATATGAAAAGAATATGATAAAAGGATTAGTTAAATAAGGATTTTTTATTTATTTAATTAAAGGAGTTAAAGTTAGATTAAATCAAATAAGGTTTTAATTTATTTAATTTAATGAGATAGACCTTAGGGATTTAATAAAATAAAATTGAATATTTAATTAAATAGGGATAAGAGAGAATGACTTAATCAGATAAATGATTTTTTTAATTAAGGGTAGGAAAATTGATGAATTTAATCAAATAAGGGTATTCAATTAAATGGTTAGACTTAGGGATGATTTAGGATGAAATGGTGTTAGTAATCGGGATCATATGTGCAATGTCAATCGGTACATTTTCCATGTCTACAGAGACATACTTGCTCATACAAGAAGAACCTGATATAACCATGGATATGGTCACAAAATAAATGGAAAGGTGGAGTGACCTTGTAAATAAAATGTAGGGAAAACAACAACTAGAAACAAATCCAAAAGCCACATTAGTTATTGAAAAGGAACCTGAAAATGGGATGCACTTGAACATTGTTGAAGGTCTATGAATTAAAGTAAACCCACCCACTCAAGAGGTGGAAAATTTAAGGGAAGAAGTACTAGAAGTAGTGTCCCAACCTCAAGAAGAACAATTGGCTGCAATACCTCAAATCCCCATTCCTCTGTAAGAAGAAGGAGAGATAGAAGTAGATATAATGAATACCATGTTGGTTGAGGACCAACCTATGGACACAAAAAAAGTAACCCTTCTACTTTTTCTCATGTTTAGGCCCTCCTAGTGATTTTGGCTTCATTTTTCCTAGATTTAATTTGGTAATGTGGTCAACACATTCACATTAGGTCTTGGACCCTTATGGATCATTAAGAATTCTAGGATGTCTTGTAAAAGTGTTGTGAAGTGTTGTAATGCACTTTCACACTTTTCTAGGGATCTCTCATTATAATTCACTTAAATATCCTCTTTTTATCAATTACCAAGTCTTATTTCAAAGTGTTGTAAAGAGTTGTAACAAACTCTCACACTTTTTTAGGCTTGTCATCAATAATTTCACCCTTTCTTATGTTTAAATGACCCCTTAATGCACTTTCTGGCCCTACTTTAGTGTATTTTTTTTAGAATAATCTCATTAAACAACATTAAATACACTTTAATTCCCGTCACCCAGTAAAATTTCCCTGGTGGGACCAAGTCACCACTTGGGGCGACTTAGTCCCACTAGGCGCAAAAATCAAAATTATTTTAATTTTTTGGTGTAATTTTATTCTCTTAGCCTTAAGGTCGACCTATGATGCGTTATTTTTCATGAAATATTGTAATTTAATAAAGTACAAATAAAGGGTCTTCCCCTCATTTTTTATCTCCTAATCTCCTACAATCTTCTAATTTCCTAATTCCCTTAGAGCATTTTCTTAATCATTATCAAGCATTCTAAGCATTATCAAGTCTTCATTGGAGCATCTACTTGCATATCTATAGATTTCTACACCAAGGGTTTGGTGAGTTGTAACATTGCATGTTGTTCATTCATCATTCTCTCTTTATTTCATTTC
This sequence comes from Sequoia sempervirens, assembly GCA_007258455.2. Taxonomy (NCBI): domain Eukaryota; kingdom Viridiplantae; phylum Streptophyta; class Pinopsida; order Cupressales; family Cupressaceae; genus Sequoia; species Sequoia sempervirens. Next base: position 247,518,991 of record VDFB02000017.1, read on the forward strand.
ATTTTCAAGGGGTTGATTACCAAATTGGGGTTTGACCAAGGAAAACCCTTATTCTTTAACCCTTAACCCTTTTTCCCCTCTTTGCATGTGTGTTTTGTAGGTCTTATATGTAGATTTGTCAAAGAGGAAAGTTTTAAAAAGGTTTTGTAAACTCATCAAAGTCATTCAAGTCAACATATCCCTAATTGAAGCTTGGAGACCCTTTTCAGCCCAATTTCTACAATTTCAGAACTAGACACCTGTTAGAAAGAGAAGTGCAAACTGAAAGCTACAGATTCATGCCCCAAATTTCTTGAGATTCCTAGGGGGACTAAGTTTCCATCTATGGAAAATTAGCCCCACTTCCAAGCCTAAAAAGTGATTTCTGCATTTTTGGATACCCATTTGGCAGAAACCTGTTCTAGCAAAATCTCCCTGAAATAAGACTAAGTAACCCAACTTGGCGTAAGTGTCCTAGTAGGATTCAACAACAAAATTTATAGGATTCCAAAGCCTCTTTGTCTCACATTCCAGATTCTAGGTGCACCTCTCAACAACTGTTCATTTATGTTATTGTTTACTTGCATTCTTAGGTCATTTTGCATACATCACTGTGTTTTCAAACAAGTTGCATTTCTTAGGTTTTGTATTAATAATTCATTTCCTTTTTCAATTTATTACATTTAGACATTGCATTTAGGAATATTTCATTCATACTTGCATATATTTTGAGTGTAGACATTTCCCATTTTGGCCCATCTTTCTCCTTTTAGGTGAAAATCCCTAGAAGTACAAGAAAGCATTTGGGAGCCAAAATCTTTGTACACATTTTGGTGAACCTACCTTCAGAAAATTTTACTTCTGATTTCAAGTGCATTTACATCCTAGGAATAACTTGCATCAACATTGCATTAGGTTTTGCATTGTTTAATTTGCATCCTAGGCTTTTAAAAATTGCATTAGTGAAGGGCTCATATAGCTTACATTTTTCCATTACATTTCATTGAAAATTCCATTTAAAAATTATGAAAAATCTCAAAAAACTCACTACTGGGACTAATTCGCCACACTAGGCGACTTAGTCCTCCTGCACATTTTGCATAGTAATTTCAGTCATTTTCATAGCATTTTCTGCATTTATATTTTCTATTATTGCATCTCCATTACAGTTTCCAGAATTTTAGTTATTAGCATTTTCTTACTCTTAGTTTATATTGCATTTGCATTCATCCACATTTAGAAACCTTTGCATGAGTGTTTGGTGTCCTATTGCTAATACACTCATTGTGGATCTTGGGTTATCTAAAGCTTCCACTCCTAGTATTGCAACTAGTACACTAGGCATGGATCCTACCTTTAACAACTCTTTTCCTTCCAACAACATGCAAGTTGACACACAAAACAATCCTATCCCACAAGACAAAATCATTAACATTCATGAGGAATTAACACATCTTCAACATCAAGTGTGTCTTGAAAACATTTCAACCATTGTAATCCCTACTATAGAGAACATCCATCGCATGCTTTAATGTGACGAAGGCTTAGATGTTATGAAACAAATATTTGATATATACCATAAATATTTTCCTTCCACCTCTAGTACATCTCAACCAGCAAACACTGTGGTTAGCCAAGGAGGACCTAACACTCCTCCCTCAACAATAGCATCCATACCTACCTATACCACTCCTCAAGTTACAACAACACTGTAACAAGTTAGTAATGCAATTCCTTCCTCGACTATTCCTGCTAGCATTCCTAATCCTTATGTGGCATCGCATATTCCTTCCTCTTCCACCATACCATCTCTAAACATTCCATTCACTTTCCCTACCACTACATACACTCCATCACCACTTTCCCTTCCACCCCATACCACTTACACTGACCCTCTCATAACACAAATTTTCCAAACCACCTCCTCCATGCAAAAAAAATATCCATGATCAACCAAAACCAGAATGGACCACCCACCTATTATGTTCAAAGTAGCCCACTATCTTTAGAAATCTTGCCAACACTGATTCCACAAGGAATAGATATGCCTAGATTTGAGAAATATGGAGGGAATGGAGATCCTTCTAACCATGTTAATGCTTACACCGCCTTATGTAGTGACTCTTCCCTTGATGATAAACTGTTAGCCAAACTGTTAAGAGGACTTTAAAAGACACTACCTTAGAATGGTTTTCATCCTTATCGAACAATTCAATTTGTTAATTCAATGAACTAGTTGATGCATTTATAAATCATTTCCAAGTGTATATGACTCCAAAGAATACCTTGGCTGATTTGATGAGATGTAAACAACATGAAGAAGAAAAAATAACTAGTTTTATATCATGATATCAATCACTTTACTCTCAAATCAATGTCAAGATTCCTGATCCACATCTTCAAAAGATGTTTATAGAAAACTTGCAAACTAAACTTCAAGAAAAACTCACAATGATGAAATTTTCCTCATTTGTGCACTTGTGTACCACCCTTTGCGATTATCACAATTCGGTTAGTAGTCGTGATTCCAAGTCCACTTCTAGCCAAGCTAAGAAGTTTGAACATGCCAATTTGAATAATTCACAACCATTTAGAAAGAAAAACAAAGGGTTCTTATAGTTCAACCCCCCTCAACAACCCGTCAACAACCAAGTAGAAACTGTTAAAGCCATGATCACTTATAGTTATGGAGATCTGAAATGACCGTTTTCACCTTTACCAAACACTCTTCATAACATAATGTCCCAACTTTTACAGCAACAAATAATTACCTTACCTTCCATTAAGCCACCCAATCCCACTAAGCCTTTTCCTCCAAACTTTAAATCCAATGCTTACTGTTATTATCATAGACAAAATGGACATGACACAGAAAATTGTGTCTTAAACACCTTGTGCAAGACCTCGTTGATTCTGGTTGTCTATCCATTGCAGGTGTCACTGATCAAGGCAATAATTTTGTTGCCCCACCAAATAAAAATTTCCAAATTTTCACCAATCCAATGCCCAAACATAATGTCATTTGTCAAAGCTAGTGAAACTCCAACAAATGATGTGATGAATGTTCATACAGATGTTGAACATCCTGATCCTATTCCACATATTACCACTATTAATCCTAGGGATTAAATGGTTGGTGCGATAGATGTTATCCCTCGTAAGGGCCAACCTAAGAAATCTTTTGATGTTAATTTCTCCTCTAAGGACATACTTAAAAATCTCCCCAATGGTCCTCTTTACATAGCCAACCATATTTATGATAATCCCACTAATGGGATACTCATATATCCTACCTGTGGAGAGAATGTGATCACTGAGGAATTTTTGGTATTACATGATCTTTATCAAGATGATTATGATAAACCAAGAGCCTGGATCAAAAAACACAATGGTTTTTCTTGCCCTACGATAGGATCGATCATCCTTCCATTGGAGATAGGACAAAAAAAAATGGATGTTACATTCTCCATCATCCCACAGTCAAGCTAGTTTCGTTTGCGGCTAGGCCATCCATGGCTTCACTCAATGAAAGTTGTCCCTTCAGTCATACACAAATGTTTAAAGTTTCCTCTTGACAATGAAATATTCACTATTCACCATAGCAGCTTTAATCCTTTGTCTTCTAAAGGAAACTTTTCCTTAGAATCCTTTTGGCCTTAGCCCATGGAACCTATAACGCCTCATAAAGACTTCTTTTTCATTGCTTACCAAAAGTTTAAAGCAATGAAAATTGCAGAATTGTCTCTCTGCAACATGTCCCCATTCACTTTTGACACTCCTATCCTAGATGAAACAATGCTTCAACCCGAACACAAACCAACCCATCAAACTCAACCAAAACCCAAAACTACCCCCACATTGTCCAAATGACCATGAGATAATGATAACAACTCCGTCATGCCTCCTCATATAAAACAAGTTTATAAAGCAAAGGAGAAAGTGGTTGAACAACCTTCCATGGTTCCTTTCATTCCTCCCCTTAGGGAAGAAGAGCAACCTATGGTTGATCAACCCGCTCTTTCACAAATGCAACTTGACAATAAAACCAAACAAAACAGAGGAGCTCAGGAGCATAGGCGTAGACGTCGTGCCCTTGCTCAAGAGTTACAAGACAAAGAAAATCAAAATACACACTTGACAAAAATAGTGCATGATGACCCTCCTCCCCACTCACAGCAAAATGATCCAATAAAACAACCACAACTAGAAGTGAACCCTTTATTGGACATTATCATTCGTCCTCCTATTGTAATTAATTTGGATGATGATGACGAGATCACTAAAATAGATGAAGAGGTGCATAATGATTTGAATACATTATTTTCCTCTTCCATGAGCTTAAATGATAAATCTCCTACAAAGAGTGTAGAACCTTATGCTTCCCCTAGTTCGGCACTTGTACTTGTCCCTTCGGCTAGTTGTCCGCCCTCGGCATATCATGAACATGATTGAGAGGCAGATGACTTGCTCAACAGTTGACTTGCATTTTCCTTACTAGTCTTTTTCTTTTTCTTTTGTGTTTGTATATGCATAGCGTGTTCCCCCATGGTGTGCTCTCTCTTTGTGACATTCCTCTATTTGTATCTTCATTCTTCTTTATGTCGTACATCACTTTCATTTTTTTCTTTTGGTCTTTCGCTTTTGTTTTCCTTTTGGGGATGACACAAGGCATTGAGATTGTAATGTCTCCTTCATATTGACCCAAAAGGCCCCTCTTTTCTTTTTCTTTCACCTTTTTCTTTTGTCTTTTTCTTGTGCTTTCCTTTTGGGGGTGACACAAGGCATTGAGACCGCAATGTCTCTTTTATGTTGACCCAAAAGGCCCTTCTTTTATTTTTCTTTGTCTTTTCTTGTGTTTTCCTTTTGGGGATGATGCAAGGCATCGAGACCGAAATGTCTCTCTCATGTTGACCCAAAAGCTTTTCCTTTTTCTTTCACCTTTTCATTTTCTTTTTGCTTGTGCTTTTCTTTTGGGGATGATGCAAAGTGTCAAGACATACTATGTATCTTCCATGTTGACCCAAAAGGTTCTTTCTTTTTCTTTCTTTTCGCTCTCTTTGTGTCATTCTTTCAGTTTTGAGCTCTTTACAACATATTGCAGCAAAGAACATACTGACCCCAAATCCATAGATCCCTTATGTGTTTGGTGTTTTCATTTTGGGGGAAACCCCTTCTTTTTATTTTTTTTCCCTTTTCTTCGCATGGCATAGCCTTACTCAGAAACATATGACTTGGCATAGGGGCTTTCCAAGTTGGCTCTCATGTCTTCTTTCTTGTTTTCATTTTTCATTCGCTACTTTAAAGTAATTGCTCACAAAATAGTGTGTAGCAATTCCTTTAAAGTGGGGGCATACATTAGCATTATTCATTTGCATTTTTCCTTTTTCCTAGTTCTTAGTGCAGCCTTATTACTTCATGAGCATGATCTATCTTAGCATATTACATTCCTCTTGGTAGCATGATGTGACACATTGCATCCTCTAAGTTGTGAATCTTCTATTCTTTGATTGGTCCTCTCTTGAAGATATTAGAGACAATGTTCCCTAAGTTATAGACCTTGCATGAACTAAGCAAGACTCCTTTGAACATTCTTTTGCATGTTGCATTCTACATTTGTTATATGGCCACCTTCCATAACACAGCTTGCATATATGTAGTGACATCATGTTTGTTCATGAGCTCCAAGCATATGAAGTTTTGCTTGTCTCGTGAAGCTCAAAATATTATTTTCTTTTGTGGTTCCTTATTAAGGTTATTAGGAGGTATAAGTTTGGTATGGTTAAGCGGGAAGCCCATTCTGAGGCATGACTTTTCCCCATAGCCACCTATGTGTGTGTGAGTGCATACCAGCCATGAGTGTATGTTTCTCACCTTTTTGGCCATCTCACCCGGTGGAAAACCATGAGTTTCGTTGCCTCAGAGTGAGTATTCATTTTCTTTTCAAACAAACAGCCTAGATATGATCCACAACGGGATGGAAAAATGATCAAAGCTTGATCCAACTCTCTCTTCCCTTCTCCCTCTCCATCTACATCATTCTCATGTGTTTTTCTTATGCTCATGTTTAGTTTGCCATGGGATCTTGATCCTGGGGGCTTGATCATCCCTCTTGATTGTTGTTGTCTCATATTTCTAAGCATTTTTTCATTGAAACCCCTCTTGATTGCATGTTCGACTACTTTAGTGTGAGTTTGAAGCAAGTTTATCCTCTCACTAAAGTGGGGGATAATTGTCTACACAGAAAAAGTAACCCTTCTACTTTTTCTCATGTTTAGCCCATCCTAGTAATTTTGGCTTGATTTTGCCTAGATTTAATGTTGTAATGTGATCAACACATTCACATCAGATATTGGAACCTTGTGGATCATTAAGAATTCTAGGATGTCTTGTAAAAGTGTTGTGAAGTGTTGTAACGCACTTTCACACTTTTCTAGGACCCTTTCATTATAATCAATTAAATAACCTCTTTTTATCACTTACCAAGTCTTATTTCAAAGTGTTGTAAAGAGTTATAATGAACTCTCATGCTTTTCTAGGCTTTTCATCAATAATTTCACCCTTTCTTATGTTTAAATGACCCCTTAATGCACTTTCTGGCCCTACTTAAGTGTATTTTTTTGACTAATCCTGTTAAACAAAATTAAATACACTTTAATTCTCGACAACTAGTAAAATTTCCCTAGTGGGACCAAGTCGCCACCTGGGGTGACTTAGTTCCACTGGGCACAAAAATCAAAATTATTTTAATTTTCTGGCAGGATTTTATTCTCTTAACCTTAAGGTCAGTTTGTGATGTGTTATTTTTGGGAATTATTGTAAAATCAAGTATAAATAAAGGGTTTTCCCCTCATTTTTTATCTCCTAATCTCCTACAATCTTCTAATTTTCTAATTCCCTTAGAGCATTTTCTTAATCATTATCAACCATTCTAAGCATTATCAAGTCTTCATTGGAGCATCTACTTGCATATCTTCATATTTCTACACCAAGGGTTTGGTGAGTTGTGACATTGCATGTTGTTCATTCATCATTCTCTCTTTATTTCATTTCATTTTCAAGGGTTTGATTACCAAATTGGGGTTTGGCCAAGGAAAACCCTTATTCTCTAACCCTTAACCCTTTTTCCCCTCTTTGCATGTGTGTTTTGTAGGTCTTATATGCAGATTTGTCAAAGAGGAAAGTGTTAAAAAGGTGTTGTAAACTCATCAAAGTCATTCAAGTCAAAAAATCCCTAATTGAAGCTTGGAGACCCTTTTCAGCCTAATTTCTACTGCTTCAGAATCAAACACCTGTCAAGAAGAAAAGTGCAGACCAAAAGCTACAAATTTCTGCCCCGAATTTCTCGAGATTCATAGGTGAAATAAGTCACCATATGTGGAAAATTAGTCACACTACTAGGCCTGAAAAGTGATTTATGCATTTGTAGATACCCATTTGGCAGAAACCTGTTCCGACAGAATCTCCCCAAAACAAGACGAAGTCACCCAGCTTGCCATAAGTGTCCCAGTGGGCTTCAATAGAAAAATTTGCAAGATTCCAGAGCCTCTCTACCTCACATTCTAGATTCTAGGTGCACCTCTCTAGTCCTGTTCATTTATGTTATTGTTTACTTGCATTCTTAGGTCATTTTGCATACATCACTGTGTTTTCAAACAAGTTGCATTTCTTATGTTTTGCATTAATAATTCATTTCATTTTTCAGTTTATTACATTTAGGCATATTTCATTCATCCTTGCATTGATTTTGAGTGTATACATTGCCCATTTTGGCCCATCTTTCTCCTTTTAGGTGAAACCCTAAAAGTGCAAGAAAGCATTAGGGAGCCAAAATCTTTGTACACAAAACCTCACCATATGGAAATTGTGAATGACATTAATCAAGAGTAGTTGCATGAACCTTGCAAGGAAGAAAGCTTGGATAAAGGCCAAGCTACTAAACCCATTAAATCCACAAATGAAGAACATCAAGGTACTAAAAACCTTAATGTTTCGGAACAACATGAGTCACTCACACATGAGGGTCACATTGATAAAGAAAGTGGGGATGCAGAAGAACTAAGACCCATAGAAGAAGATCAAGAAACAAGATGGGAAGAGTAAAAAAACAAAGATTTGTTGTAACAAGAATGTAGTGAGGCTTCATGAAGCTAAAGGAGATAAAAGCCATGTATCAAAAGAGGGAAGCCTTGAAAGGGAGATTCAAAAAGAAGCAGAAGGTCCTAAAGGTGTAATACCAAGTGATGAAATTATTGGTTGGTTGGCCTAACAATCAAAGCCGCCAATGTAAGTACAATTGGAGCCATTAGACTTTAGAAGTATAATACAGGAGGTAGAAACACCAAAGCCTAAGACCAAGGCTAGAGGTCAACATACCATTAGGCGAATTGCAAACAATGGGAAAGTTCTAAAGGTAGCTATTCCTATAGGAGAAAAAGATAAACATGAAGCTACTACTCAAGATTATCATATATCAATAACTAACCTATGGAACTCATCATGAGATCAGGAGATAGAGGAAATAAGGATGAACCTAGAAGCAACTGCTACTCGTATGAGAAAAGATAAGAAAAAGAAAAATTAATTAAAGGATCACATAGCTCAAATGTAGAGCTTCATTAGAGCCATAGCTCAACCAAGTCATCCATTAACATCATTGCCTCCTAACCCAATGCTAATGTCCAAGGAATGAGTACATGCAATTAAATGCTTGAAGTACAAAGTGAATGTGTTCGACGATTGGGTAGGAAACTTGATGCAACAAGGTGAAGATATTATAAGGGAGGCCATAGGAAAATTCAAGGAAGCTTCCCATTGGTTAAAGAAGTCCAAAGGGTTAATGGTTGAGTTTAAAGACCACTTAGAATATAATGATATAGAACTATTGTGTATGAAGGTTGTTCAGAAGATAGACACCTAGTTGTTGTTAGAGGAGAAGGTGGTAATATAACAGGACGTTCTTAAGCTAAGGATTTGGAAGCTACAATTGGCTTGGGAAAAGGATTCTCTATTACAATACGTAAAATTGTAGTGTCAAAAAAAGTATCTATTTTTCACAATTAATTTGGAAATAATTAATATTAATTTGAGTTTAATGTTGCCTTGATTTAGTGTTGTAATGTGTTACACATTCACATTAAGTTTAGGACCCTTTTTAACTAAATGGACTTAATGGTGCCTTATTTAGGGTGTTGTAAAGTGTATCTTTACACTTTCATACTAATCTAGGGATTAATTAATTAATTGAGGTTAATTTGAGCTTAACTGGACCCTTTAATTCAAATCCAAGCCTAATTAATTGTAGATTCTAAGGGATAAAGCCCAACATTCATAAATGATATTAAACAACACTTAATTTTTGAAGGTGTGTGTCCTAGGTTAGTGACCTAGGACCCATTCGCCACCTAGAAAATGGTTCCACACTAGGTCCTAGGACCCTATTTCTATGTAACATTTCACAATCCCTGAAGTGTGCCCTAGCTAAGTGAGCTAGGACTCATTCGCCACATGGCGAATGGTTCCTCACTTAAACCTAGGACCCCCCTTGGGATATGTTTTTGGATGTATTTTAATGATTTCAAATCCTAGATCTGATGTCAACTTGTGTTATTTGAATTTCAGGAATTAAGAATAAGTTATGTATAAATACAAGGTTATTTCATAGTTTCATCTAAGCAATTTTTATGAGCAAGTCCTAATAGAAATTTTATGAGATCAAGAGTTCACAAGAGTGTTTCCAAGGCATTCAAGGGCATAATTATTGAAGATTATTTCAGCAATCAAAGGTCATTTCATCATATCAAAGGTATAGTGCATCATGCATGTTGTTGAGCTAATGTGTTGATGTAGCATTGAAGATCTAATTCAAACATTATCATATATCGATTTCATGATCAAAGATCTATATTCATTGAGGCCACTTAATGCAAGATTTTTGATTTATACTCCAAGGTTCAATTGAGGTTTCATGAGTTTTTACATATTGTTCATTCATTTCAAGGTTTAATTACCAAAATGGGGTTTGATTAAGGAAAAACCCTTATTCCCTAACAAAAAAACATTTGTCTTCTCCTTTGATATGTGATTGCAGGTTTTAGGTTCAAGAGTATTTGGAGATCAAAATTGGAGAAAGTTGCAAAGTTTTCAAAGTTTTCACCATTCTTGCAAGATCACGGAAACTGAGCTACAAAATTTATTTTTGGGTTTTTGACAATCTCTAACTAGGTTCTGGGAGTGTAAACATTGAAGAACATAACCTAAAAATTCATTTTCCATAATCCTAGCCAAGACCCATTCGCCACTGGGTGAATGAGTCCTTAGTGAGGCCCAAAAAAGCACTTTTTGCAACAAGTACACATCATTTGACCGTCTTGAAACCTGCCTTTTGATTGTTGTATTCGTTAGGCTTGATTTGTTATTATCATTTATGCAATATATCCCTCATAATTGAGTGAAACTAGGAAGAATAGGTACATTGGTCCATCAACTCCATTTTGTTGGTGGACCCCCCTATTTTTCTTTATTTCAAAATTAACTAGAAAATGTAGTCAAGAAAAGTGAAAAGATGGTGGACAAGGATTTGGACCTCATTGAAATACTTACACAACAGCTATGTAATCAAGATGACTTGGGACAAGAAGATGCAAAAGTGAAAGCCTTCAAGGATTTACTGAGGAAGGTAATGAATGATCATGTTCAATCATTAATTCAAGAGGCCATGGAGGAAATGATCAAAGCTTAGAAAAGTACGAGATTGATGTGGCTTAGAGGAATGATGCCATCAAATTTGTAACCAAAGAATATACATGGGAAAATTTCCATTGGAAAATGATGCAAAATGTCCCTAGGGAGGACATAAATCAGGTTTTAATGGCTTTTGAGGAATATAAGCTCAGGAAGGGAGGAGATGAACTTACGGGGGAAATTTTCGAAGATAATTAGCAAGAAACTGAAAGAAAAAAGGATCCACGCTTTTGACTTAGTGTCAAAACTATTTTTCTAACTTCCACTTATGGGTGTATTTCTTGATAAAGGAACTCATCATCAAAATTGTGGATTTTGAAAGGAAACATGAATAACTTGTTCCCGCGTTTTTAAGGATTAAAGGAACCCGATGATATTTTATCTGAGAATTTTAGGCATTTGTATATCATCAATGATATTCAAGGTGTAAGCTTTGACTTTATCTTCAAGGACCATGACAAATATCTTCTAAGTGCCACTAATGCCCTTGTGCCACATGGTACATTTTGATTAGCTTATTTTCTCTTAGCCATGTGTTTTTGTAACCAACTACTACATTGTGTTCTATAAAAGGAAGAGAGTTGTTCTTTTTGAAGGATCAATTTTTTTTTAAACATTTAGACTTAAAGTTGGAACATCACCAATTTTATGTTTATTTCATGTTCTTTGTTCAATTCTTGCATAAAAACTTGTATTTATAGTAGAGATTGATAATACTAAAGCATTTGAAAGGTTATTCCAAATCGTATATCTTGCATAATTGTATGTTGTTTACTCCTATCAAAAGATTCAATTTTTTGCACTAGATTTGGGTGCATTTTGATGTTATTTCGGTGGTGAATGGTTTTTTTCTCTAAAATTATTGTATTATTTTGTATGTAGTTGTGAAGCATTCTAGTGAAAGATAAAATATTTGATGTTGTGGTTTATTTGTTTCTCTGTAAATACATGGATAATAACTGAAATTCATTAATTTTTTAGGCTCTCTCGCTTAACTCTAATTTTTATTACATTTTTCCTCTTTAGTGATTCAATTTAATGAAGTTTGAAAGGTATTGCATGTTCTATATTTTGAGATCTTTATATTACTGGATCTTTTGAAGTTAAAAGATTTATGAAAAGTAGCAAGCTCCTTATGTTTAATAGAAATTGCACAATGAACCCTGAGTGAACCTAGTGAGTCAAGATCTGACATTCCCAAGCCTTTGAATAGCTAAGATTCATTTAGCTAGAAAATTTAGTGATTCTTTCAAGAAATATAGGTTATTTTATTCAAATAGCAAGACTTTATCTACATGTTGTGTGTGTAATAGTTATATCAACAATAACCTATAATATCATAAAATTGCAACCCTAGTGTAATTTTACATTACATAACCCTTACTTTCGCCTAATAAAGATGATAATGCAATCCACCTTTTTCTCACCTTCAATTTCTTCCTTGACCCCATCACTTTTTATCTTTAAAGGAATTTTCATTGGGGATACTTCTGCGATGCACAAACGTTTGCATGTCGCATGAACATCCTAACAAGATTCATGATCTTGTGTTATTGAGACATTACACTTCCACCTACTTGCAAAGTGTAACTCCTCTATGGTCACAAACATGCCCAAAAATGGTCCTCTTGCATGCATTTCTTCATTCAAACCCATTCATTCACATTACATTCAATCTTTCATTCTTCTTGCAACTCAATCCCTCAATCTTTCATTCTCATTATCTTAATCTCTTCTACACCATTTTTCTCAAGCTTCTTGCATGTTCATGGCTCTTACATCCTTGTCTTGGCTCTCTCAAGTGTTACACTCTCTTTCAGCTTCTCAACCTCATTAAAGGGAGGATACAATCTCTTTTACTGGAATTATCATATTTATTTAGTAGTATATTGATATCTAACATGTCTAATTTATTTATCTTAGCACTCTTTCTTGTCTATCATCTATTTCTTTATCTCTTTGTCTTCTTGGTTGTCTGTAAAGGTGGAAATACCAAAACGGGGGTTTGACTAAGGCAATCTCAGAAATAGCCCCAATAATTTTCATTGTCTTTGTGTGTGTAGGTTGTTCATGTGGAGCTTTGAAAGAGGCTACATAATGTTGGATCACCCATAAGTTCTTCTTTCTCTTTTATCTTTCGTTGAATTTTGTTTCATTAGTTTAGATTCTTACATATTTAGTATTCTTCTTTTTGTACTTTTTATCATTTATAGTATTATGTTAGCTTAGTTAAATAGTCACATTTCAATCCTTGAGTTGTTCATAGGCTCTATGTGTTTTGGTAGGCTTGCTTTGTTTTCAATCTATATAATACCATAGAGAACCGTAAGGACATATGTGCATCACGCTATCATCCTCTAGCCAAAAGCTAGTCAGCTTGCTCCCGAGACCCATAAGGTCTACTCTTTCGACTTTTAAAGTCCTCTTCCCAAAAATTCTCATACAACATAAAACTTAGCAAAAAACTCCCCTTAGTCGTCCTTTATCTCCTAAGCTTAGCCTTTGAGGTAGTTGAGGATAATTTTTTTCTTGTAGACTCTTCTCTATCTTAAATACTTGGGAGTAGTAAATCTCCTCCTCTACATTTTGGTGAACCCCACATAAAACTTTCTTTCCCTTTATCTTTTTATCGAAAAATTTGTTCTCTCCTATTAGGACACGTACTGGATAGCATGTTGTGACACTTTTATGAGATTCACAACCCAATCCACTACCTCTGGGAATGTAATAAGAAGAATCTATCGACCTATTGGTATGGGTCTAGAAGGTTTAATCCTCCCTGTTCATGTCTAAATTTTGAGTACTCTACAGGACTCACTATCGGATTCTCCCCTCCTCATATTAGAACTAAAACTCATACCACACCAACCTCTCCTTCGATCTCTTCCTCTTTCTTAGCTGAGGAATTTTCTCTTATATTTCCTACTAATTATATTCACTCTTTGACAGTAAGGCTTGAAGAGTTCCTACAAAATAAAAATTCTTATTCTCAAGTAGCTCCTCTCAACAACGGTTTGAGGAATAAATACTAATTACTGATCGAAGAGGTTTGGAGATACTTCAAGGAATTGTAAACATTATGTGGACCCATGTTATGTCATACACTTCTATCTTGCATAACCCTCAAGATGTTTAGTCAGAAATTTCTAGTTACCAGCTAAATGTTTTGATGTTTGTCCACATGGTCAACACGAGTCCTTTCATCAATAATGCTACTGATATTACCACAACTGCATCTAAGAAAATTCCTACAATTAGTGTAAACCAAGTTCCCTTCAAATTTGATATTTTTACATTTGAGACTCGAAACATCTCTACCTCTGGTGCTTCAGCTAGTCATACTCCATCTACATATCCCATCCTCAATGTTCTATTGCAAAACATGAGGTGGATGCAATCTCAATTGATGAATTTGATTAGTTCCACTTCTCGGCCTATGTTCCAACCTTATTGTTATCATAGCCCTTTGTCCTTTGCTATCTAGAATTCCCCCATCCCTCAAAGGATGGAGATTCCTAAGTTCAAAAAGTATAGTGGCAAAGGAGATCTGTAGACATGTACGTCTCATCTTTCAATGCCATGTGTATTGATTTCTTTCACCATGTTGCTCTATTGGAAAAAATAATTCCCATGTTCTCTCAAGGATGCTACCTTGGAATGGTATTGCTCTCTCCTTCATAACTCTGTTTTCTCTTTTGACTAGCTTGTGAATAAGTTCTTACAGCTAATATCAAACCAAAGGTCACCTTTACTAATCTCATCTGATGTAATCAAGGTGCATATGAGAAAATGACCAATTTTATCATCTGTTACCAAGCCCTCTTTTCTGAAATCTATTATGCCCTACCAAATTTTGATGTACAATGTGTACTCATTGAGAACTTGCTATCGATATTGAGAGATAAATTTATTCTAATGAAATATCCCTCTTTCACCCATCTGTATGTTGTGTTGCATGAGTACCAACATACAGTTGCTTAGTATAGGGATTCTTCCTTGTCCTCCCATCTGGATGGTCGGTTAGTCATGTATGTCTTGAGAGAGTCAAGGAAAAGCAAAGTGGCAATGAACATGTTTTATGTTCCTATTGATAAAATTTTTGTAGGCCAAAATAGAATTTTTACAAAGTTATCTAAATCTTATACAAACCTCTTGCAATAATTACTAAAAGATCTGGCGTAATTTATCTTCCAAAGATCAAACTGCTTGTTGAGCCCTATCCCCAATGGTATGATGTGTAAATTTTTAACCAATACCATCGAGTATCAGGTCATGATATCGAGTGATACATGCATCTTCATTATGTTATATAAGATCACATCGATAATTGTACCTATGACCATAATCATAGTACAAACTAAATATTCTAGATCCAAATAAATTTAAATCCTATTTAATCCCCTAAGCCATGATCCCAATAAGATATTCGAGATTTTAAAGACTAAGAACCCATTAAACTAACATGAAGAACACAAAAAAATAATGGAAACATATTTTAAGACCTTGAATCTTATCCTATTGGGGGAGTGGTGTCACATTGATGTGGAATGGTGACCCTTTCCCAATCCCTTGGATAATATGAGCTTGTTCCAATTGATTTTATTGAAGAAAATCAATGAAACTAATGAGATATGTGTGAAACATAATATGAAATTATTTTAACATGATAAATATGAGTTCTAAATGCTAAAATTCTTTATAAAGTGGATGAAATCTATGCTAAATGTAAACAAAATTCAAAGATGTAAGTCATGGATGCAAGCTAACCTAAAATGAATGCAAACTAAGTTAATATGGAAGCCATTAATGGATGCTTAAGCTAATATGGATGGATATTAAACTAAAATGGTAATAAATGCTCAATATGGATGCATGTGAGTATGAATTTCAACAACATAACTTTTCTATCAAAAGATGGATCCATTTCTCTCCAAATAGTGATGCATTTATAGGAGAGAAAATGAAGAATCAAGGGCTAACATCGATTTGATCTATCAATGGTCAATATTAGATGAAGGGAGAAACATGGATCAAGGATTCTAATCAATGGATGGGAATCAAAGATCACATGGATTGAGGAAAGCATCAAGGGTTGAGAATGATTCAAATAGACACACTTTGTAACAAGTTTCAAAGTTTGTTACAGAGTTTGTTTGAAAAAAATCATTCCCTTTTTGGAGCCAAATAGGAGAATTTATTCCTTTGGAATATTCCCTATGTAATTGAATGGGAGGGGAAATTAGAAATTTAGTAATTAAAGCTAAATTTGAATGTGCAAGATGAATAATGTGAGGATATTCATTAAATTATTGATTTATTTAATGAAAAGGGGATGCAATATGATATTTAATTAAATAGTTGAGGTTTATTTAATTAAATAAGATGAATTAAGGATTAAATTAAATAATTTGATTTATTTAATTTAAACAAGATGGAATGTTAGTGTGAAAGGATATGAACTAACCTAATTAGATTAATTAGATCAATAGATGAAAATGAAGCATTCAATTAAATAACTAGGTTAATTTAATCAAATAATTAAAAATAGGATGGATTTCAGGATGAAATGATGTTAATATATCAAATTCAAGTGTGTAATACCATTCAGGACATTTTTGAGTGTCTACAGTACCATCCAACTTGATGGTAAAAAGAAAAACTTTAATAAATTTGTAGTGAAGCCTAATAGCTAACTGCAAATTTACATAGATCCCTTTCCATCCCATTCTACCAATCTTGTAATCCATGCTTCTTCTTCTACTGATCTAAATCCATTTGAATATGTGAATGTGGTTTCATTTTCTCATTTTCCTCCTCCAGGCCACATGAATAGTACTCTTGATATAATATTTACACCACGTGACTTGCCTCTAAATAAGGAGCCCTCTCTATTGTATATCCCCACTCGTTTCAATGATAACATTATAACTGGCATTATGGTCGACCCCATGAGTTGGGTCAATATTATCACAAAGGAGACTATTTTCATAAATAATTTCCATAAGTAGAAATACGAGAAGTTGTAGACTATGCTCCACACACAATATGGCCTTTTTCTTCCACCCATTGGTTCCATTTCTCTATCAGTCCTAGTTGGACCTAAAACTCTAGAAGCTCCATTTTTCATGATACTAGAGTCTGACCTCTTCAAAGTTAGACTAGGAATTATGTGGCTAGTCTTTATGAATGTGGTTTCCTCTATCATCCACAAATTCCTGAAGTTTCCCCATGAGGGCACTATGTACACTATCCAGGACATTGGATACAAACCACTGGTGTTGTGTGGGGGCTTCTCCCTTGATCAATTTTAGACTGATCTAATTGGACCTTTTCCACCTAGAGGAGACTTGTTATATAAGGCTTACTTTAGGCATAAAATTGGGGGCTTGATGCCTAAAATTGGTTTATCGCCTTCTGCTCATACCATCTCTCTCAAGGTTTTTTTTGTGTGCTTAACAACATGCTTCATCCTCTACGCCTTTAAAGGCTAAGGATAATCAAGATCTTACCGCTAGGCCTTCTGCTTATTTTGCATCTACTTTTGTTGCTTCCCAACCTCTAGTGGTGTCCTCCATTCCTTTTACTATTCTTGGCATAGGAAAGGGAAAGGCACCTACATTGTGGAAGTCCAAGACTGAGGTCTTCTAGCTCCTAGTTCTACCCATGATCCCCTAACCTACCCTATGTCATAAGGGGAAGCATTCCTATGGATTTTTTTGTGCATCTCAGCCTTTGAGGCCTTCCCTTGTTTCTCCACTTTCCCCTAAGGAAAACAAAGGAAAGGGGCCCGTCATCCAGATACCTGTCTCTCTTCCTATCTCTATGCCTCATATTCCTCATCAAGAGCCTACCCTTCCACCAATAATGGCTATGGATGATGCTCCTCTAGTGGACCAGGAGCCTCTGATGTCTTCTCTAGTTGCACCTC
Organism: Sequoia sempervirens; assembly: GCA_007258455.2. Classification (NCBI taxonomy): domain Eukaryota; kingdom Viridiplantae; phylum Streptophyta; class Pinopsida; order Cupressales; family Cupressaceae; genus Sequoia; species Sequoia sempervirens. Next base: position 247,536,638 of record VDFB02000017.1, read on the forward strand.
CTAATGCCCATAGTCGTCATAACTAGCTTACACAAGAACATAAGCCTCATTGATGCGCTTTGGCTAAGGAGCGTGAAGCTTCATAGAAGATCAAGAATGAGCCTCATCTTTTTGCTTCTAATGCACTTCCCTTTCTTCTCTTTCTCTTGTCTCTATTTCTCTTTCTATTTCGGTTCCCATTGCCTCTATGTTGCTTTTAGCTTTGTCAGCAAACCTCACCCCAAAAGAGTGAAAGTGTTCATCACTCCTTCTATGGAGTTGTCTCTTATCACCTCTCTTATCAATCTTCCCCCTTTCCCATAGCCCGTTGACATTCCTTTTACCAAGGTTGTGTCCTTTGTGGCTTCATCTCCTTCTCCCTCTTCCAATTATGCTACAAGGATCCCACATCCTCTACTAAAGCGTAAGTTGGAGATTGACCTTGTTTCAAGTGAGTCAAAAAAAGTCTTCTTTATCTTTTTAGTCTTGTTCCACCTTGGCTTGTATCATCATTTTGACCTAGACATCACCTCCTTCCCCAAATTTTGTCGCTGCCCCTCCTCCTAAGGTCAAAAATAAATCTTGAGTTTCCCATCCTTCTCCCATCAATTCACATTGTGTCACTCCAAAGAAGTGCATGTTCAACTCATTGGAGTACATTTTGACTTTGTCATCAATATTTTCTAGATCGATGACACTAGTCTCGCAAGAGCTCGACAAGGAAAAACTTGATGGAGATTCTTCCTTAGCTCTTTTCATAGGTGAGTCAATTAGCACCACTCTAGCTATCTCCCCACAAGATCATCTTCCCTCCCCTTATGATGATCTAGATTGGGATCAAGATGACCTGTTGAAGGTATTAGACTAGAGCGATAACTCTTCTTCATATTTAGATTAGTTTTATGTGTTTGTTTTCATTCCCCTGTAATTGTCTATTAATGTTTGTGCTCTCACTTGGAGGACCCTTGCCACCCTTGTAGGTACTTGGATACAATAGAGAAATTATGTCATACACTTCTTATGTTTGTATAATCACTCTTCTACTTGTCATAAAATTTTCTTTCTCACATTGGAAATGATGTAAAGCGTTGGGGCATTTAGGCCTCTTCCATGTTGACCTTATTTTTATTTTTATTTTGTCTTCATGTACTCTTCTTCCTATTTCAATCTATTTGGGGGGTGATGATATTTCACACATATTATACTATATTTATTTATCTATGTATATGAGTAGCTTTGACCCCAAATAATTGGATCCCCATGTTATCTTGATGTCTTCGTCTCTACTTTTCTCTTTCATGATGTTGTGGTTTCTATGCATTATCCCTCATGTGACAAAATTCCAAAAATACATCTTGCTATATATTTCATGCCATGACATCTCTTTGTCTTTCTCTTCTCCTTAGAATGACATGTGCTCCTTGGCATAACACACATCATTCTAGACTTTTCTTTTCTGTGACTATCTTGTAGCACAATTTGCAAAATCCATAGGCCTATCCGCTTGTCGTATGATCTCTAGCCTTGCTAGCCATACCTATCAATGTCGTCTTTTATCTTATTAGATTATATCATGTCATGTCTATGGATTTTATCATTGTCTTTTTTTTTTTGCATAACATGTTTGTCAAGAGATAACATGTTTTTGATCATATTGTAGTCAACTTTAGAGCATGGAAGACACGTGTCCTCTTTGCGTCTTGGATCAGATTCTCTACATCACATATACCAAATTGAAGACCTACGTCCTCTTCATCCTGGGTATATTCTCTTCAACTTCTTTCTACTTTAGTTCACACATGTTTAGAATACATAGCTCACCAAAGTGGGGGAAAAATGTAATGTCATAAAATTGCACCCCCATTGCAATTTCACATTACATAACCCTTACTTTAGCCTAATAAAGATGATAAAACAATCCCACTTTTTCTTTCCTTCAATTTCATCCTTGACACTATTGCTTTCAGTCTTTGAAGGATTTTTTGTCGAGGATGCTTTCATGATGAGTAGGTGTTTTTCAGCTATGTGAATGTCCTAACAAGATTTCTAATCATGTGGCCATTGGGATGTTACACTTTTTCCTTCCCATGAAGTATAATGCCTCTATGCTTGCATACACACCAAAAAACAATCTTCTTGCATGCATTTATTCATTCAAACTCATTCATTAACATTCCATTCACTCTCTCATTCTTCTTGCAACTCAATCTTTGAATCCTTCATTCTCTCATTCTCCTTCTTGCATTCTCATTCTCACAAGCTCTTCTACACCATTTTTCTCAAGCTTCTTGCATGTTTGTAGCTCTTGCATCCGTGTCCTGTCTCTCTCAATCTTTTTGAAGGGAGGGTAAACAATCTTTTACTGGAATTATCATATTTTTTAGTAGCATATTGATATCTAACATGTCTACTTTCTTTATCTTAGCACTCTTTCTTGTCTATCATCTATTTCTTTCTATTTATCTTCTTGGCTATCTATGGAGGTGGAAACACCAAAATGAGAGTTTGACTAAGGCAAACCCCAAAACAACAACTACAATTTTCATTATCTTTGTGTGTGCAAGTTGTTCATGAGAAGCTTTGTGGGAGGTTGCATAACACTGGACCACTTATGAGTTTTTCTTTCTCTTTTATCTTTCATCATTTCATTAGTTTAGATTTTTACATATTTAGTATTCTTATTGTTGTAGTTTTTATCATTTCTATTATTCCATTAGCTTAGTTAAATAGTCAAATTTTAGTCCTTGAGTTGTTAGTAGGCTTTGTGTGTTTTGATAGGCTTGCTCTATTTTTGGTCTGTATGAGACCACAGTGTGTCACAACGACGTCCACATGCCACACTATTGTCCTCTGGCCAAGAGATATTCGGCTTGCTCTCGGGACCTCTGAGGCTTGCTCTTTCAGCTTTTGAAATGCTTTTCCTAAAAATTATCATAAAATATAAAACATTGCAGAAAACTCCCCTTAGTTGTCCTTTTTCACCAAAGCTTAGCATTTGAGGTAGGTTAGGATAATTTGCTCCTTGTAGACTCTTCTATAACATAAAGACTTAGAAGTAGTGAATATCCTCCTCTACATAGCCATGTGATGATAGCCCCCTTAATTTTGAAAAGGAAGAGGTATAGGCAGATTAACTAAAATGTGGTCCATGTGTGCATGAAAATCTAATATGATGAACAAGCAACTTAAAAAGGGTGTGCAAAATTCTAAGATGCACACACATGAAGCAATAATCACTTGGACTTATTGATGTGATAACAAAAACTAAGGCACTACACAACCCCCCAATTACACTTTATAAATTAGTGCATGTACAAAAGAGGCACAATCAATGTGCGAAATTCCCCCCTAAGGAGCACAATTTTAATTTTTGGCACTTTATATGAGTGCATTTATACATATTTTTTGTTTGAATTATTACAAGTGTCCTCAAAAGGACAATTACAACTTATATCATGAGATGGACAATGAAGATATAAACTAAGCATGCCTTACAAACCTCAAAAAATGACAAAAAAATAAAAATAAAACTCCCATTATTCAAAACATGATCCCCACCATATATTTTATAGTGATATGAAAATTTATTCTATTGCATTTACAAATTCCACAAAGTGGATTTGATGTACAAGTCCTAGAAAGAGGTATATTAAAAATTTATAAATTTGGAATATAGTTAAGAACAAATAATAGCATAATACTTAGAGCTCAAAAAAACAAGCAATTTAAAAAAAAGGCACCCAAAAAGGAGTCCATTTAAGCCTAAATGAGCCCTTTGAAGTTCCAAAAATGAGAATTGTGCAAGGTGTCCTCTACGAATTATTGATTTTAGAAAAATCCATATTTTTAATAAAAAATAATGTCACTAGATAAAGCACAAAAATACTCAAAATAAAAAAGAATCACCAAAAATGGTGTTTGTATGGTTAAGAATGAGGCTTATGAAGTTGAGCCAAAAAATAAAATAGGTCAATAATGAAGCAACAAGAAGGATAAAATCATGCTAACATCAATAAAAAAAATTCCAATATGCCAATAGAATATTCTTTGGTGCCAAAATATTCCAAAATTGCTCTCCTTTTTTTTTTAAAATCCCTTTAAAATTCACAAAATCACAATCCCTATGCACAAGTAGTTTGCTAATGATAGAATATTCTTTTAGAGTCTTTGATAATGAATATTCCAAGGAATCTTCAAAATCTAGTTCGGTACTTTGTATATGTCAGACCTAAAAAATATGATGCTAGCACTATCTAGGTTGTACTTTGTAAAAACACAAAAATTAATAAAAATATTAACAACCCTATATGTCTATATAAACTTCTTTTGCACATGAATCAAGGCATTTGATATAGAAAGGATGGTACATTGATACATGGATAGTACAATAATCTTACATTTGTACAAATCTATAAAAGTACAATTTTTTGTACAACATCCATAGATGGCCTCTCAAACTCTTAAAATATTTCATGTAGTCAAAATGTAAGTATTATATTGTAGAGTAGGGGGATTTGTCACCCCCAAGGCTCTAGGTCATGGGAAAGCCCCAAGGAACAAACTGCCCTAAACTACCACGGGTTGATCAATAGGTAATGGTAGGTGTTTTAGAAATTGGGTGAGAAAACTACAAGGGTCTCGGACTACGACTCAGATAACTCTCTGTCTAAGGATGACAACGATGGAATCAAACTTCAGCGCATTTTGTTGGAGTCTTAGGGACATACTAGCATCCTATATGGACAATGTGTCAAATAATAGTCAAAGACACTCAAGGTCTAATTATAACCCGAATAATAGAGTTTTATAATTTGATAGTTTAAAACAAAAATATGGAAATAAATAGTACAACATGAAGAATACTAAAAGGAATTATTCTAGTGATGAAAATGACAAAGAAAGAGTAGGAAAATATACCACTCACACATAGTCCAGTTCTCCAGCTAGTTTCAAGCAGATGAACCTACACCTACACAAATGGAAACAAAAAAAATGTTGGGTTGTGTTTTGAGGTTTGCCTCAGTCAGACCCCCATTTCAGTGTTCCCAGCTCCACAGACTACTCGATATGTAATGATATAGAAAAAGTGATAAAGAATAGAATGGAAGTGACACAATAATGTAGGGAGCAATGAAAACTTGAATGCTACTCTACAAGATGATAGATGCAAAATTGTAAAGACACAATGTTACCTTCCCTACTATAAGCACTCAAGACCATTAGAGGAAAAAAGAGAACACCACCACACCGAGGAGATAGAACTTTGTAATCCTACAATGACAATGGTGTTGAAGCAAAAAGACCTAAGTAGAAGGTCGGTATCTGTGAGATAGAGCAACAAAAAATGATCAAGAAGTGTGAGAGAATGAGCTTGAGAATGAGAGAAGTAGCATGAGAGTGAGTTAGAGAATGTAGAAGCATGAAAGAATGAGTTTGAATTAGCAAAAAGGAGGAAAGAAATCATTTTTCATCAATCAAGACCCATTACCCTCACAACCAATCAGGAAACATAATGCTTTTGTGAATCTCAAAGGAAAGAATATGCCAGAATGGTAGTGTGGTGTGTGGACATCTGTGTAGCGCATACATGTCCCAAAAAATACTCCTCCATCAACAAAAAAAGATAAGGACAAATGAGAAGATCAAGAAGACGGTGGTGGGTTTATGCATCTTTGTATTTATAATTCTAATGTAAGGGTGAATAAATGGGAAATTCGCCTAGGGTGCAAATTTATGCCATTACATTTTTCCCCTAATTTAGCAAGCATACGTGTCAATGTGTGTGCTAGCTAAAGTACAAAGAGGTTGAAGAGAATATACCAACAACGTCAAGGAAGTAGATCTTTCATCCAGTGTACCTAGATGCAAAAGAGGGAAGCTCCACAAGTTCTTGATCTTGTAAAGCTAGTTGTGTTCTCACCACAAACATGTTAGGCTACAGACAAAACATGTTAGGAAAAAGATCTAATCATAAGACACACATTCATAAGACACGAGAAGACATAAACCAACATGATAAGACACAGCCTGATTAGATACACTGGTCAAATAGATAAGCCTATGGCTGCTGCAAATGGCATTGTAGGACAATCATAGAAAAGGTGGTGTTATGCCTTGCATAACCACCCCATTTTAAACTTGTTTAAAATACGTCCCCCCTTTTTTTGTCTTGTTTCCTTTGGCCTTTTCTTTTCTTCCTTGGGCGTTTTTCGTTTTGTTCTAGCGGACGTGGGACTGAGACTGAAACTGAACTTTGGAATTTCTTCTAAAGCTTTGGTTTCTATTTCGTTCCCCTTTCCGGTTCCACCCCTTTCCGCTTGTTCTTTTTGTTCTAGCGGGCGCGAGACTCGAAACGAAATTGAACTTCAGAACTTTTTCTAAGTTCCAAGTTTTGGTTCCATTCCGGTCCCAGTTCTGTTAGTCTTGTTTGTTTGTTTTTCCTTTGTTCTTTGTTTTTGGTCATGGGGTGTTTTCTCCCTTTCTTTTTCTTCTTTCTCGTCTTTTTCCTCATTGTCTCTTTGTATGTTGTCTAAGGCGGGGTTAGGTGGAATCTGAACCTAAAACTTTGAAAATTTTCAGTGTCGGATTTGGTTCCATTCTCACCCCTGTTGTGGGTCGCTTGGGGTCGGTTTTTGCTCTGATCCTGCCTGCATTTGTTTTTGTATTTGTTCCTCGTTTGGTCTTAGTTCCTTTTCCTTTTGTGGATGCGGAGCTGGAATGTGGGCTGAACTTGGAAATTTTGGTTATTTCCATGTTTAGTTACCATTCTGACTCCGGTCCCAGTTCCAATTTCATCTTGGCTCCCCCCCCACCGGTTTTAAAGCTAAGTATGTCTTTGGTTCAGATTTGGTCCTGCCTCTGCCAGAGTTGAGTCTCTTTTTTCTAAGTATAATTAAATGAGGAGTATATGGAAAGGTAGGATGAAGAATGATATTTTTCTATGCTTGAGGACTAATGAGGGCATTGTTTTGCAGGGTTAAAGCATGTCGAGAGGATCTGATGTTGTTTCTCAAGGGAGTCAACCCACAAAGGTTCCAGGCCAAGAGGAAAGCATAAAGGAAGAAGCCGTGAGTCTTAAAAGATAGATGGGGTGTCTACTGGAAAAATTAGATCGAAATTAATGACAATGCTTCAGAGCATTCAAAGCAGCTTTGCGGGAGCAGTTTTTGAGGTAGAGAATGAAACATGTGATGTCTTAATGGCAGACACGAAGGATGCGAGTTAATGATGGTGGTTGTAAAAGATTTGGAAGCCATGCCTGAAGGAGATCTTTTAACGAAATGAACATAGTACACACATTTAATGCATCCTTGACTTTGTTCACACCCTTCTGGAACCAACTTATTTTGTAAACCCTAAAATAGGGGCCGACGCATTTTTGGCGCGTTTTGTATATGTGTGATTGAAAATATATGCGTAATGAAATAAATAAATACTATTCAAGCACACCAATAAGACATTGTATCAAAACAGAAAATAAAAGGTAAGTAGATGCAAACTCAATATTATGCTTCGATTGTTGTCCTATCATCCTCTATCTTCAGTGTTTTTGTTGATTCCAGCTTTTGCTCTCAGATTATATGCTAGGCTCAACAAATTATCTTCCTAAAGAATGAGATTTAAATATGATGCATGATGCAAGATTAAGCCATGATATGGAATAAGACTAAGATGATTGAAATAAACATGATGCTATGATATTAGAATGCTAAATGAATTAAATGCAATGAACTCTAATTAATTGCCTATCCCCAATGCTTAGATTCACACAGGTATTTATAGATTTTTTTGAAGGATTCTAATTGGATGTCTTGATTGATGGTTGTGATAATTCCTGGCAGATCGAATGGCTGAAGATAGATGAAACTGAAGCGAAAATAGAATAAAACTTGAAAACAAGATTTTTCTATTTTATGAAAGAGAAAAAGATAAGAAGATAAGAAATCATCTTTCTTTAAAAAGATAAAAGAAAGATTTAAAAGTTGATAAATAATGAATTAAAAATTCAATTATTTACTTGTGGATGATATTTAGCTTTTCTTAATTAAATTAGGTTTTTAAAGAAAGCAGAAGAAAGTTTGCGATAAGAAGAAAGTTTTAATTAGGATTTTTGAAAAAAGCAGAAGATCTCATATTTAAATAAAATATTTAATTATGATATGAGAAGAAAACAGAAGATTTCACAATTAGATAAAATATCTAGTTGTGATTTAGAAAGAAAGCATAAGATCCTTTAATTAAATAAGGTTTATTTAATTAAATTACTTTTATGAAATTAATTAAATGAAATATTTAATTAATTTAGAAGAAGAATTTAAAATAGAAGAAAGAAAGATATTTAAACTTAATTAAATCAAAAGATTTAATTTAAATTCAAACAATGATAATTAATATAAATAAATAAAATGCATTTATTTAATTAATTAAGTGGACATATGAAAATAATTAAATAAAATAAATTTATTTAATTATGAAAGAAGAATAAGATGAATGAACAATATAATTAAATTAATTAAATTTAATCATATGTAGAGGATTTCAGAAAAATTAATTAAATAATAAATATTTAATTAATTGTCAGGATTATAGACATGACCATTTTTATGCGTATACATTTTGCCCCTCTTTGAAGTAATGTGTGAAACACATTGCTTCAAAGAAAATAAAAAATTTGCCCCTGATATGTTTCTGATTTTTTATGTTGATGATGCCCCCTCGGGAGGTAAATCACGGAAGATGGTGTCAAGAATGATAGGGAAACAGTGATTTAGCTCCAGATAAATGATGTTTGTGATGGCCTGGTGAAAAATAATATGGAAGGAAGGGAAAAAAAATGCCATGAACTCTCACCTTAATAGACCCTTAAAAGGTAAAAAGGGGTAAAATGAAGTGTCATTTTCACCCTGCTGCTACAGTGAAAAGTGAGCTCTGATAGTGACTTGGCGAGATGGAGATCCCATTGCACAAGCATAGATTCGAGCAAGCGCGCCGATACCAGAGACCAGCTGCGTATGGACCACTGGTGAGTGATTCTTACCGTGTATGATTTCGAATTTCACATTTTGGATCAATTTTGCAAGTGTTTTAGGTCAGTTTTCAGTTTTCGCATCATGTTTTAGCGCATTTGATAAAACTTTTAGCGCTTTCGCAGAATTCTGTAGCGCATATAGGAAATTCTATAGTGCATATAGGCGTAGGTTAAAAATGCATCTTTTAGCACTTACGACAGATAGAGTAGCGCATATAGGTTTAAATCGGCTTATAAGATCCTATAGCGCATATAGGGCACAGATTTGCGCATATAGGGCTAGGGCCGTAAATAGATAAAGTTGTGCATTTGAGAGTTAAAGTTGCACATCCACATGATAGATTAGCGCATACCGAGTTTTAGCGCATCTGGGAAAAAGTTTAGCGCATTCGATTGAAACTATAGCACATTTGTGTTTTAGCACATATAGGTAACAAAGTAGCGCATATGGGAAATTTTTTGACAGAATGCCTGTGTAATGAAAAATGATGATTTAAATTGCTTCCTTAGTCAATAGATAGATGAATTGTAGTACCATCATGCTGATATGGGGAAAAAATGATAGAAAATCTGATAAAGAATTGATAACTTTGCTTCCAAAATAGAAAACAAAGAGTAGATAGCTTGATAACTTTGTTAAAAACAAAGAGTACAGTGATTGATTGGTTGTGTTTGGATAATTTTGCTTCTCGCGATTGAAAAAAAAGAGTAGATGTTTGATAAATTTGCCTTCTGTGATAGAAACCAAATAGTAAAATGAGGATACAAATTTGCATTCATGACTGAAATACAAATAGGAAATGAATTGTGTGTTGATAAATTTGCTTTCCTGAAAAGAAAAATAAATAGTAAATGATGATAGAGTAGATTGATTGGATATTCAGATAGATTGTTTTAACACTTGATATGGGTCATTGATTGAATTTGTTGGATAGATAGATCACATGATATGAGTCTGATTAATGTGTCCTTTGTGATGATCAAAAAAAATAGGAGGCTTTCAAAAGCCTCTAGATTAGAGAGTGGTTCCCACTATGTTGGGAGTGAGTAGGAGAGCTTACACCAGCTAAGTTATAGTTGATAGCAGATTGTAGACTGGGACCTTTGTTGACAATTCTGTGAGGTATTCGGATCAACAGGGGACTGTTGACCACTTTGGCAGAGAGATGGCACTCGGAGCATAAGACTTTTCACTTGCCGATCGATGAGATGAGTGTGACGCCCGAGGATGTGTATAGGATTCTTGGGGTTCCAGTTGTCGATACCCTTATGGTTTATGACCACAAGGAGATTGGTGGGACCGAGGCGCTGCAGCGGATATGCGGCAATGCGAGCATTTGTGGATATTGGGTAGATTGGGAGGATTTTAGTAGATATCCAGCCTTAGTTGTGTTGGCTGCATTCATTGGAAGCTTCCTTGGACTGGACCATCGGTCGAAGGGTTTTGCAATTGGTTGGGGTAGGATGTTGGAGTGGTTGGTGACACAGCCACAAAGGTATGCTTGGGGGAGCTATATATTAGCGGATATGTATCATGATCTTCATCAGTTATAGATAGAGGATCCACTAACTTGGCAAGTGGGGTGACACTTCTACAGATCTGTGCGTGGGAGCATATTGTTATCACGAGACCACTTTGCACAAGAGATAGGCCAGTAGGGAGGCCCTATGTGTATGCATATTCTGGTGCACTTGGCCAGCAAAAGCTAGGCAAGGTAGAGTATTGGCGACGGGTATTGGATGATATAGATGCAGTGATATGGAGACTGTACACGGATTGTGAGGCATGGGGGAGTGATCACTTAGAGATGTCATTTGTTTGCAGACCGCGATATCTGATAGGGCGGACTCCCTTTATTATTGAGAGATTTCTAGCATTACGGGGCCTGAGACAGTTTGGATTTACACATGGGATGCCACAGGGCGTTGCTCATTATGGGCGGCCCAAGGGTGATCCAGGATGGGGGCCATGTATCTGGTACCAGGTAGCATACACTGAGTATTCTACCTTACAGCCAGAGGTATGGACAGACAGACCAGAGGTTGTGGATGCAGGAATGACTGATGATTATGCACAGTATTTCCATACACATCCATTTCCACTATTTATAGTACCAGATGAGCCATGGGCCATTGGGGGACAGGGAGATGTGGCCGGTGGAGAGCAGGCGATGGGTGGAGGAGAGGAGGAGGGAGAGGAGGAGGGAGATGAGGGTGAGGAGAGCGGAGATGGAGGAGATGGAGACGAGGACAGCTCGGATGATGGAGATGATAGGGGAGATGATGGTGGAGAGGAGAGGCAGCAGCGGTTGGATAGTCTGGGCAGAGCACAGATTGTTCGGTGAGCCAGATCCAGTGGCCGACCACGGATAGTGATTAGGGTGTCATCTTCATCTCAGCATGCATAGATGGCTGCATTGCAAGCTCAGGTTCAAACGTTTCAGGGACAGCAGGCACAGCTACAGAGCCAGCTAGCTCAGGCTCAGAGTGTGATAGCGCAGTTGCAAACACAACTTTCACAAGCTCAGACACAGGTACAGGCTCAGGCACAGACACAAGCTCAGGCGCCCGCCCTAGATTCCCAGGTGACACAATTGGTAGCGGAGAGGGATGCAATTAGACAACGGGCACTGGAGGCCGAGGGTGTGGCACAGAAACTCATGGGTATTGTAGAGAGTACATCATTACAGGAGGCCATTGCAGAGGGATTTGAGGCAGCTAGAGAGGTCGAGTACTACAGAGTCCGATATGAGGAGTTGTGTCCTCCCGAGCGTCGAGAGCCTTATCCCCGATCACATAGCAGGACAAGGACCCGATCACGGACATCGACACATGGCAGAGAGGTTACAGGGCCTCGACGGGATCCTGATGTAGGGGGTAGTGGCAGGCCGCCTCCTTCCGGACCAGCTCCTTCAGGGGCATCTACCAGCTAGTGATTGGGACAGATATGTTTTGCACATATGCAAGGCATGTATATTGAGTTTTGATCATATCTCATGTATCATTTTTTGAACTTTTTAGTTTCTTTGGACATTTGTATTATTTTGATGAGTGATGATATGCAGTGGCGATGATTTTGATGATGATATGTTTGTGCATTTTTTATGTGATATGAATGCTACTTTTATGCATGTATGATATGAGATGGATTTTGATATGTTTTTATTGTTTTTGCGGACTAATATTATGATGCAGGATGATCTAATGATATGATGCCGATGGATGATCTAGGATGTAGATACAATGATTGTGATAATGTAGATATGAGTTGTTGAATTTTTTTTAATTTTGTCAAATGCAGAAATGGATAGTATGTTTAGGAAATGCATCATGAAATTTATGATATGAAAATGGTAGATAATGAAAAATGTGATACTGCTAATGATAATGGTGAAAAGATAAATGATATGTTTGGTAATGTTTATGTAATGAAAATGGCAATGTGATGATAATAGAATAATTATAATGTGGAATGCAATAATATGAAAGGAATGAGTGCAATGGTAATGAAATGATATGAGATGATGATGATAAATGGTAGTAAATGATAAATGATAAAATGATAATGGGATGATGAACGATAATGCTATGAGAGAAAAGGTAATGATAATAGTATTTGAGAAATGATGATGTTATGAAAAATAATGAAAACAATGATATGAAATGATGAATGAATAAGAAATGATAAGGTTATGAAAATAAATGGGATGAAATGATAAAGGATAAGGATCTAATGATAGAAAATAAAATAGAAATAATAATAATAATGATAATAATAGAAAGTAAATAGGAATGATAATGAATGATAATGAAATGAATGAGAAATGATAATGATAATGATATGATAATGAATGAGAAATGATAATGATAATGATGATGATGATGAAATGATAATGAATGAGAAATGATAATGATAATGATAATGATAATGATAATGATAATGATAATGAAATGATACCAAATGTCCAAATGTCCTCCACAAAGAGTTCAAAACTACATGACAACCGTTAATGTTTTCATTCAGCCTTTCAGAATACTGATGTGAATCTAATATGCAGATATATACAATGATCTAACGAATATGCAACTAAATGAAACTAACCAATTTGTTGAGCCTGTTATAAGCATTCTTGAATCATCATAGAGCATTTTAAAATGTTGGAAGTATGTACAAGCATCAGAGGGGAAATTAGCGCCAATGATGACCTGAGTACAACTTTCATGATTTTTGATATAGCAAGTGAACACAAGCATCGAGATATAATTGAACCGAGATGACCTGAGCATTTCTTGCATAAATAGACAAAGATTAACCACCTGATGCAAATGTGGAACTGTCCTCAATGATATTGCTTTGTATGTCCTGTGACATATTTGCATCAGATTGATCGTTAACCTCAAGACAGCAGACAAAAGAAAAATCATTCTCGTTCCTTGCCACTCTAGTTCAGTACATCATCGAGTGTGCTCCAGAGTAATGATATCAAAAATCAAACAACCTTTGTTCAAAATGTAATACTGTTATTTCATACATTATTCAGATTTTTGGATCATCCAATAAACAATGATATGGTATCTGTTGAAAATTGTTCATGATATGGAGCGATGATCGGATAAGGTTTCGCGTGAGTTGGTTGTTTGTTCGTATGATCAGATTTTATGACATTGTCCAGCTGTCTTAGTATGCTATGAAAGTTAAGTGCCCCCAGTTGAGTTTTTGCCCCGTTTATTGACACAACTTGTGAAAAAAGAATATGTACAAATGACCAAGCCATGGTAAGACGTTTTATCACTCTAGGCAAATGACGGCAAGATGATGCAATTATAACCCTAAGATGCGAAAAAAAAGATGCAAAAAGGAAAGCTAAAAAGCCACAGTGCAAAATAGGAACTAATAGATGGAGAGGCAAATAAAGGCCCGCTTGCCGATTACTATCCGTGTTTATTGCATTTTCCGATTTCTTCTTCTTTCTTTTTTTTCTTTTTTTTTTTTTTTTTTTTGTATTTTCCGTCATTAGACTGCCTATTTGCCGTGTTTTCACCCTAAGACATTTTCTCGTTGTTTTTTTGAATTTTTTCAGGACTTTTTCTGATTTTTTTTTTTTTGTATTTCTTCAGGACTTTTTCTGATTTTTTTGTATTTCTTCGGGACTTTTTCTGGATGATGATAGTTGACTGAAACATAATATTTATTGAGATGCATGCTGTTGATGGGTTCGTCAAACAAGTCCCCTTCTGGTGTTGATAATTTATAGGCTCCTGAACCGTAGACTGCAATAACCACATAAGGTCCTAGCCAATTTGATTCAAATTTACCTTTCTTTTCTCTGTCTTGTTGATTACGTGAGTTCTCTTTCAGAACTAGATCACACACCTGAAAGGTACGTGGTTTTACTTTGTGATTATAGCTGTGAGACATCATCTATTGGTATGCTTTCAAATGGTCAACTGCTCTCTATCTCTTTTCATCTAAAAGTTCTAACTCTTGTAGTCAAGAAACTTTGTATTCATCATCGGTTATGAGACCTTTCAGTGATACTCTGAGTGATGGTATTTCAACCTCTAAAGGCAATATGGTTTTTGCTCCATAGACCAGAGCATAGGGTGTTGCTCCCGTTGGCATTCGGACACTAGTTCTGTAAGCCCACAAGGCGGGATTGAGTTGAACATACCAATCTTTCCCTGAATCATTGACGGTCTTCTTCAAAATCTTTAGTATAGTCTTGTTTGAGGCCTCTGCTTGGCCATTCCCTTGTGGATAGTAAGGCGTTGAATATCTGTGCTAAATATGGAATCTTTCACAAAGTTCATCAACATCCTAATTCTTGAAAGGTCGACCATTATCTGTAATAATGGCATTAGGAATGCCATACCGACAAATAATGTAGTTGAGTATGAAGGATGAAATTTTTTTTCTAGTGACTTTAGAGAGAGGTACCGCCTCAATCCACTTAGTGAAATATTTTGTCGCCGTGATGATGAACTTATGCCCATTTGAAGATGAAGGATGAATTTTGCCTACTAGATCTAACCCCCATTGAGAAAATGGCCAGGTTGGTGTGAACGAGTGAAGTTCTTATGCAAGAGCATGAATAAGATTCCCATGAATCTAACATTTTGAGCATGTTTTAACAAAAGTGAATGATTCCCTCTCCATTGTAGGCCAGTAGTAACCCATTCTAATCAATTTCTTGGATAAAGTTAGTCCACTGAATGAGTACCAAATGCCCCATGAACTTTTGTAAAGCTTTGTCGATTCACACGCTCAAGACATCAAGTAAAGTACCATCAAGCTAATGCAAGCAAAGGGTATCAATGATAAGGGTATAGCGAGAGGATTGTCAGATAAAGTTACGTTTTTGGTTACAAGATAAGTCAGGTGGTAAAATGTCATCTTTTAGGTAGGCATAAATCTTACCATACCAGGGTGAACTAGATCCTACCAAGTGGCAGATAATTTGGCTTTCAGGTGTGTCATAAGCAGGTGCAAATAATTGTTCCACCAGAAATTTATAGCGAATTTGTTTTTCTGGGAGTTGTACCAATGATGTGATCATAGCCATAGCTTCGACTGCTTTGTTATCAAGCCTTGGAATTTGTGTGAACTGGATGTCCACAAAGTACTTCTTGAAGTCATCGACCATCTTCTTGTATGGCAACAATTTGTTATCTTTAGTCTGATAATCATCATTGATTTGATTAATGACTAACTGTGAGTCACCATAAACTTGTAGCTCGGTAATCCTCCATTCCAATGTTGTCTTTAGTCCAATGATTAGTGCTTCATATTTGGCTATGTTATTGGTGCATGGAAACATTAGCCTATATGACTGAGGAATGGTATGTCCTTGAGGGGTGACAAAGAGAATGCCTACCCCCGATCCATGTTGAGTGAAAGAACCATCGAAGTATAAGGCATGTAGTCAGCTTAGATTCTCGCAGCGCCATATCGACATCCGGAAATTCAATGTGCAAGGTGCTCGCTTGTAGGGAGTATGTCTCGCTAGTTGATCAAACATAACTTGTCCTTGATTGTTTTATATCATAGTGTATGCCAAACCTTACCTTAATCAACCCATTGTGGTTAACCTTCGTCAACGAAGCTTGCTTAACAACATTTAAGTGGATCAATCTTTGCAACAAGATTAATCGATGCTAAGCAATATATATAGGTGTCAAATTCTTGTAAGCAAGACTACTGCCAGTAAGCCTTCTCATGAAAGTGTAGCGTTGAGTTCATGTCCCCGCTTAATGTTCAATCGATATAATATATTGCTTGTTCTTTCCCTGTATGGTCTTCTTGTGCTAGCAATGCACCCAAGGATGTCTCTGTTGTGGCTATGTACAAGATCAATGGTTTATCTGGATTTTGTGGTACTAGAACTAGTGGGTTCATCTAGGTACTGCTTGATTTGTTGAAATTCCATTTCACATTTGTCATCCCATCTAAAAGGAACATTCTTATGTAGGAGATGTGTAAACGGTAGACTTTTGTCAGCCAATTGTGCAATGAATCTTCTAATGGACTGAAGCTACCTTTAATGATTTCTAATTGATCGACACTTGAGGAGGCATCTCCACATTGCCCTCAACTTTAGCAGATCTACTTCAATTCTTTCTCGAAACAATATATCCTAAAAATTTAAAGATGGGACCCAAAACACATTTCTTGAGGATTTAGACCACTTTTGAATTTTTTTCTAACCAGTAAATATTTGGACAATATTTGTGTCTTTCTCTAGTGTGTGATTTTTCCAATATGTCATTTATACATCTTCCAAGGAAAATTATATCAGCCATAGCCTTTTGATAAGTAGCCAAAGACTTTAGACCTAGCACATGACATTCAACAAAGACGCTCCCTACTTGACAAAGTGAAAGTTATTTTCTGGTCTTCCGTGCAATCTGATTTGGTTGTAACCAGAGAAACCATCCATTAATGAATACATGGCATGGCCAGCTGTTAAATCAACTATAGTGTCAATGCTTGGAAGTGGAAAGTCATCCTTAGGGTAGGCCTTGACAAATGATGCATTATGAGATCAGGATCAAGACCTGGCATGTCTGCATAAGACCAAGCAAAATTGACTTGATTTTCTTTGAGAAAGTTCGTGAACCTTGGGATTTCATTATCTGTCATTGATTCAACTACCTGTAGAATCCTTGGATTATTTGTAGTTTCAATATTGATTTCCTTTGTAGGCTCGATTAAAATGGGCGATCATTCATGATAGTGCTACGGGAGAGTGTCAAGCTTCCCATCAGCTAGTGCCTTGAAAAGGTTTTCACCATCTGATACGCTCTTTATTTTATCTTTTGTTTGATCTAGTACTGCCAGATTCTGGTTTTCACCACTAGATCGTTCTTCTTTATTTTCATTTTTGCAGCTAGGAGACTTGACACTCTCCTGATTAAAGACTTTATGCCGAAAATCGCTAGTGGAACAATCATTTGCATCATCCGCGGAAAGGAAGTTTATGATAGCTTCATCATTTGGAAAAATAGGTATATCAATAGGTTCAGTTAGATCCCAGTCAATGAGATCAGGATGGATCAAAGGTAACAAGTCATTTGGTCGTGTGAAATCGGTGATGGTTAGAGTCAAAACAAAGTTATCAGTAGGATCTGAAGTATGAGGTAGTTCAATGATGGTACTATTATCATGATAGTCTTGTTCGTTAAAATTCGACTCAATATCACTAGACTCATAGTTGCTTTGTAGTTCAGATTCTTGTGGTTGGGACCCTGAACCTTCTCCTTTGATTAAAGTTGGTGTATACTTGTGTATCACATCTACCGCTTTGTCTCTCCAAAATTCATCATCATGGATGGTATCCCATTCATATTCAGCAGAATCCGTATCAGAGTTATTTTCTATGAAATTCAGGATTGATGCCAAACATGCATCCTTTTTATTAGAACCTTCTTGTAGTGTAAAAACATTACCCTATGATTGGTTGGATGGGGTAGCATCATAGCCTAGTCCAGTTTTATCATATGCAGCAAGCCCTGGAAGATGGATAGGCTCAATTATGCCTTATTTTCTTTTTCCAATAGGACCATTGTCATATCCCATCTTTTGCATGATGGAATACCCTTTCCCATATCGTTCAATTGGTAAGGTGACATTTAGAATTGTTTCATCTTCATCCTTATAAAGCCAATTCAGAATTTTTGTATCCTCAGGATCTCCCATGGGGAATTTTTCTTTGATGAATTGTCCATTGAACTTGGTAGTTGGCTCTGTTTGTAGTTGTGTTGATGTTGATGCTACTGATATCTATTGTTGTGTAATAGAAGGTTGTCCATGTGATCGAGGTGATGTAGGTAGATTAGCAAGACAGAGAGAATATTCCCCAACTCCACTTTCCTTGAACTGCAGTTTCTTGTCAAAGCTTTTAGCTAATTGATCAATTTGTGTATCATTCGTAGGAGAAGTATTAGCAAGCGCTTCTCGATTGTTTGGAACCAAAGTATCCTGACTAGCTTTGACATTGGCACAAGTTTGGATATTTGAATTATCATTTGATATAGTGATTTCCTGTCCATCATATGGAAACTTAAGACATTGATGGTAAGTGGACGGAACAGCTTGCATTTCATGAATCCAAGGACGACCCAACAAGATGTTGTATGTAAGATCCTGGTCTAAAACATGACAAAAGGTATTTTTGATAACAAGTCCCACTCTGATTGGTAGCATGATTAGACCTTTAGACGTTCTTTCCTCATCATCATAGGATTTTATAGTAATCTTCCTTCTAGGATCAATGGAGTCCTCCAAAAATCCTAAAGCTTGAACCACCTTCAAGGTACATATATTTAAACCAGCCCCTCCATCTATTAGGACACGTTTAACACGGAACTTGTGGATCATGACCTCTAAGTATAATAACGAATTATGGGGATGAGTCATGGAAACATCATCTTTGTCTGAAAATGAAAGACATGTAGGTGAGGACAAATGTCCTACCATGGCTTGAAATTGGTTCACATTCAAATCCATGGATACAGTTGTTTCAAAAGGGCCTTCTCTAAAATTTCCTTATGTGCAGGGGAAATCTTCAGGAGTTCTAAAATGGAAATTTGAGCCAGAGTTTTTCGAAGTTGGTTAACTAAGTCATATTGATGTTGAGGGAAGGGCTCACTGGATTTCGAAGAGACACCCTTCAAGACAACTTTAGCTTGTGTTCTTGTCGTGACATTAACTTGTCCATTGTCTATCTTTTCATTGATTTTTATAACGTTGATTCGCTCATTATCCGTATAGAGGTGACGGATTACAGTGTCATCGATTTGATTCACATTTTTGTTAGAAGACTCTCCCTTTTGATAATTTGGCAAGGGGTTGCGAAATGCTTGGTGATCTTCATTGGATTTTTGTTGTCCTTCTATTGTGATAGTGCCATTGTCAATTAGGTCTTGAATAGCATGCTTCAAAGCTTGACAGTTGTTTGTACGATGACCTCTGCACCTATGATAGTCACAATAATACGCTTCATTCCATGATGGAGGTTTTACACTAGGTTCATAATTGCGTTGAGGTGGTAAAGTAAGGGCATTTTTTTTCATAACCTCTTTGAATGCAGATTCCAAGAATTGTCCTAATGGAGTGAAAGTTCTTCTACTAGAAAAGAATGAAAAGTGTTGTGGGTTCGTGTTTGAGGTATTCCCTAAGGTGTTGTTGTTGTTGTTGTTTCCACGGTAGTTTTGATTTTTGACAGTCCCTTGATTGGGGGTAGGATTTTGATTCATGTTGTTCTTTGGAGGGGGGGATTGTTTCCTTGATTTGTGACAGAATTGACATTCTTGTAATTATTGTTGTGAGGAGTATTTGGCGTACTCAGAACAAATGGCTTAGTTGAGACATGGTTTGCATCTACCACACCATCGTTTACAATGTTTTTGTTGCGAGTCCAAAACTTAGACTTGTCTTGATTGTTATAATGGTTAGATGAGCTAGGATTATCCTTGTCAAGTTTTATTGTCCCTCTTTTGACCAAAGCACCTTCAATGGTCATGGCATCCTCAATCAATTTCTCAAAGGAAGGTGGACAATGTAGATTTAAACGATAGCTCATTTCTAAATTTAGGCTGTTGATGAAAGTAACCATTTTTCTTTTTCAGGAACATGACATGGATATCTAGCGAACATTCTTCTCCATCTTTGAAGAAAGGTAGTGAAAGGTTCACTAGGTTTTTGTGCAACTTTGCAAAGATCAATCATGGTGATTTGGTGTTGGATGTTGTAGGAGTATTGTGTTATGAACAAATTGATCAATTCCTCAAATGTTTGGACAAGAGGTGTAATTTTTGATAGCCATTCCATAGAGTGACTTCCAAGACTCCTAGGGAACAAACGCATCAAGTAAGTGTCTTCATGTGCAAATTCTAAAGTCATGTTTCGGAAGTCTCTAACGTGATCAATTGGATCCGATTTCCCATTATAACGATCAAATTTGGGAATTTCACAATGTTTGGGAAATGGAATCATATTGAGACTTCTATCAAAAGGATAAGGACATATGTCATCAAGAGTATATTTCTTTGTTGTGGTCCCCCCTTGTAACTCTTTGATTTGTCCTTGGAGTGCCTTTGTTGAGTAAGACAGTAAGATCGGATGGGGATGTTTCTTCTTCTTTGCTCTTTAATTTCTCAGTATCAAAATCCTTAGGCAGTTTAGCTCCTTGATCGGCTAGGAAGAGAAAATACTTTTCTTTGTCACGTTGCAAGATCTTTTCTATGGCTTTAAGAAACTTGGGGTCTTGTTCAGCCTCTCTAATGTGAAGTTCTTCCTCTTGCTCATCATCACTATCTACAGGAGTTTTGTTCATGTCCTTGTACTTATGAAATGGGTTTATTTCTCTATTAGCCATATCGTCGTCACTGAAAAGAGGATTGTGATTCACACTATAATGAGGATTACCACGTTCACCTTCTTCTTGAATGTTATGGGTAGGACCTTCTCGTTGAGATTCTTCTCCTAGTTTGTTGTATTGAGATCTTGTAAAAACAGGCATATGATAATGATATCTTGATCTGATAAGATGAACAAAAAATCCTATGATATGATCAAAGATGTTCCCAATTCTTGATTGTGGCTTCCAAAGACGAAGGATATCTGAATCCTATTGAGGGAAGTTGAATCAATAATCCAAAATTTTGCTTATGAGGTGCACTCCTAAAGTTTCGATCCCTGCTTTTGAAAAGATTTGTAAGTCTATTGAAGGTCACTGCAGGATTTGACTAGGGTGTGTCGAATATTCAATGGAAGGTTGTGGTATATTCTCAAACTCAAGAGGTTGATTAAGATTATGACGCTGAGATAGAGCTAATCTTTGATAATAAGCTTGAGTATCTAAAGGTTCTACAGTGTACTCGTCAGTGAATCCTCTAACGTAGTCTTGGTATCTATGGAGGAATTTGCGATAATGAAGCAAGACGTGTCGACTCTTATACAAAAATTCTCTTCGGTCCAAAGTTTCCTTGTAACTTAAGTTCATTTTGGGTTTCTTGATCCTATTGAAGACTGATTTCTTGACAAACTTGGTTGATTTCCACTTCCTCAACATGGGAGAGAAATATCAGAAATTCGGGCCTGTGTAAAAATTTTGACAGCAACCTAAGCGCTATGCTATTCCCTAAATGCGCTGCAGAAAGAGGTATATGCGCTGGAGAAAAAGTTAAATGCACTGCAGAATACCTTGAATGCGCAAAAACAGACCTTAGATGTGCTAAACCAAGAAGTATATGCGCTAAAACAATCCCTAAATGCGCTGGAAAATGACTCAGATGTGTTGAACCAGCAAGTGTATGCGCCAGAACATATTTTAGATGCGCTGCAGTTTTTCCTAGATGCGCTAAAACAGTTTTCCAAAGACAGTTTTTGACCAGTTTTGAAAATTTTTAGCTGAAGTTTTTCATATTCATTTCGGATGATCTTTTATCTGAATTAATGTTCTTGAAAACACAGCAAACAATCTGATTTAAGTTGATCGTAACCAAGCACAGAATAAGACAAGCACAACTTAAGTTAGGCTAGGACAATATCCGCTAGATTCCACATGGGTTTCCCCAACCGCATATCAGTAGCGTGTGAATTCAGAAGCTTGGCTGCACGGGCTCCCCCTTACAGTGCACTCTCTTCTCAGGCCAACCAAGCTTCCAACCCCCATGAAACTCCCATGGCAGATTGATCACCTCTACTAAAGATTGCGAAAGTGTGGAAGGCTTCACACCGACCGGTGCTGGACTAGCAAATAGAAGGTTTTTGGCTTTCTAAACAATGGTATTTAATTCAGGACCCCCATTCGAGTGGCCATACATGGGGCAAGAGATTAATCACCATTAAGGTGGCACTCCAGCCTGAAGAGGTTAAGCTCAACAGGGTTTAAGGGAGTACAACTCCATCTGTATGACACATCCGCACAAGCAACCTTAGGTTTTCCCTTAAGGTTTACATTTATATACCGGTCGGGGGTAGCTTGGCCTTAGCTCCGTTGCCAGTTTGAGTCGCGTTGAGGTGATGAAATCCCTAGGCAGGCCCAATTTCTAGAGTCAATAACCATTTCTCTTACACTCAGGATCACACAAGTGCGCAAGGGGAGAGGATACTTCGATTATCAAGTCAAGGTTACAAAGGGAAAAGTGGGTCTAGCTTTTTGATCACCTAGTTTGCACAAGGTGAGAGCATAGTCACCTACCACTTTCAAGCACAATCAAAAAGAGTAGATAGATTCATTTTAGATGCACCAAAGTCAAAAATGATTTAATCTAAGTGAAGATTTTGCTTCACAACAGGCGTGGGGTTTGTTTTAACTGCATGATAAAGATGTGGTGGCTACCCTAGATTGATTCATTTTAAAACCAGCAAGGAAAAGAAAGAAATTATGTCTACGGAAGGTGTCAGACTCAGAATCTCTGTTACAACCCAAATGCGCCAAAACAAACAGTATATGCGTAGAAAAATAACTCATATGCTCAAGAAAATAACCTAGATGTGCAAGAACATAACCCAGATGCGCAAGAACAGACACTATATGTGCTAGACTAAAATTTAAATGCGGTGAATGATCTCCTATATGCGCTAATTAAATTCCTAAATGCTCTTCAGAAATTCCCATATGCGCCATTCGGTTCCCTAAATGCTCTTCAGAAATTCCCATATGCGCCGAAACAGTCTTCATATGCGCTAAAGTACCTGCAAAACGGAAAATTTTTTAATCTCCCAGATGCACTGCCGAATGTCAGAAAACTTGCAAGAAAAACCTGCAAGAAAACCTACAAGAAAGAAGTCTAAAATGGGGGCATTGGGCCCCACGGTGGACGCCGAAAATGTGTGATCGAAAATATATGCGTAATGAAATAAATAAATACTATTCAAGCACACCAATAAGACATTGTATCAAAATAAAAAATAAAAGGTAAGT
Source organism: Sequoia sempervirens (assembly GCA_007258455.2). Lineage (NCBI taxonomy): Eukaryota > Viridiplantae > Streptophyta > Pinopsida > Cupressales > Cupressaceae > Sequoia > Sequoia sempervirens. The sequence continues at coordinate 247,560,074 of VDFB02000017.1, forward strand.
AGATGCAAACTCAATATTATGCTTCGATTGTCGTCCTATCGTCCTCTATCTTCAGTGTTTTTGTTGATTCCAGCTTTTGCTCTCAGATTATATGCTAAGCTCAACAAACTGTCTTCCTAAAGAATGAGATTTAAATATGATGCATCATGCAAGATTAAGCCATGATATGGAATAAGACTAAGATGATTGAAATAAACATGATGCTATGATATTAGAATGCTAAATGAATTAAATGCAATGAACTCTAATTAATTGCCTATCCCCAATGCTTAGATTCACACAGGTATTTATAGAGTTTTTCGAAAGATTCTGATTGGCTGTCTTGATTGACGGTTGTGATAATTCCTGGCAGATCGAATGGCTGAAGATAGATGAAACTGAAGAGAAAATAGAAGAAAACTTGAAAACAAGATTTTTCTATTTTTATGAAAGAGAAAAAGATAAGAAGATAAGAAATCATCTTTCTTTAAAAAGATAAAAGAAAGATTTAAAAGCTGATAAATAATGAATTAAAAATTCAATTATTTACTTGTGGATGATATTCAGCTTTTCTTAATTAAATTAGGTTTTTAAAGAAAGCAGAAGAAAGTTTGCGATAAGAAGAAAGTTTTAATTAGGATTTTTGAAAAAAGCAGATCTCATATTTAAATAAAATATTTAATTATGATATGAGAAGAAAACAGAAGATTTCACAATTAGATAAAATATCTAGTTGTGATTTAGAAAGAAAGCATAAGATCCTTTAATTAAATAAGGTTTATTTAATTAAATTACTTTTATGAAATTAATTAAATGAAATATTTAATTAATTTAGAAGAAGAATTTAAAATAGAAGAAAGAAAGATATTTAAACTTAATTAAATCAAAAGATTTAATTTAAATTCAAACAATGATAATTAATTTAAATAAATAAAATGCATTTATTTAATTAATTAAGTGGACATATGAAAATAATTAAATAAAATAAATTTATTTAATTATGAAAGAAGAATAAGATGAATGAACAATATAATTAAATTAATTAAATTTAATCATATGTAGAGGATTTCAGAAAAATTAATTAAATAATAAATATTTAATTAATTACCAAGATTATAGACATGACCATTTTTATGCGTATACAGTATATATGGCACTTTTTCCTATTTGTAAAAGATATATACATAGAGGTAGATATTTTTAGATAGAGATATTTTTAGGAGAGGATCTTTTTTTATCTTCTTCCTTTTGGTTAAGAGTTAGCAAGTTAGGGTTAGAAGATAGATAAACGCGAGAGCAGAAGTAGAGTAGGAGTTAAGTTCAGTAGTGGGAGGTGATGTATCTTCCAGATTTTCTTAGTATAGATGGAGATAATTTGAAGACATGGGTTTTTTGTACACTGGTGATCTTGCCAGATTTGTAAATGTTGTTTCTTTGTTTCACCAATAGTAGAAGCAACCAGATTTAAATCTACTTCATATTGTGCTCTGGAATGGTATTTATCTTGGGTTAATTATTTGATTTGGAAAGCTTTCAAGGAATGAAATTTTATATTATATTTTTTTTTAAATAATGATTTGCAATCTAGTGTTAAAGTTTGCACTGTGAATGAATGAAACTTTGTATTAATTACAAGTTAACTTTATTTTGCAGTTTCAGTTTAGGAATTCCTTGGAAGGTAACAAGTCTGATTAATTGGATGAATCAACACTCTCTCTAGTTTAAAAGCTTTGATCTATATTTTTCTGTTTCTTTTAAAACCACCAGTTAAAGTAGGTTTAAATATATGTTTGATCTTGTAACAATCCAGAAGCTCAATACCAGCAGGCCCCTTGAACATTACAACCATATTGACCACTTAGTGAAACAACAACATTGTGAACCAACATCAAAGACCTTGGGAGGTGATCAGCTTGATTGTTGATTGTCTTTTTTAGGAGAGGTGAGATATTTCACTTTTATCTTACCTGCATGTTGTGGGTCAACTTGGCACCATCAATAGATCTGGCGCTAGAGGGAGGGCCTAGAAGAGAAAACTAGATAATATTGGGCTTTTCTCACTAGAAAGGTCCCATAGAGTTCTTCGATCCACCGAAAACCCACCAACTTTGATAGAACTCAATACCCCAACAAGACACAAGATTCACAAGAGTGGGGCAACCATTATACCACCCTTGTCAGCTCCACTCACTCCACTAGGCTTTTCACCAATACCCCGGTGGATACCTGTCAATTCACCACCGAATCCATCTCAAGTGCAATTACAACTAGTTCAGCCCTTCCAACAGTTGGCTCAACCCCCACCACCACCACCAATGGCATTTTTTATGAATAATCCCTCTCCATTGGGGACTATTCCTGGAGGCTTTCATGATATTCCTAAGAATCCTAAGAGATTATGTCCCAAGTACATTCATGGCGAATCAAGGAGTGTTGAAGAGCACATACAAGGTTTTAAGGATGCTTGTACCAAATCCTAGATAGCTCACCATGATGTGGTTTGTAGGTTGTTCCCTTATTCCTTAGGGGATATGGCGTACAACTGGTACCTAAATCTTCCACAAGGTTCTATTCTGAGCTGGACAGACCTGGAGAATGCTTTCATCAATCAGTTCAGAGTTTATGTGGATCCAACCATTTTGTTCCACCAATTTGCTACCATTAGGAAGGAGCCATGTGAATCCCTGCCCTTGTTTAATACCAGGTTCCAATGAATGTATAGGAGACTGCAGGACCCCTATCTAGTTGCTGATAATAGTGCCATTCAGGCATATTTTAGAGTTATAGACCCTTTGCTCAACCTGTTCCTACAAAGGACTTATCAGCCAGTAGATATTGATTCCTTGTCTACAGTTTATCATCTAGCCATCAAGCTGCAACAGCAAACTAGCTCTCAACAAGGAAATTTGGGAGGAGGTTTTCCTTCAATGGTATATCAGATGCCTAACCCAACCCATTTATTTAATATTGTCCCAGGGATGTCTCCTTCCCATTATGGACCTATATTTGAGTTGCAGACTCAATCTCCTATTCCATTCTTTGCCAATGGAGCTCCTGACTTCTTTCAACAATCACAAGCTCGTCATAGTCTGCATGGTCATCATAACCAAGTTGGAATACCAAATCATGTCGGTTAGCCACCTGTTGCTAAGAGTGTTGAGAGTGAAAAGATAGTTCAACTCACAAATGAGGTGGAGACCTTAAAGAAAAATCTATCTCAAGTCACAAATGATATGGCTCAGCTTAAACTAAATCCCTCTCAGAACCAAGGTAATTACCCTAATCAGAGTAATAACAATAAGGGTAATTATCTGAACAACTACAATCACAGCTAGAGGAATTATCAAGGCCAAAACTTCCCTAACCAAGGCTATCAAAATCAAAATAGAGGATATAACCAGAGGCCAAATAACAACTGACAATGGAATACAGGGCCAAATAACGGTGGGGTTTCTCACAATTATCAAGCTAATGAGGACAGGCCACATGTTGCGAATGTGGTTGACCTCAATTTTATGACTAACTGGTGTTGGTTGCATGAAACTGCAACTCATTCTGAGGTAAACTGCCCTAAAATGGAGAAGGTTGTGAAGATGGCATAGGGAGATGCCCAAACATTCCAAGGGAATTCAAATAGGAGGTGACTCAGTGGATACAGCTATGATTTATGACCTCTTTGAAGAAGAACCTTCGTTCCCAATGCAGAATGAGAATGAACTTGAGGAAGATGAGTATGATGCCCAAGCCTTTCAGACAAAGGGAGGACACTTTTTAAGAAATTAGAATAAAGGTCCGTTCACTACATCAGCACCACCTAACCATATGGTGCCTCCGAATCAGGGTGTTGATAACAACCCTCCACCAAAAGGTTTTCCTGACTCCCATAATAAAGGTAATTCATCCAATGTTTTCAAATGTAATGCAAGCTATAACATAGAATTTGATATTGTTTCTGAGATGCAGAAACATAAAACCTCTTTATCATACTTTGACATCCTAAAGTGGTGCCCTGCCCAACGAGATATAGTGTTGAAAGCTTTGGAAAAAGCTGATAAAACAAAAGGGAAAACCAAGGTGGCACCCACTACAGACATGAATGCAGCTTTGTGCAGAAGCAAGGTAGGTACCCCACCATTTCTTTTAAGTTTGAGAATCTATGGGAAGAATCTACACAATTGTCTGCTAGATTAAGGGGCTTCTGGCAATGTTATGCCATTTTCTATATACAAGAAATTGGGATTGAACCCTGTCCAAACAAATAAGAAGGTCATCCAACTCGATAAAATAGAGGTTAATATAGTTGGAGAATTGAGAAATATACATGTGCAAGTAGGGTCTGACCCTAGGATTGTAACCAATATGGATATTCAAGTAGCAGACATTCCTGAGACTTATGGTATGCTGTTGAGCTGAGATTTAATGAAAAGTATAGGGGGATATCTCTCCCTCAACTTTTCGCACATGTGGCTACCATGGAAGGGAATGCCTACCCAGATTAGGATTGAAAGTGAACCTCGCCTTAAACATATCATCACTGAATATGACTGTCCTAACAAGGTAGCTTATTTTGAAACCGAGATAGGGGTTTATAAAAAAGAGGAAATTCTGACCTTTTCAGTTCTTGATTCTAAAGATTTGTTAATACAAAAATTCCTTGATCCCATGATTAATGTAAACCAACAAGTATTGATCAGGAAGCTGCAATAGGATCAGCTAGTTTTAGGGGAAGATATCAATTTGCGGAGTCTTGTACTCCCTAATTGGTGTAGGATACACTACCAAGATCATTCGGAACTGACCTGCCAACCCTGCATTGTTGTTTTAAACCATGTTTCCCAAACCAAAGAGGCCCGCCCAGGTCACCTTGAGGTTGCTTCAGATGACTTCTCGTTCGAAGCCAAAAATGCAATAATGTTAACCAAGGATAATATACCTTCAGAGGAAGTCTCTCCTCAAACTGAATTCACCCTGGTCATAATACCAGACCAATGTAGTTACGATGAACAACCCCAAGGTTTGTCTGATACCCCTGCACTCACAAGTATACCGAAACCCAGGAGATTAATCAAAGATACAAGTGACTGTCAGAAAGATATCCTAGGATTACATGATATACCTTACCAGGAATCAGAAATTGTACCTGGTGAGCCTATTAAACACCCATTCCCAATATTTGATGCAAAAGACCAGGTGCCCCCACCTATGGTTCATTTTATCCAAATGCCCACAACAACCTCAAAGGGATCAACCCAAGCTCATGATCAGCTATGGACCCTCACGTTTAATGGATCCAAATCTAAAACAGGCTATGGCGTTGCAATTGAATTAACCAGCCCAAAAGGGAAAACATTTTTTGCTTCTTACAGGCTACAGTTTGGATGCATTAACAATATAGCAGAATATGAAGCATTAGCTTGGGGACTGATGTTTGCACATCAAAAAAGGGCCATTGCCTTGGTGGTTAAAGGGGATTTGGAAGTGATTATCAAGCAAGTACGCAGCCAATACACATTTCATAATAAAAGGCTGGAAGCCTATAGAAATCGGGTATGGAACCTGATTGAAGACTTTGATGCTTTTGGGATTAGTTTAATTCCTAGAGAGGAAAATCAGATAGCTGATTCATTAGCTGTTGCTGCAAGTACCCTGGAACCCATGCAAGGCTCCAAGCTTAAGAGATTCTCAGTAGAATTGATATCCACCCCAGTTGTTCCCGATAATTTTAGGAACTTTCAAGTCTTCGACGATGATCAACATATCCTTGCTTTTCTAGCAAGCTTAGATGTTTTTGAAGGATAGATCATCAATGAGTCCGACAGGGATCAAGGAGACTGGAACCCCAAAGACTGCGATACAGAGGGGGTCCTCAATTTAAAAGGTAATAGAATTCCCAAGGGAATGGTGGCCTTAGAAATAATTTTTGATTCAGACCCAAGGTCTCAGGAAAAGGTATCAACCAAAGATAAAGGAGGTGAATATGGAACTGTTAACCTAGCTGATTATGGCCCTGAAAGAAATGTTTACATGGGGAAAGCCTACCCTAGAGCAATTAGAAAAGATATATTGAGGGCACTAAAGAAGGATATTGCTACAATAGCTTGGGGGTATGAAGATTTAAAAACATTTGATGCTTCTATGATAACTCATACTATTCCTTTGAAGCCTGAAGCTAGACCATTTTGGAAGAAACAGCGTCCTGTCAATGCCCTGATTGAACCACTGATCTTTAAGGAAGTTCAGAAATTGCTTTCTGCAATAATAATCTTCCCTATACGACATTCAACATGGGTGGCTAACTTGGTTCCAATTCGTAAGAAGAATGGAGAGATCAGGGTATGTGTAGATTTCAAGAATCTGAATAGAGCTTTGAAAAAAGACAACTACCCACTCCCTTCTCTGGACGAAGTCTTGCAAACTATCAATGGGTCTCAGATGATGTCATTCTTGGATGGCTATTCCGGATACAATCAAGTGATTGTTAATTATGAAGACAGAATAAAGACAGCCTTCACTACTAAGTGGGAACATTTGCTTAAAGAAGGATGCCATTTGGTTTGATAAACGCTGGAGTAACCTTTTAGCGTGCCATGGATGTAGCGTTCAAAGATTTGATTGGTAAATGCATCATCATTTACATGGATGACCTGATAGTATTCTCTAAAGATAGACTAAGCCATGCTGCAGACTTGGCTAAAGTTCTTGAAAGATGTATCTGATATGGTGTCTCTCTGAATCCTAAAAAGTGTGTTTGGGGTTTCTGAAGGGAAACTTTTGGGACACATAATCTTGGAAAGAGGGATATCAATAGATTCGCACCGAGTTGAGTCCATTTTAAAGTTAACCATGCCAGGAAGTAAGAAGGAGATGAGATCTTTCTTTGGAAAGATCAACTTTGTGAGGAAGTTTATCACAGGTTTTGTAGAAATTGTTAAGCCATTGAATGAAATGATGAAGAAAGATGTTAGAATAGAATGGAGTAATGAGGAAAAGGATGCTTTTTCTCAAGTCAAGCAATCCATTTTGGAAGCGCCAGTCCTCACCAGTCCTAACTACTTGAATCCATTTTATATTTATTCTTTTGCCTTTGAACACTCATGTGCAGCTGTCCTGACACAATGAAGAGAGGAGGGGGAAGAGAGGCCAATCGCCTTCATGAGCTCCCCATTTAAGAATGCTAAAGTCAAGTACCCACCGCCTAAGAAACAAGTTTTTGCGCTGGTTAGAGCTGTCAAGAAGTTGAGGCACTATATCCTTCGAAGTTAGATTATTGTTGTAGTTCCCGATGCTGCTATGAAGTCTCTACTTATGCAGAGCGAGTTGGGAGAACGAAGGGGGAAATGGATGGCTATTTTGCAGGAGTTCGATCTGGAGATTCACCCTATGAAACTTGTCTGAGGTCAAGGCCTATCTAAATCAATGGTGAATGCTGGTGAGAACATTATTTGTCAGCAATACACAACACAGTCCTTTTCTAATGACCCTTGGTATGCCGATATTATTTATTTCATGCTCAATAATCAGTGCCCAGAGGGAATGAATATAACTCAGAGGAGAGCACTGAGAATGAAAATCTCCCATTATATGCTCAAAGGAGGATTGTTATACAAAAAGAATTTTGAGGGAGTTTACCTATGATGCCTTGATCAACAAGAGGCTAAGCATGCAATTGCTGAATTTCATGGGAAACATGGCACAGGCCATGGTTCTGCAGATTCGTTAGCACATCAGATCCTCAAATCTGGTTATTATTGGTCATGTGTGTTTAAGGATGGCCACCAGCACGTAAGGACATGTCATATATGTCAAATTTCTACATCAAGGGAACACCATTCAGCCATGCCATTGCAACCTGTTTATGAGGTAAGGCTATTTGCCCAATGGGCACTGGATTTTGTTGGGGTAATTAATCCTAATTCTTTTGCAGGACATAAAATCATTTTGACTGCCACGGATTACTGCACGAGATGGATAGAAGCTATACCTTGCAAGAATAGCACGACGGAAATGGTAATCAAGTTTCTCACTGAATGCATCACAACCAGGTTTGGAGTACCCTTTGTGTTGGTATGTGACAATGGCCCTGCCTTTTCTTCTGCCGAGTTTATATCATGGGCTTATGATCATAAAATTGTTTTAAAGTATTTTTCAAACTATTATCCACAAGGAAATGGAGTTGCAAAGTCTACCAATAAGAATCTCTTAGGAGTAATTAAAAAATTGTTAGAGAACAACCCTAGGGACTGGCATACCCAGTTAAGATTTGTTTTATGGGCAGATAGGACTAGGATCAAGGTTGTTTTAAAGACTTCACCATTTAAGCTAGTATATGGCCAAGAGCCTGTGTTCCCTATTCACTTGCAAATACCTATCCTAAAACTTATGCAGAAATTTTACTCTAGTGATGATAGGATTGAAGTAAGGTTAGCTGGCTTGTTGAAATTAGAAGAGCAGAGAGATGTTGCCTTGCAAAAATTCTTTAGACACCAGGCTGTTGTCAAACGTTGGTTTGACAAAAAAGCAAAAATCAAGGCTTTTAGAATATCAGACCTTGTGCTGCTATGGGATAAGGCTAATGAAAAGAAAGGTGATCACCAAAAGTTTCATAAACTTTGGTTGGGTCCCTATCAAATTGTTGAAATCCTAGGAGAAAATGCTTTCCAGTTGAATAGTTTAACGGGAGAACTTGTTCCATTTCCTGTCAATGGACAGTTTCTTAAACATTACTTTGGATCTTGAAAGTTTTATATTCTTGTTGGGTTGTATATATGTAAATAATTTGTTGTTTCACTTGTAAATAGTTATGTTGTTTTCCTTCCTTGCCTTTTCCTTTTTTTTCTTTTTCTTGTTGTTTCCTTTTTGTGTGGGGACCTTCATTTTATACAACTGATGAAGGGGGTCGTTATCTGAAGTATACTTTGGTTATTAGGAGAGAAGTTGGTTTAGATATTTTCAAGTTTTCTAATTGCATGATTTTGTCCTAAATTCATTGTTTTATGTCCATTGTCAATAAAAGTTGTGGAAAGTTTTGAAAATAACGTGCAAAGTAAACAATCTTCATTAACTACAATTGAATCTACCACAAATCAATAGAAAAATCTCCTTTTGTAATGGTACATTTGTCTTAGGGCGATGGTGTTGCAAGATTTGAGTGAAAATTTTGATTCCCCAGATGCTGTTATGAGGTCCGTGGTCATTTTCAACCCAGAACGAATTTCAGACATCTAACATACTGAGAAAGAATTGAATGAAATATCTAAAACTCCAAGAGAAAAGAAAAAAAAAGAGAGAACTATCTAAGAAAAGAAAACTCGATATGAATGGGTAATTCTAGTATATCTACTGGGGCTATGGACACCTAACTGGCAGTAGAGCAATGCTGTGAGAAAACTAGAGGTATCTCCATCGGAGCTATAGACGCTTCATTGGCAGCGGAGCAATGCCCAGGATATCATTGCACAACAGCTAAAGGGAATCAACTCATGTAGTTCAAATCTTGCACATTATTGTTCAAAAGATGAGGAAAACTTTGTTAAAAGGTGATGCACCATCAAGCACACACATAGATTCAAGGGTAGCCATTGTTGATTTATATTTGAGATTCTAGCTCAACCTTGGTTGTTAAAACTGACCTAACTGGAGTTGTGATGTCCATAAACCAGGAGTTCTGGGTAGCTGAATCCTTCGGTTTCTTGAAAATGGTTAAACCATTTTCCTAGCCAAGTTGCTAATTGTTATGCCTTGCATAACCACCCCATTTTAAACTTATTTAAAATAGGTCCCCCCCTTTTTTTGTCATGTTTCTTTTGGCCTTTTATTTTTTTCCTTGGGCATTTTTCATTTTGTTTTGGCAAACACAGGACCGGGACCAAAACCGAACTTTGGAATTTCTTCTAAAGTACTGGTTTCTATTTTGTTCCCGGTTCTGGTTCCGCCCCTTTGTGCTTGTTCTTTTTGTTCTGGCAAGCGCAGGACGCATAACGAAACTGAACTTTGAAACTTTTTCTAATTTCCAGGTTTCGGTTTCGTTCCGGTCCCGGTTCCGCTAGTCTTGTTTGTTTGTTTGTTTTTCCTTTGTTCTTTGTTTTTGGTCGTGGGGTGTTTTCTCCCCTTCTTTTTCTTCTTTCTCGTCTTTTTCCTCGTTGTCTCTTTGTATGTTGTCGGAGGTGGGGTCGGGATGGAATCCGAACCTGAAACTTTGAAAAGTTTCAGTGTCGGATTTGGTTTCATTCTCGCCCCCGCTGTGGGTCACCCGGGATCAGTTTTTTCTTTGATCCCACCTACGTTTGTTCCATGTTTGTTCCTCGTTTGGTCTCGGTTGCTTTTCCTTTTGCGGACGTGGAGCCAGAATGTGGGTTGAACTTGGAAATGTTGGTTATTTCCATGTTTAGTTCCCATTCCAACTCCGGTCCCGGTTCCAGTTTCACCTTGGCTCCGCCCCCGCCGGTTTTAAAGGTAAGTATGTCTCTGGTTCGGATTTGGTCCCGCCTTCACCAGAGTTGAGTCTCTTTTTGCTAAGTATAATTAAATGAGGAGTATATGGAAAGGTAGGATGAATAATGATATTTTTCTATGCTCGAGGACTGATGAGGGAATTGTTTTGCAGGGTTAAAGCATGTCAAGAGGGTTTGATGTTGTTTCTCAAGGGAGTCAACCCACGAAGGTTCCAGGCCGAGAGGAAAGCGTAAAGGAAGAAGCCACGAGTCTTAAAAGATAGATGGGGTGTCTACTGGAAAAAGTAGATCGACATTAATGAAAGTGCTTCAGAGCATTCAAAGCAGCTTTGCGGGAGCAGTTTTTGAGGTCGAGGATGAAACACATGATGTCTTAATGGTGGACACGAAGGCTGCAAGTTAATGATGGTGGTTGTAAAAGATCTGGAAGCCATGCCTGAAGGAGATCTTTCACCGACATGAACAGAGTACATGCATTTAATGCATCCTTGACTTTGTTCAAACCCTTCTGGAACCAACTTATTTTGTAGACCCTAAAACAGGGGCCGACGCATTTTTGGCGCGTTTTGTATATATGTCACTTTTTCCTCTTTGTAAAAGATATATACACAGAGGTAGATATTTTTAGATAGAGATATTTTTAGGAGAGGATCTTCTTTTTTTATCTTCCTTTTGGTTAAGAGTTAGCAAGTTAGTGTTAGAAGATAGATAAACTCAAGAGCAGAAGTAGAGTAGGAGTTAAGTTCAGCAGTGGGAGGTGATGTATCTTCCAGATTTTCTTAGTATAGATGAAGATAATTCGAAGACATGGGTTTTCTGTACACTGGTGATCTTGCCAAATTTGTAAATACTGTTTATTTGTTTCACCAACAGTAGAAGCAGCCAGAGTTAAATCTACTTCATATTGTGCTCTGGAATGGTATTTATCTTGGGTTAATTATTTGATTTGGAAAGCTTTCAAGGAATGAAATTTTATCTTATATTTTGTTTAAATAATGATTTTCAATCTACTGTTAAAGTTTGCACTGTGAATGAATGAAACTTTGTATTAATTACAAGTTAACTTTATTTTGCAGTTTCAGTTTAGGAATTCCTTGGAAGGTAACAAGTCTGATTAATTGGATGAATCAACACTCTCTCTAGTTTAAAATCTTTGATCTATCTTTTTTTGTTTCTTTTAAAACCACCGGTTAAAGTAGGTTTAAATATATGTTTGATCTTGTAACAATCCAGAAGCTCAATACCAGCAGGCCCCTTGAACATTACAACCATATTGACCACTTAGTGAACACCAATGTTGTGAACCAACATCAAAGACCATGGGAGGTGATCAACTTGATTGTTGATTGTCTTTTTCAGGAGAGGTGAGATATTTCACTTTTATCTTACCTGCATGTTGTGGGTCAACTTGGCACCATCAATAGGTGGGTCTAGTCGAGTTTCCACCAAGCTAGACACCAAGATATAAGATATCTAACACCAAGATACATGGCATCAAATATTCGATAAAGGCACATTGTAAGACACCAAAGAGATATTTTGAGAAGAAACCTTTCAATGGGGGTTCCTTCAGTAGGGAACCCTTTAAGACACTAGGGGGGCCATTTAAAGGAACACACCAATTGAAAGACACCACATTTTCCACAAGTTATTCTATCATCAAGGGATCCTTTTAAAAGATCTTTCATCAAGGAATCCATTGGAAAGAATGCTCCTATTCAAATGAAATTTTTCAAACTCTTTCATTTCATAAAAAGTGCTCCTTTTTCAAAAGAAAGTTTTCAAACTATTTCACATACGAGATCCTTTTTGAAAGAAAATTTCATCCAGGATCCATGAGAGAATACAACATTTTGGGAAATGAGAGATTTCAATAATGGATTCTTTTGTCAAGGAATTCATTGTAAAGAAAATTTGACACCAAGAAATCCTTTTTGAAAGAATTCACCTTATTGAAAATTAGAACAACATGATAGCCCCCCCTTAGGATGGTGTGTGCTACATAAAGGAGCACATGACATCCTAAGGGGAGAAAGGAGAGACAAATATTTGGCACACAACACATGATGAGATACATATTTGTGGTATGTTGTCACACACATGCAAGGGACAACACACAAGGACCACAACATCAAGAAGCAAATGAAGAAAAAAATCAAGAGACATGGGGATCTGAGAATTCAGGGTTAGATATGTTTATATATACAAGTAGATATAATATAGTGTATGAATGAATGTTCATCAATCCCCAAAGTTCTTAGAACATTAAGAAGAGCACATGAAGACAAAGTAAAAATAAAAATTGGGTAAACATGCAAGAAGGCCTAAATGCCCCCAATGCTTTGCATCGTCCTAATATCAAAAATAAATTTCATGACACACAAAAGAATGGAGATACAAACAGAAGAAGTGTACGAAAAAAAATTTGCGCTTGTATCCAAGTACCTACAAGGGTAGCAAGGGTCCTCCAGGAAAGATCACAAACATAAAATGACAAGCACAGGGAAATACAAACACACAAACAAATCTAATCTAAACATAAAGAATAGATACTGCCATAGTCCTCATCAACCAGCACGTTGTCCTGCTCCCAATCTAGATCATTGTAAGGAGAGGGCGGATGGGTCTACAAGGGAAAGATAATGAGGGCAATACCCTTTGACTCGCCTACAATAAGGGCCAAGGAAGAAGGCCCCTCAAGGTCTTCTTCACTGAGCTCTTGTCAAGCAAAAGTCATCGATCTTGCAAAGATTGGGGAAAGAATCAAGATATCATCCACTGAATTCAACATGCACTTTATTGGAGTGGCATGTGTCAACTAGTTGGGAAAAGAACAAGACACCTGAGAGTCATTTCCAACCTCATCGAGAGGGGCAGTGACAAACTTCGAGGAAGAAAGGTTTGCCTCTATCCCAAGATTGATGCAGGCCAAGACAAAACCATCTTCCAAAGAAGGAAAGCCCACCCTTCTTTGGACCTCCACTTGCAACGAGGTCATCCTCCAGCTTGTGCTTTAGTGAAGGATGTAGAATCCCCATAAAAGAACTGGAAGCAGAGGAGGAGGAAGGAAAATTTGTAGTAGACACCACCATTGTATTCAACATATCTATGGGCTAAGAGAATGGAGGGATGTATGAGAGGGGCATCAAGAGAGGGGGCTCCATAGAGGGAGCAATGAAAACTTGCACCCTTTTGGAGTGAGCGTCATTAAGACCTGTCGGAGGAGCTGGAAGAAAAATAGAGGTGATGGGAATCAAGGAAAAAACAATAGAAGAAGGTGGAACAACAAAAAAAGATGCATTTAGATAGACGCCACTGGCTCCCCCTCTGTCTTTTGCAAGGCAACATGTTCAGTGGCTAGAGCCTTTCACCTGTGCTTGTGCTTATGCGCAAGCTGAGTACGTTGGTTGTGGGTACTGGAAGACGTGGCCTAAGAAGAGATCGAAGGTTGTTGCTTAGCCACAAGAGTATCCTTTACAATAATTTTTGGTGGAAGGATTGTCTCCTGGGTAAGAGTAGGGGGAATCATAGGAGCAAAAATAAAAACAAGAGAAGTAGAAAAAAGTTCCTCGATAGTGGGCCTCTTCCTTTTCTCTACCTTAGGGGTGGGTGGAAGAACAATTAGAGGCTGTGGAGGCCAAGACATAGGAACAACTCCATGGGAAGGCTTCCCCCTATTGTAGACAGGGGATCGTGGTACTGTGGGTAGCACAAGAAGCTCAAAAACTTGATGCTTCACTTTTCGACATGCGAGCACCATCACACTTCCCATGCGAGGCACATGAGAAAAAGCTAAGGATTTGGTAGTAGGACGAGAAACAAAAACAAATAGAAATGCAGACACAAAAGGAGAAGGATCTAGAGCATGAGAAAGCTTACCCTTTCCATTGGACATGTAAGAAGAGGTAGCTTGTATTTGCACTACCATAGAGGCTTTTACATAGATTGCATAAGGAGAAACTAGATAACTAGCCTTCAACACTGAGTCCCCAATCTTATATTTAATATAAACCTTATATAACAAATCTCCCCTAGGAGGGAGAGGTCCGATTGGGGCATGCCAAAAGTGATCCAGTGAGAAGCCCCCATGTGACACCAGTGGTTTATAGCTAGTGGCATGCACCACGTGCATAGTGCCTTCATGAGGGAAAATTAAACATATATCAACAAAAGAGGTGACACCATTCATAGAGGCTAGCCATGGAATGCCCAACATTACTCTAAACAGGTCAAACTCTGGAATGATAACAAATGATACATCAACAACCTTGGGTCCTACCAAGATTGATAAAGAAATAGTGCCCATAGGGGCCATAGAGAGTCCATAATGGGTATAGAAAGTGGTCTTTGACTCTTTGTATCTCTCCTTATGTAAGTTGTTTATGAATAGAGTTTCCTCCATTATCACATTAACCCAACTCATCAGATCAACTAAGATGCCAGTTACAACATTTCCATTAATCTGGGCAAAAATGTATAACAGGGAAGGCTCCTTGCTAAGAGGCACATCATGTGAGGTGAAAGTTATATCTAGAATAGCACTCACATTTTTAGGAGTAGGGATACGCGTGAATGAAACCATGTTCACATACTTAGATGAAACTAACTCAGAAGATGTAGAAGATTGTGTTACTAAATTTACAGAAAAATGACCTACCTTAGACTATGTTTCCAAATATCCAAGAGTCCTAACCACGTATCTAGGGGTCATAGATTGGGTCGCAAAGCTACACATTTCACGACACATAAATCTAGAATGCACCTAGGACACGAGAGAAAGATTCCTCAATACAAAGAAACAAAAAAAATGATGTTCATGTTGAGTTCACCAAAATATAGAGTAGGGGGATTTGTCACCCCCAAGGCTCCAGGTCATAGGAGATCTCCAAGGAATGAACCACCCTAAACTACCTTAGGTTGATCAATAGGTAATGGTAGGTGTTTTAGAAATCAGGCAAGCAAACTACAAGGGTCTCAAATTGTGACTCAATCAACTCTCTATCTAAGGACAACAGTGTGAGAACCAAACTTCAACATGCTGCATTGGAGTCTCAAGGATGCACTAGCATCTTGTACAGACAGTGAGTCGAATAATAGTCAAAGACACTCAAGGTCTACTTACAACCCGAATAACAGATCTTTATAATTTGATAGTTTAATACAAAAATATCCAAGAGTCCTAAATCTACACTCAAGGTCTACTCACATTTTCAGGAGTAAGGATACGCGTGAATGAAACCATGTTCACATACTCATATGGAACTAACTCAAAAGATGTAGAAGATTGTGTTACTAAATTTACAGAAAATGACCTACCTAGATTATGTTTCCAAATATCCAAGAGTCCTTCTAACTATGTATATAGGGGTCATAGATTGGGTCACAAAGCTACACATTTCTCAACAAATAAATCTACAATGCACCTAGAACACGAGAGAAAGATTCCTCAATACAAAGAAACAAAAACAAGGATGTTCATGTTGAGTTCACCAAAATATAGAGTAGGGGGATTTGTCACCCCCAAGGCTCCAGGTCATAGGAGAGCCCCAAGGAATGAACCACCCTAAACTACCTTAGGTTGATCAATAGGTAATGACAGGTTTTTTATAAATCGGGTGAGCAAACTAGAAGGGTCTTAGATTGCGACTCAATCAGCTCTCTATCTAAGGACAACAGTGCGAGAACCAAACTTCAACATGCGACATTAGAGTCTCAAGGATGCACTGGCATCTTGTACAGAATAGTGAGTTGAATAATAGTCAAAGACACTCAAGGTCTACTTACAACCCGAATAACAGATTTTTATAATTAGATAGTTTAATACAAAAATATCCAAGAGTCCTAAATCTTCACTCAAGGTTTACTCACATTTTCAGGAGTAAGGATACGCGTGAATGAAACCATGTTCACATACTTAGATGGAACTAACTTAGAAGATGTAGAAGATTGTGTTACTAAATTTACAGAAAATGACCTACCTAGATTATGTTTCCAAATATCCAAGAGTCCTTCTAACTACGTATATAGGGGTCATAGATTGGGTCACAAAGCTACATGTTTCACAACACATAAATCTACAACACACCTAGGACATGAGAGAAAGATTCCTCAATACAAAGAAATAAAAACAAGGATGTTCACGTTGAGTTCACCAAAATATAGAGTAGGGGGATTCGTCACCCCCAAGGCTCTAGGTCATAGGAGAGCCCCAAGGAATGAACCACCCTAAACTACCTTAGGTTGATCAATAGGTAATGACAGGTGTTTTAGAAATCAGGTGAGAAAACTACAAGGGTCTTAGATTGTGACTCAATCAGCTCTCTATCTAAGGACAACAATGTGAGAACCAAACTTCAACATGTCGCATTGGAGTCTCAAGGATGCACTGGCATCTTATACAAAAAATGAGTCGAATAATAGTCAAAGACACTCAAGGTCTACTTACAACCCGAATAACAGATTTTTATAATTTGATAGTTTAATACAAAAATATGAAAAATAAACAATACAACAAGAAGAATACTAAAAGGAATTATTCTAATGAAAATAATGACAAATAAAGAGTAGGAAAAGATACTACTCACACATAGTCTAGTCCTCTAGCTAGTTTCAAGCGGACAAACCTACACCTACACACACAGAAATAGGAAAAATCTTGGGTTGTGTTTTGAGGTCTACCTTAATTAGACCCTCATTTCGGTGTTCCCACCTCCACAGATAGCCAGATATGCAATGATATAGAAAATTTGATAAAGAAGAGAATGAAAGTGACACAATAATGTAGAGATCAATGACAACTTGAATGCTACTCTAAAAGACAATAGATGCAAAAATGTAAAAACACAATGTTACCTTCCTTGCTATAAGCACTCAAGGTCGATAGAGGAAAGAAGAGAACACCACCACATTGAGGAGATAGAACTTCGTTGAAGCGAAAAGATCCAAGTAGAAGGTTGGTAGTAGTGTGATATAGCAAGAAAAAATGATCAAGAAGTGTGAGAGAATGAGCTTGAGAATGAGATAAGTAGTATGAGAGTGAGTTAGAGAATGTTGAAGCATGAAATAATGAGTTTGAATTAGCAAAAATGAGGCAAGGAGTCATTTTTCATTGGTCAAGACCCGGTAGAGGATGTTACCCTTGCGACCAACTAGAAAATGGCACGCTTCTATAAATCTCAGAGGAAAGAATCTATCAGGACGACACACAGTGCACAGATGTCCACAGGGCGTGTGTGCATCCCTAAAAAATATTCCTCCACCAACACAAAAAGATAAGGACGCGTGGGAAAATAAGGAAGATGGCAGTGGGTTTATGCATCTTTGTACTTGTAATTCTAAAGTAAGGGTAAATAAATGGGAAATTTTCCTAGGGTGCAAATTTGCACCATTACATAATGTGAATCTTCATTTCTTGGCCTCCTTGAGCACAAATGGTGGTGTTTTTTTCACTCTAGGACACACCTTTTGAAAGATAATGCCCAAAACCCTTACAAATTCAAGCGAGAAAGGGAATGAATTTGCAATATTGCTCTATTACTTTGTTGGAGTAGCCAATATCTACTTGCAAAATAAAAAAAATCCACAAACATGTATATGCAAGATGAAAAAATATCATAAGCATGGATACAAAATGTACTGAAGAACCTTGCTTATAAAGGTAAGGATGAGGAGATGAGAAGGTCTAACTACCCCACAACGAAAGACACATGTGTAGGAATCTATGGACAAGTGTAGGGACACTTGGTGAGACAAAAATTAAAAAGTTCCTAAGTGGAGACTTAACTAGGGTGAATAGGTTAACCTAAGAAGTGTGATTAGCTAACTAGTTTGATAATAACCCTATTTACCCTAACATGAAGATTTTTGCAAATTAATCTCACAACTCCTTTGGATTAAGTGGGACAGTTTTGCTAGTTTTTGAGCCAATTCTTGGTCTCATTGCATCCAATCTAGGTCCAAAGGTACTTTGGGAATTAAAAATCCCAAAATTTAAAGATCATGTATAGTTGCTAAGGGATCACTAGAATTTTTAAAGGTAACAAACCATGATTTTTTCTATTGAGACATAAAATTGTTATAAGAGATATTAAAGGGAAGGTGTGGAATGTAAATTGGTTGAATATGACTCTTCTTGTGTCATTATTTTTGGTTAAAGCCTTTTTCCCTATTCAATCCATTTGATAAGCTTGGCAACAAGTATTTCATTTCTTAAATTGAAAAGATAATTCATTACAACATGGTTTTACCTTTGCATCTTCTTTCATCTAGTGGAATAATCATATCTGATATCAAGATGAACCTTTAGTCATAAACTTTAATAGGGAATATTATCACTTGTTCAAGAAATAGATTTGACAATTTAATAATATGAGTTCACTTTTTTACACTAGTCTCATTGGCAAGTTACTAAAAACATTCAAGTTTGAATAATAACTCCAAGAAATTTCTTAATTTTGTTCAATATCTAGTCCTCTTTAATTTAGTGGTTAAAGTATGCAAGTTCTTACATTGTGTTATCTCCTCAAGGATTAATTTGGCTATCTTCCCAACATTTCTCATTTTTCCCTTAAAACAAATGTATCTCCTTCTCAGAATGTCTTTAGTTCTTTGCAACAATATTAAATGAAAGTGCAAATTTAGTGAAAATTATTGGGCCAAATTGAATGCACAATTCTAGAAATCCAAAGTTGGGATGCTCAAATGCTTTCTTGAAAAAATCTATATTACAAATTTCCTATTTGTGATAGACTTAAATTCCTTGTTTAGCCAATTAAAATGCCCCCTTTGTCATTCAAATGAAACTATGAAACACTTATTTTGGAGATGTATTTTTATAAAAAAAATTATGGTTTGTAATTTTTGAAGATTTAATTGCTTAATTTTATCATTAATTAAACTAGAAAAAATATTTATTTGGAATGAGTCAAAATAACAATGTGATTGTTGATTGAATTAGAAGTATTATCCTTCTACTCTTATGGAGAATCAATTGCATAATTGTGTCTTCTAATTTTTATACTCACCTAGACTATAACATCAAGGCTTTACAAACATACTTTTGTAGATTTCATCATTGTCTTCTCAATTATAGATAATACTAAAGATAAATAAATATATCACCTACTAGCTAGAGCAAATAAAATTACTAATCAATCATCTCCAATTCAATCAACATGGTATAAATAAAAGAGTTATGTACATGACAATGCCATAATGAAATCTATAATTATGATCCAATTCAAATCTAGAAGCGTTTGAATTCAACTATAATGAATTGTGGAAATATCATACTCGTATATGCATACTTGTTTAGTCATTTTCAAAACTTTGGTTCTTTGTAGTTTTGTGATTTCTTTTTTCAATGTAATTCAATAGTGTTCAATTAAAATAAATAAATAAATGTAATCAATGTGAAAAAAACTTTAAAATACCAAAGGATAATTATTTATGAATGAATATATTCTCTTATATCTTTACATCAATAGGTGTTCCCTTAATGAGGAGCATTTGAACAAATACATAGATTGATGGTTGAGATTAAAAGTACTACCATAAAAAGATGTTGACCTTTCATTTTTTAAATAATATTATTTAACTACTCATAAATGATAGGAAACAAAAAAGCTCTTGACCTTGCATTTATTACATTTTAAAAGTAATATTATTTAAATAGTCATAAATGATGGTATAAAAAGATCTTTGACCTTACATTTATTATATTTTTCAAAATAAGCTTTATTTAAATGGATATGAATCATGGAGAATAAATAAGATCTTGAGCTTACATTATAATACATTATTTTGATCCAATCATATTTTTGGTTCAAGATAATATATTATAATATATTGATCACTCTATTTGAAAACAAACATCAAAATTTTAAAGATATTTTCAACTATTTCCACTATTTAAAAATATCACACATCTAAATTGATGAGAATATACCAATTCTTTAAACTAATGAGAATATAGGATGGCTAACTAGTCATGTCCTTACTAAACATGGGACTTATCTCACTATTGTCCATGACCTATACTTTTTTTCAAAGAACACACTTTGAGATTCTACTATATATATGTTTCCAATGATATTAAGGGAAAAGTGTCATTTTGGGTTTAGAGTTAAATGGACACTTGAAGAGAAATTAATATGATTGCACATTACAATAACCTAATTAAAGTTGTCTAATCAAATTATCTAAAAACTAAACGACCAAATTTAAACAATGAAAACATTTTATTTCGTCTATTTAAAAAATGTATATTAAAAATGCATACATGCATACATGCATGCATGCACAAACACACTCACACATATACTTTTCAAATGAAAAAAATTATATACTTTAATAAATCACTTTACTTACATGTAATGTAAGTAAATATTTATGTTTTCAACATAAAGATATTCTAAGTATTTCAATCAAATACCCACTTAAGCATGGTGGATAGATAAAATATATATTTAATATGAATTTTTACAAAAAAAATCAATGCGATTGAACATTACAATTAACCTAATTAGAATTGTCTAATTAAATTATCTAAAATTTAATCACCTTCAATTTTAAACAAGTATTTCATCTATTTTAAAAATTGTATAATAAAAAAGAAAAAATAAAAATATATATAAAATACATATATTGTTCAAATTGAAAAAAAGTTATATATTTTATTGTTAATCGCATTACTTAGATAAATAGATATTGTTGATGTTCCCAACATAAAGATATTCTTAGTACTTCAATCAAAGTGTCCATTTAAGCTTATGGTAGGTAGATAAAATATATATAAATACTATGAACTTTCATAGAAAATTCAATATGATTGAACATTACAATAATCTAATTAAAATTGTCTATATTCAAATTATCTAAAATTTAATCACCATTAAATTCAAACAATTATTCCATCTATTTTAAAAACTATATAATAAAATAAATATAAAATATAAATACTTCTCAAATTGAAAAAAAAAAAAATTGGCTTGATGAGGAGGGATTTTTAATCTAGTCCACTCTAGGTGAGGTCACAAAGAGACCTCATCCTCAACATTAACACACAACTTCAACATAAATCATCCAAACCCACACACACAACAACCTAACAGGAGCAGAGACGGTGAGTGTCCGCGAGCACACTAACCCACTAGGGATCTGAAGCACAATTTGGAGTATAAAGTCACTTGGCATAAACGTCAATGATATGACTACCTACAACATCAATGTTAGGGTTCAAATCCACGAGCACATTGGATTAGCGAGGGCACAAGGCTCATGATCACAATAATCCAATAGAAATTTGAACCTTGGTGACCACAACAATACCACCACTTTACCATCATACTATGAAATCAACCCCTCAACTTGAAGATATAATATATAATATTTATGTTTCCAACATAAAGATATTCTTAGTACTTGCATCAAAGTACCCATCTAAGCTTTATGGTAGGTAGATAAACTATTTATTTAATGTAATGCAATGTCGGTAGGCAAGTGGAGAACAAAAGAAAGTAGGCTAGCATGCTTTGAATAGTTTTTGTTCTTAGCCAAAAGGCTAACCACTTTGGGCTTGACATGACAAGACGAGGGATATGTTATGGAGAACCTTCACATTGTAAATTGCGCACTGCCGACTAGAGGCCACGGGTCAAAAAGTCGCACCGCCCTCCGTTCAATGAATTTTCTCGCGAAACGCCTCTCCACCTCCAACCCATTCATTATTCACGTGAATATCACGCTCTTACTGGAGATCTCATCTCTCGCCCGTATTCTCCTCCATAACACATCTGACTTGGACGAATCACAGGCCACCATCTCGACCCAACGTTATGATTAATTTCCAGGATAACGAAACACGTGTAACGCCAACAGTGGAAGAGGCATGGGAAGGCGCGTCAGTCATAATGGAATAACGTACCAGCTGCCAGCTGCAATCTGCTCTGCCACACTCAGCTAGCATGGCCGCGGATAATTCCCTTCCCCCTGTTTAAGCACACTTAATTTACACGGCAGTTCCCCGTCTCCTTAAATACCCCTCGCCTGGACTCGTATTACACACAGATTCAAGTTCGAGTAGCAGTGCATTGCAAACTGGGTTGAAAAATCTTCGGACATGGTTGGGTTTGGGATTAGATTTATTTTTGTGCTGTTCTGTGTGGTCGGGTTGTGCTCGGGTGAGTTAGTGAAAGAAGAGCCTCTGGTTCTGAAGTACCACAATGGGCCTCTTCTCACAGCAAGCCCTATGCTTGATGTGAATTTAATATGGTACGGGAAGTTCAGTCCCGTGCAGCGTTCGATCGTGGGGGACTTCGTGCAGTCCTTGGGGGGTGTCTTCCGGGGAAACTCTCTGAAGACCTCTGTGTCCACCTGGTGGAAAACTACTGAGTCCTACAAGGCTGCTTCCAATGGAGCCGCCCCCGCCCCTGTCAAGACGAAGACCAGGCTTGGGAGGCAGAAGCTTGACGAAGCCTACTCCATGGGCAAGTCATTGAAGAGGACGGACATTGCAGTACTGGTCGAAAGGGCCATTTCGTCAAGAGCCCTGCCTGCAAACCCTAATGCAGTTTATCTGGTTCTGACGTCTGAGGATGTTACCGTGGAGAGGTTTTGCATGAGCTCGTGCGGGTTCCATGCAAGTATAGTGAAGGGGAAGACTGCATTTCCTTATGCGTGGGTGGGGAACTCGGAGACCCAGTGTCCAGGGCAGTGCGCATGGCCATTTCATCAGCCCCTTTACGGCCCTCAGACTCCTCCTCTGGTGCCCCCCAATGGTGACGTGGGCATCGACGGAATGATCATCAACATTGCCTCTGTTTTAGCTGGAGCCGTGACGAATCCATTCAATACTGGTTATTTCCAGGGCGACGCCTCTGCGCCATTGGAGGCCGTGTCGGCGTGCCCGGGAATGTATGGGTCGGGGGCGTATCCTGGTTTTCCTGGTAACCTGTTGGTGGATAAAACAACAGGGGCAAGTTTCAATGCGCATGGAGCAAATGGGCGTATGTTTCTGGTGCCGGCAATTTGGGATCCCAATACCCTTTCTTGCAAGACCTTGGTGTAGATAATACTCTGGCGATTATCTCTGGCTAAAGAAGTCAGGCTATGTACAGAAAATACAAATAACATGAATACTGTATCTGATCGTATGTAGTTTTAATTTAATGGATATATGATTTTATTTTAAGGAAACAATTATTTGTTTTATTGTGCTTAGCTTGTCATGTGAGAAATGAAATATGGCCGACGGACCGCCACTGAAATGCACAGAACGCACGCTTCCAAGATCGTGGAAGTAGGGGGCTGATTAATAGCTGATATTTTCTTCCAAGCTGGTGGTAAAATGAACAATAATTTAGTAGGCCGCGGTATTTGGTGATTTTGTGGTTTCGATCCTATTGAAAATAAGGCCACATTGTAACATCATCTTGATCTACTTTTTTTGGCGTTTGTTGCTTATTTTATTGAATAGTCACTCTCGGAGGATGGATCAGTGAGTGCGATCGCTCAAGCAGCCATAGAAATATCTATACACTTAAAATCAAAGTAATTATTCTTAAATTTTTAAGATTTTTTTATTTATTTGAGTTAAATTATATATTGAGAAATCTATACACTCAAAATCAAATTAATTATTCTTAAATTTCTAAGATTTTTTAATTTATTTGAGTTACATTATATATAACACATCAAGGAGAACTAAACCAAACGCATAACATGCGTGCATGTACAATTTACATCAGCAATGATCAGTTGAAAGTTTAACCATTTTAGACTCTAAATTTAAACAAATGTTGTAGCTGTTCGGAACAAATTACATCATCTTTATGCAGTTATAGTATTTGCCTTTTAATCTTGTTTAAGTGATTGTTGGTTTTCACTTTTTCTTTGGGAACTTCCTACAGTTGTGAACATAGAAAAAACTGTTTGAAAATAGAAAAACTGTTTGAAAATGATGTCAGAGTAAAATCTTAGTATTTATGATTCCAAATGTACATTATGATTTGAAAAAAACAATCAAACATCTATTTTTCCATATATTAAACAAGACAATGATGTCAGAGTAAAACCTTAGCATTTATTATTCCAAATGTACATTATGATTTGAAAAAAACAGTCATACATCTATTTTTCCATTTATTAAACAAGACAAATCGTCTTATAGAATCAACAACAATATTATTTTGAAGGCCCAAATCTAAAATTGCTTCTTTCCAACTCAAAACATGATAAAAAATCGTCAAGAGATAGGCAAAAACAACCTTCCATTTTCTTTTAGTCAAAGAGCAGTCCCAAAATATATGTTTCAAACTTTCAATGCGCTTACAAAAAGGACATTTACCAGGCTGGATCTGCATATATTCCAACATGTCACCAATGGGCAGCTTGTAATATAAGATTTTCCAAGCCAAAATTTGCACATTAGCTTCAGTTTTAGAATGCCAGATTTGAGCACTCAATTTTTTCCAATTTTTTTCCTAAAACCTACAATTCCATTTCCAATTCAATCTAAAGATTTAAAGGCAAGTGTGGAAGCAGATTCAAGTATACTTTTTAAGAGAAACAAAGCGACACTTGGACAACCACCACCAATCCTTAAAATGATTACATTGTAAGAGAGGATGAATCTTTATAGCCAACTCAAAGGGAATCGATGATTTAACAAAGATAATAAACCATTTATATTTGTCACTTAAATCAATGTTATGCTTAAGATTTTGCCAATTGACCCAATCTTAAGCATTAAAATCCCACAAATCCTCGAATCTTTGAACTCCTTTTTAAAATAAAAAATATGATAGCCTTTGAAAGGCAACAACAAGCAGTTGGTCCTAATATTGTACTAGTTTATTCCACCATATTGATAAAGATCCAAAGCTAAACCCATGTTCCAGAAAATTTTTCCAATCTAGGAAATCAGAAACACGTTGCCAAGCCTTAAAATAAGCTTTAAGATGAAATAAAGGAGCAAATAAAATTTTATCTTCCTCACTGACTTCTTTCCATTTCCCTTTCACAGTAGACTAGAGAATCTAAAAATGAACCAATTTTTTCCATGGTCATCTCTATTGACTATTCTAACAATCCATTTCGCTGTTAGACAAGCCCCTTGCGTTTTAGGGTCCAAAAGGCCCAACCCACCTTTGGCTTTGGGTTGGATGCAATGAAACCAAGAAGCAAATTTAAAACCTACCTTACCACTCCAAATGACCAATAAGAAGTTGTGAACAATTTTGTTAAGGTCTTTGTGTCATTTTTTGATGGCATCCAACAAGAGGAATAATACACATGCGACGTAAAAAAAAATTGGTTCACAATTTGAATTTTGCCAACTAGAGAAAAATTTATCTCCCCAAGTACATAATTTATTTTTTATTTTTTTAAAATACTAGTTCCACATTTCAAAAATGGAGACACCCAACCCAAATAGAATGGTAATAATACCGAGTAATCTGCCCATATTTAATTTGTTTCTAAATAAAGTTAATTTTTTATTGACAAGAGTTCTAATAAGTGGTTTTTAGGACAAAAACTCTAATTTTTAGAATAAGTGCAAGATAATAAGCCTTTTTCAAAACAATAATTTTTTATTTTAAAAATTAGAGTTTCTTATAATTGAGATAAATATATGATTAATTTTAATACTCATAATAAAAGATACTTAAAAGGTAAGTCTTTGACCTAAAAAAATAGTAAATAATTATTTGTTCAAAATCTTTTTTATGGGCATATATGTGTCATTTTCCTAGAATGTTAGCACAAATAGGGAAGGTCTTTGACAAGATGGTTAGTGGGGCCTATCAAATTGTCTTGTTAAGAGAAAATATATTTATTAGCCTCGTTATTAAAAGGAATATTATTTCTAGATTGGCAAAGTTGAAGCATTTTAGAAGTTTAATTTATTTTTCATTTATTGTGTATTATATAGAATAATAAAAAGTTGAATCTAGATTGATAGGAGTTTTCTAATGAAGCCATAATTAAGTACGTGGCTTTTAGGACAAGTTCATCAAAGATGGGTGGAAGTCTAATTTTTTTAGGGCAAGTGTAAGATAATATTTTTTTCAAATGTATATGATATTAAAGTTTGGTTTGGATATTTTTATAAAAAGAATTAAATATATATATTTCATTTATTTTATAATTAAAATTAAGGTATAAATTTCAAGGTCTTTTTATACGGTTCATATAATTTGAATTAAAGGAAATTTAGTATTATTATTTTTTTAGTGTCTCAATAATGATATCTAAATTAATTACAAAAAAATTATTAAAAAATAGAAATATATTTTCTTTGAGTTTATGAGGCATCATGTTTAAAAATTAATAAATAAATAGAAAAATATGTTAAAGATTGAAAAAATTATATATTTGAAACTAAAAATTTCATCTATAGTGACTTACCTAAAAATGTATAAGAGGTGTGAATTGAGTGTAAAATCTAACTAGTTTATCTTTTTATGTATTTTGTACACTTGTCTACTTAAGTTTACTTAAGCTATTTTTAAAACATTTTCACTTTATGTCTCAAGTCATAAGATTAAGCCATATATCATAATCTTTGTTGCCCTATGTCTCACCGTTGTCTATATAATTTTTAGTGTAATCTCAATTCATGATTAATGTAGTCATCTTTTATATTATGATCCTTTGATAAAATAGAATTATTTTATCATTTTGGATCTCTCTTATGCTTTTATTGAAACTATTAGATCTTGTGTGGCTATCTCTATAACTAAAATTTGGATGATATAGAACATTTGATAACTCTTCTCATCCTTCAACATGCCATTTATGGAAGAAAATGAATAGGCCAAGGTGAATATGCACCAATCCAAAAAATAGAAGCATCAAATCCAAGTGATACAAAAGGCTCCAAGTTGTTGTTAAAGGTAAAAACCCACATCACTGGAAGTAGCATCCACAACATATGCTAATACATCCAACCATCCATACCTCCTAGGTATCAAAAACATCAGTAAACTCATACCAATAATGTATGCAACCCATAAACTATAATCACAAGCTCCATGTATAAAACTTTTCAAATGAAGAGCATACATATCCAAGAACTCCCACTGCATAGGTAATGTCAAATCTAAAAGTAAAACAAGGAATATCAAGTCTACCAATCAATACTCATACCAAGGTGTGACAAATGATTAAAACAATGTATACTACTAAGAACAATCACGATGATCCACACATGCAACACCAATAGTTACATACACTCTTACAACATATCACTATAACTCTCCCAAATCATATGAACATGAACCTCTAGGAAGTAGCCATAGAAAAGAAAGAGAAAGCTTGTAAACAATACCATGTCCTTCTACCAACACCTCAAAGTGCTATGTTATGTCAAGTATGATCTCCTTACAACCCCAAATGAAAAGCCTCAATAATACCTAATCGCATAATCTCATAAATCAAATGAAACATATTTCATGTAAAATCAACATGGATGTAAGGTTATTTTAGGATATTCTTAGAGTAAATTTGAGCTCACCATTAAGTTTAGTGTGTCTTTTTTTAAAATTTTATCCAAATTGGATATTGGAGGCTAAATCTACAAGGATTTGCATTTGTGAGGTGGTTGTCATATCTAAAAGATAGTTGTATTTTAAAAGAATTTGGGTCAAATTTGAATCTACAACATCTAAAAAGCCTCAAAACCTATAGATCAACTAGAAAATTGTCAAAATAGAACACTTTTTCCTTGACCCATCAAGAAAAAATGTGTTCTCCT
Source organism: Sequoia sempervirens (assembly GCA_007258455.2). NCBI lineage: Eukaryota > Viridiplantae > Streptophyta > Pinopsida > Cupressales > Cupressaceae > Sequoia > Sequoia sempervirens. Next base: position 247,588,259 of record VDFB02000017.1, read on the forward strand.
CAATTGTATGGATTGTGTTGTAGAGAATATTCTCTACAGAGGAAAATAATTATGTTGAATCTTTGTCTACATAGGTAGGCATTAATAGAATCTTTAGCACATCCTTTTAACCACTAGGTAACTTAATTCACTAGATTTTATATTATTTATTATTTTTTTAAAGCTCTATATGTCATATTTATTGGCAAAGGTACTAAAGATCAAAAGTATTGCAAGTTTACTAGGGTGCCATGTGACATGTATCCCCACCACCATAGCCATGGTTGTACTATTAACCCACCACTATTATCTAGCGAGAGGAATATATGTGCAAATTATAGGAAGAAAACAACCTAGAATCCATCAAATTATTACCCAACAATGATAATGTGTTTCCCATGAGAATTTTAGCAATTTTCAAACATAAGACAATTATTTCACATCTCCAAGGTAGTTTTGCAAGGGAAAGTTGATGGTTAGGAATCTTTTGGGAATCTAGTATATTTTGGAGGAATCTTTAAATACCCAATTCTTGACAACATCTTGCATTAACTAGGGGAGAGGGCCCATAGTGGAGCGGGATCCAATAGTGGGGATAGAAGTAATCCTTAGTGGGTCCCATAGTGGAGCATCTTAATATCCAATTGCAAACCACTTTTTATCCATAAAATACACAAACTGACAAATCCTGCGATGCCACATCGACGCACCAATCAAACATGACTTAGTGCACCACTATCGGTCTCACTTTTTTTTAGTTTTTTTTAATACCTTAACAAAAAGCATGCTAATGTGGCATCATATTTGATGATGTGGCCCTAAAATTAAATTTTTTAAGCAAGTGAGTTGCCAAATAAGCTGTTGTACAAAATTGGGACTGATTTGAAATTTCATGTGGGATTTTGAGAAACACAAAGTTAGGGTGTTCCACTATGCCTCTCTCCCCTAACATTAGAACTTTCTTCCTCCAACCCATATCCTACTTCCTTTGAGTTTTAATCTTTGCAAACATTGTTCTTAGTCATATTGACTCCAATTTATGAGCAATTTTTTTGGGACAAATTTTGAGATCTTCATAATGGTGTAGATAGTTTTTAATTTTGTTAATTGAAATTTCCATAAATTATAAATTTTTACAATTTTTGTTGAGCATTTCTCATTAATTTTAGTTATATATTTTTTAAAGCACATAATTTTGTAATTACTTCTCATTGGTGTAGTCTAATTTACTCCATTTGGCATCAAAATTAAACTTTTAAATTAATTGTCTATTTTGTATATGTAGTGTACTAAAATCAAAAACCACTTCGTAGATTTAGAAAATGACAATTGTAATCACATTAAGTATAAAGTGTCAAAATCTTATATTGTTAGGGGAATCATTTATGAGTGAGTATGCAAGGTAATATTGTAGTGATTGATTGCTTTTATTTTTTTTAATGCCTATTCTTGCAGTGGGGAAACCCCATATTGAATTGTTAATCAATATAATTGAGACTCATATAAAACAATATAATGGAATTATTTAATAGGAAAAAGGTGTACTGGACATCTAAAATAAACTATTCTTCAACCTACTAATCTACATTAAAAAGAGTTGTGAAAAATAAATTATGAGGAAACTCTTGGTCACATTTGTTCATTAGTATCTTTTGATTTATACCTTCATCTTGAATCATGCAAAACACAACAAAAGGATTTTTAAATTTATAATGACTTGATGAATCTTGATCCTCAAGGTTCAAAACACATCCAATGTCAAGAAACTACAAGCACAACAAAAGTATTGTAAAATTAATAAGGAGGGTTTACAATTAATTTTCAATGTGTTATCTAAGCTTGGTATTGAGTATCTAGTATTTGCTTTTGATTTTCACACCTATCATTTTCTTATGAGAGCTACATATGTTGAGCCTAGTTTTGATGCATTTTGAAATTTATAATCCAAGAGTAATCAAAATTAATTCAAATGGGCCTCAGGGTAAAAGCAAGAAGTTGGGTACACGAAGAGGGGAAATCTCGGGAAAAAAAAAGATTCGCAAGAAACGTGTACGCGTTTTCAAATAAATGTGTACGCGTTACGGATTAGCTACTCGAGCCTGGATCCGAACACGTATGCGTTCAGACTCGGGTACGCGAACCTAAAACGCGTACGCGTTATGAATTGCATACGCATTTATAATGCGTACGTGTTTCGAGAAAGTATTTAAAAAAAAAAATGACTGTAATTCATTTTCCACTATTCTAAGGTGAGACAGAGAAGGAGAAAGGAGAGCGCGTACGCATTTTAGAGGCCACAAAATTTTGACTGCCACCTCCTTCCATCGACACTAGCGACCTCGTCGACCTCCACGTTAGTTGAATTCTTCTTTTTTTTTGTTATATCTTTTTTTTGTTTTTTAATTAGTATTGAATTTTTGTTTGTTTAGTGTATTTTAGTTCAATGTTTTATTATTTTTAATTGCATTTAAAAAACCAAAAACGTCAATGAAACAAATAAATTTAAATTGTAAATTGAAAACCATAAAAGCTAAACCTAAATTGAACACATTTAAAACTTAGAAATTTCAAAACCCTAGAAACCCTAGGTTACAAAATTTACATAGGTTAATCTTTGGACATAAACCCTAAAACGTAAACCTAAAACCCTATTTACCCTAATTTACATAAACCTAAAATGGACTATTTACCCTAATTTACATAAAACTAAAATGGGCTATAGATAGACTATGTGCAATATGGATAGAGCTAGAAACATAAATGTTATTAAATCAAATAAATATTAAAATGTGAAACATGAATGATTTCTACCCATTTCTCTTATTTGGATGAGATCCTTTGTGAATTATGTAAGGATGCATTATGATCATATTTAAGCCTTAATTTATAGGACGTTATTCATAAGATCTATAGGACAAGTGTGTAATCTAATTCCTATTTTAACTCTCATGTGTAGTGGCATTGTTCTAGATTAGGAAAACTAAATTTTGTACTTTCTCTAAACTAGTGTATCAAAGCTATCTTGTAGCATGAACATTTCAATTTGGAATTTAATTCAAATTACTTTTTTGAGAAACTTGTAGTTTAGGGTTTAGGGTTTAGATCTCCTCTTCCTTTTTAGATCATCCAAGAGTGCTTAGAGGTCCAAATAGGTTCAAAATCCATCATAACTCAACAACTTACTTATAATTGAAATCTAAAATTCCTAATTGTTGATATATAGAAGCTATTCCTAGAATGTCACATATTTTATTCAAAGCACTAAGTTTAGGTGGTAGGGTTTCTCATTTACTTGTAAAAATTTATTCATGTGTCTTCTATATGTTTTCATGTCATCAAATCTCTAAATCTAAACCCTAAACCCTAATTTAGCATTCATTTTGTTGTAGGACCTTATAATTAAATTTGGTTGCCTTTCAATTCTATAACTAAAGGTTTATTTTCTAAGATTATTTATTTATTGAATTGATTAATTGATTCCTCACTTAGTGGCAGTTAGGTTCTTTTTTTGAAAAGCCATGCACATCTAGAATTTATATAAATATTCAAAGGAAGAGTCTATGTCATAGAAATGTTTCAAAAAATATATGATTAGAAAAAAAATTGGGTCTAGGGTTTAGGGTTTAGGGTTTAGGGTTTAGGGTTAAGGGTTTAGATCTCCTCTGCCTTTTTAAATCATCCAAGAGTGCTTGGAGGTCCAAATAGGTTCAAAATCCATCATGTGTCTTCTATATGTTTTCATGTCATCAAATCTCTAAATCTAAACCCTAAACCCTTATTTAGCATTCATTTTGTTGTAGGACCTTAAAATTAAATTTGGTTGCCTTAGGCAACTCCACCAAATTTTATTCCCTTAAGCCATGGAACATTTTTTCCTAGTCCACCTTACTAGACATAGATCCCCTTAAGGCATCCTATCACCCTAAATCGTAAATCGATGTCTTAAGGGGTCCTAATATGACATTTCTTAAGGGGATCAAAGAAGTTCTCGAAATTTGGTGAGTAGAGCTCAAGCTCATCTTTGTTTATTTTGTACATTGCAATTAGGTCACTAGCATATATCTATGTGTCCCTTTGAATGTATTCTATTAATTTTTCATTCTTATCTTTAGTATTCTTTGAAAACAATGAATGAGATTATAAATTTTAATGTTAGTGTTAAACTTATAATTTCTTCTTAACTACTTTGTCCCACTATAGAGATCTTGTGTCTCTTAGATGAGTTCTTGAGAGTTAGTTAGGCCAACTTGTATAGTGAAGTTGAAATAAAGAGATTGTGTAAGAGTTATTATCTATTTTAGGATGGTTCAACACATGTGAGAGTCATAAAAAATTACTTACCATAGTATTTTCATGCATTATTAGTCACCGTGGTGTTTCCATTTTGTTATTTCCTAGGAATTCTTATGTCTATATATTGGATTCTTGGGGTAGAAGATGTATGCAATGTATCTTATAGAGTTATTCTATCCTTTTTTTTAATAGGATTAGGATTTTTGATATCATTGTTGTATTCTATAGAATCCCTATGAGTATATTATAACCATAAATCATCTAACAATGCATTGAGTTGTGTGGTAAATTAGAGGATAGTTATTCTTGAAATAGGATTCATAAAGTATATTTATATCTCTTTCCTTCTTATAGTTGCATATATTCTTATTTCTCTCTTTTTTCATGTTGGGTTCTTGCTTTTGGCTTCTTAGTTACATGAGAAAGTACTAGTTGTTTTGAATACTATTTAAAGTTCTTATGTTGGTTTCAGTCTTTAAATCCATGGTTAAATAGAAGAATTGGATTATTGTTCACCCTCATTACATGTTAGTTGTAGAGTTGATCTCTTAGTGACCTAGAAGCTCCCAAAAAACCTTGTTCTTCTATTTGGATGTACAAAGTGATGGTTGTGGAATATTTTGGTTGCTTAAATTTCCTAGATAACCCTCTAGCATTTTTAGATATTTGTACTTGCATGTTATAGATTCATGATATTTGTACTTGCATTTTTCTGATTGTTGAGAATGAATAATTTTTCCTTCACTTTGGGATTAGCTAGACCTAGGAGAGTATTCCTAGAGGTAGCCTTTAACAATATTTAATCACAAATAAAGATATATAAAATATAAAAGACTATAATAGTATCTATATACATGAAATTTGAAAATTTAGATAAATCGATTTATGTCCTCGGATTTAATTAAATTTTGTCATACTTGATTAATACATCTATTCATTTTGAATTGTATGACCTTAAAATGAAATTTGGTTGCCTTAGGCAACTTCACCAAATTTTATTCCCTTAAACCATGGACCATTTTTTCCTAGTCCACCTTACTAGACATAGATCCCCTTAAGCCATCCTATACCCTAAATCGTAAATCGATGTCTTAAGGGGGAATTTGACATTTCTTAAGGGGATAAATTTGGTGAATATATCTATGTGTCCCTTTCAATGTCTTCTATTAATTTTTCATTCTTATCTTTAGTATTATTTGAAAATAATGAATGAGATTAAATAAATTTTAATAAAACCCCATAATTTCATAAATCTACCCTTCATATTAACAACCCCACACTGGACTCAATTTAATGTGTATACATGCTATGAATTTTTAATGTTATGGATTTTATAATGTTATAAATCAAATGGTCTTCAAATGAAATATATTTTGAATTTGTGCATGTTCAATGTGATTTTTAAATAACTTTCAAATTGTGTGCATTATTTAATTAGTTTGTTGTTATATATTTTTTAATTGTTTAACATGCAGTTGCCATATCATTGCTCACATGGATCCATTGTTTAATTTAGAGGATTTTATGCCCAATCAAGAAATTCCTATAGATCCCATACATCCCAATCCACCACATGAACAAAACCCTAACAAACCTCCACATTCTCCACCGCCTAACCCCCCACCCCCTCCTATAGTTGATGAAGATCAATTAAGAGAGAATATCCAAGCAAACCTCATTGTCATTCAAGGAAATATAGATCTCATAAAAAATGAGCCTAGATTCCCTCCCCATCTCGCACGGTTTGCATCTACGATGCAAACTATTGTCGATTTTGTTTGATCTATTGATGTGGACCTAGTTAGGTTCCATTAATGGAGAGAAGAGAGGAGACAATTCTATGCGGATGGATTGTCATATAAAGAAATCAATGAACTAAAAATTACCAAACAATCCATGTCCCAATATTTTATTAATCCCCATACAAACCAGCCCATTCCACCCACGAAAAAATGAATTTCAATTTTATGGTGTAGGCACCCACAGATAGCTGCGCATTTTTGGGATAGATGGTGGATGGTGTTTCATACTCCACCACATGGCAACAGTGAGGTGCCCTTATACTTTTTGAGAAAGTTATGGGCTGAGTTTGAGTTGGGTAAAAAACCCAACTATTTTGATATGAGGTCATTTCAGGGAGTTGGGCATGGCATGCCCCAACATAGACTAGGAGACGTGTCGATCCTCAGCGACGTGCTCCAATTGCTCCTATTGTTCCTCTTCCTTCTCCTAGTGTTCTCGTTGCATTTCAGCAGCAGACCATGTTATCGACATTAGGAGAATTGAGTTCACTTTTAGGACATCTCACTCAGCAGACTACACACGTGGCCACTGAAGTGGCCAATAGAGAGTATGGAGGCTCAGGCTATAGGGATACTCAGACATCCACTTCAGGTGATGCACATGCATCTGGGACGGGGTCATACCTAGATTTACTATATTCTGAGGATCGTCCTACACAGGTATGTTCATAGTTTGAACTTAAATTTAATTCAAGTTTGAAATATGAAAAATTCAAGTAAATAATAACATCAAACTATATATATATAATATAATATTAATTCAATAAGTGTTTGGTGTAGACGCATGATCACGTGATGCCTGAAACTCAATATGATCATCATGTGCATATGTCGAGTGTTGTAGATCTGGGCTCACCTTTTGGACATGTACTTGAACCAATATATATTAAATAATTTGTGTGGATATATATCTAATTTAATTTGAATTTGTACACATGTGTGAATTGATATATTATATCTAGATGCAGGGAGATCATACAATACCTAGTACTGACCAACCACAAGTTACAATTGTGAGTGCTCCTAAGACATCATCAGCTCAGGTGCGTGCTTTCAAAAGTTTGTTAAGTTTAAATTAAATAGACATCATAGACCTAATTTAATTTTTCATTTACATACACATGTGTTAATGATCTATATGAACAGTTGTACATCTTTATGTAGGAATTTCATGAGATACCCATGGCAGGAATTTCATGAGATACCCATTCAACTGTTGTACATCTTGAACAATCTTGAACAAACATATATAATGTATATCAAGATGTTTATTACAACTATATGGCAGGAATTATATGGCAGGAATTACATCTTGAACAAACATATATAATGTATATCAAGATGTTTATTACAACTATATAATATGATGAAACATAAATGTGCATGTAGATACAATTTAAACTTATCAACTTTTAGGTGAAGACCAAAAATTGACATTTACATAGTCTCTTGATAAAATAATTTTTCAGTTCAACAATCACTTCGTAGATCGACTTGATGAGAACCTGCAAAAATAATTAATGTAAGTAACTACAATTTTTATGAGTCATTTAAGAAAAAAATTCATGCGAGAAAAGAATAGTATATAGTAAATTCCATACAAATTCAAAAGATGTTTGCCATAGGATGGATTAAGGGGACCTAAGAGGATATATAGCTTAAGGGGGGTCTTAAGAGAATGGCTTAAGGGGAGTTAAGAGGATGGTTTAAGAGGATGCATCTCATGAACCCTAGGATATGCCTTAACAGGTCCTAAGAGGATGGCTTAAGGGGAATTATGAGAGTCCTTCAATAGGATGGCTTAAGGGGATGTAAGAGGGTAGATTAAGGGGAGTTGATAAAATGACTCAAAAGGGATGTAAGAGAGTGGATTAAGGGGAGTTGATAGAATGGATTAAAGGGATGTAAGATAGTGGATTAAGGGGATGCATGTCATGAACCTTACAATATGGATATTAATAGGCCCTAAGAGGATGGCTTAAGGGGAATTATGAGAGTCCTTTAAGAGGATGGCTTAAGGGGATGTAAGAGGGTGGATTAAGGGGAGTTGATAAAATGACTCAAAGGGATGTAAGAGAGTGGATTAAGGGGATGTAAGAGGGTGGATTAAGGGGAGTTGATAGAATGGATTAAAGGGATGTAAGATAGTGGATTAAGGGGATGCATGTCATGAACCTTACAATATGGTTAACAGGCCCTAAGAGGATGGCTTAAGGGGAATTATGAGAGTGACTTAAGGAATGCAAGATTATGGATTACAGGGATGTAAGAGGATATGACTTAAGGGTGCTTTAAGAGGATGGCTTAAGGGGATGAAAGAGGGTGGATTAAGGGGAGTTGAGATAATGAATTTATACTATCAATTAAATGTATCTAGAACCATATATAGTTACCTATCTCTATATTTGAATTCCATTGTAATATATGTGCACCTCCTCTCTTGTTTGTAAAGCATCTAATTTTGGGGGACTTGAAACAAAAAATGATATAAAACTTTAATTAGGAAATGATTAAATACAAATATATATATCAATTAACTATATAAACAGCTAGATATACTTACCAATATTTATTTATTCTGTTGTACCATCTGCATCCTCTCTCTTTTTTAATGCATCTATGATTGTCTCGTGATCATCCATTGAAAGTGTCCATAAAACTTTATTAGCAGGTCTCCCTTGATATCTAACTAGTTTTATATTGGTTGCCAAAATCAAATGTGAATAATGTATAATCTTCTTGTGTCTTTCATAATCTTCAAATGCAGGAAATCCATTCTTTCTCATCAAATATTTTCGAAGCCAAGTGCCAACAACAACCACTGAACCAGTTGGATACTCAAAGTTGTCATCATCCACTCTAGGATGTGCCAACTTATGTTTTCTCTCAACACATCTAGCCAACTAGTAATCTATCTCCTCTTCATTCCCCTCAGGTGCAACAACAGCGTACACATGTCCTACAAAAATAAATACAAAATTCAATAAAAAGTGACTTATATTTAATTCACATATAAACATCCATACATATAAAATTCAACTCAATAAATAATGTACCTTCTTGTACAAGATCTGAAACAAGATCATAATCATCTGATGCAAACACTTGATTATCTTCAATTATCGTTCCATGTTGAACATTTGTCAAAGTAGGCGTTAAGGCTCTTTGTTGCCATTATTCGACCCATTCCGTATTTTCACATGCCTCCCAATCACCTGCAATACAAAATTGACAAAAACATGCCAACTCCCTTGTCCATATTGTCCATGTGTTTGCATTTGAACTCTTAAACGAATGCCATTTTGCAGATCCATTAATTGTTTCACAATCTTTTCGAGAAAAAATATCATTTTCTTCAACTAACCAAAAGAAGTGTCGAATTATTGAGCTCTCACTTGTTCTTGTAGATAATTTGGTATTGCACCAATCTAGAATTGCACATGCATCTCTAAATTTCGCAGCATCCTCAAATTTTAGTTGCTCTCTAGCAAAAGCTTTTTTCACACATGCACTTGCTCCATCGTGTTCTCCCTTACCATGACCAACTTCAAAAAAACTCCATATGTGTTGGATATTATTTTCCTTATGAACTCTACATAACCAATAAAACATTCTAGCATTTTTGAATTGACCTGTGCAATTATCGACCATATGAGATGTTCTAGCATTTGAATTCCTCTCTTTTAAATTTTTATAAAATATATCAAAACAATATTGTACAAACTCAGATGAATGTAATCGATTATCACTTACATAAAAATGGTACTCTCTCAAAAATTTCTATTCTCCTACTATCTTCCATGTGCATGTCTAAAACAATGTGAAAAAAAAATATAGCTACTTGCACTTGAATTATAATAATGTGATTGAATTTCTTCTTGTGGAGCAAGAGTATAATTTTCAGCAAAATCAACAACTGACAATATACTTCCAATTGGGAATGTGTTTTTACATAAACGAAATTGATTATCAAGCCAATGAGCATTTGAGAGTGTTGAACATATTTAGGTACAAACTTATCTTTAAATTCATTAATAAAAGCATGCACACTAACTTTTTCCACAATTAGCTCAACACTTTCCAATTTTTCCATCTTTTAAAGAATACTCAACATTTTTAATTTTTTTTACATCCACTAATTGTTTTCCAAACTCATCTAAACTACTTTCATGCATACATTCTCCTAATAATGAAAATTTACCACATCTATCGCATTCTCCAGAAATGCATGCTTTTAAAAAAATGAGTTTCCATTTAAAGAGGGATCACAAAACAAACCTGTTATAAAATCTTTGATTCTTTCAGGTGGCATATTAATGCCACAAATGTCCTACATAATTTGGTTAGCATGCAAAGTGCATTGTATATATCGAAATATATCATAATAATAACAAATTGTACATGAGTCTTACAACAACAGATATTCGTTGCTTATTAATTCTAACATACCAAGGCTTACACTTTTCGAATGATCTTTGACTTATGTTAATATTCAATGGTAAGATTGAAGCATCTAAATTTTTTTATATAATTCAGTTTGAGTCATATCTAAGAGATGCTTTGGATGAGGTTCACGAATTTTGGAACCCACCCTTAATTTTAAGACATCTCTAATGTTAGGTGATACTCTTGTATTATCATGCCAAAATTTATGGATTAAATATTTAATTTCATTATTTAATTTCATGTCTGATCTTGGAAGTCTACCACTAAAACTCCAACATTGATTAATAGGATCCTTTTCAATACTTTCTCTTCTTTTAGCAGCTCTTATCAAAGTTCTAGGATTTACTTTTACACATTTACTAATCTTACTTAACATTCTTTTATTTGAAGTTGTTTTATCAACTAGAGCAATTGTTATTGCATGACGAGCCACATTCTTATCTTTCAATCGACTTTTCTTACCAATAACATCAATAGCATTAGGAACACTAAATATGACTTGTTCTACTGAATCATCTTTCTTTTTTTATTTTACAAAAACACCTAATTTTTTCATCACTTTTCTCATTTTCAACATTCTCATCAATTGCACCATGAGTTGACATTGGAATCCTAATTTCTTTCTATAAAAAAATATTTTATATATTTTATTTCCATAATTTCTAATTTGTCTTGAAGAAACTTTACCACAAAGGTTATCTAGCACATTTGTTTCAATTGTAAAAAAAACATTTTCATCTTCATCCATAGGAGTTTCATTTTCATTCACACAAGGGGTTTCATTTTCATTTTCAAATGTGAAAGGGATTTCATTACCATTTTCATCAATATGAGGGATTTCATTCTCATTTACATTCTCATAAGATATAATTTCATCATTTTCTTGTTTCTGCATTGTTTCAACCCTATTATTATTGATCTCATCAATGGTGTATCCAGCTTCATCTAAACAAGTAATATCAATATTATGAAAACTTGGGTTTGAACACATACCTGGATAGATTGTTTGAATAGGTGCATTTTCCTTATCATTGGGAGGTGGATTTGAAGACACACCCGAAGTTTTTTGCTTATCATTCAAAGTTGAAGTTGAAGGAACAGTTGGGTTTGTCTTCGTAATTGCATTTTCTTTTATATTCACCATCTCCACATTTGCATCATCTACATTCATTTCATCATTCATGGCTTCCTCTTCAACATTCTTGGAACTAGATGCTTCCAAATCTTTCATTTGACAATTCCTTTCTCTCCTTTCCCTTTGTCTTTTTGCCTCCTTATCTTTATTTGCTTGAACTTTTTCGGGTGTCATTAACTTTCTACATCCTTTTTTTGTCTTTGCTTATCACCCATGGTTACCAAAATCTCTTTGATCACAAAAATAATAATTCAAGAAACTTATTTTCAAATTTCCACCTCCTTCAAACATTCAAATTAAACTATGTACTATGAAGATCATTTTTTCTTATAAACTCCGAAGTACAAAAATATCATGAGTACATCCAAAAATTCACTTTTTCCAAATCTTCTTGTAAAAAGTACTTGCACTTAATTCCACTTCAAAAAATTCAAACTGCACCTTGTCTCTTCCAACAATTTGAATACAATATGCCCTGCACAAGACAAATTTGCAGTAAAAAACGCAGAAAATGACACTTTCGAGCTGTACTATAGAAAAGAAATGTTGCAGGAAAATTGTGTTTTACCAGAATTTTCTAAATTAGGGGGAAATGGATATATTAGAAATGCGTACGCGTTATGTTCAAGAAACGCATACGTGTTTCATAATGCGTACGCGTTACGTTTTCCCAACAGCTCAATGGGTAACGCGCATGTGTTATGAAATGCGTACGCATTTTGTTTGAATAACACGTACGCGTTTCTTTAACGTGTACGTGTTATTTAAAAATTGAATTTCCACACCACATCCAACCTTGGTTTTAGGCTTGGGAAAGGCTTGGAAATCTGAGCCTTAGCCTTTGACCTGCAACTAAAAAACTAAGGCAGATTGAAGAAGAATGTCCAACTTTGACAACATAGCTGATAGACTTTTTTTTCTGAATGAATCTATAAAATTAAAACCCATTACAGAACACAATATCTACTTTCTAAATATATAACTTTTGTTAAAATTGGATTATGTTTGCTATTTTTTAATTAATTTCTAAGCAAACCAGTCCTTAAACTTGAATATCAGGTTTTTTTAGTTTCTTAATAACTTTTTATTGGTTAAGTTTCTTGTAAAATAAATTATATGGCATCAAACTTCAGACAATTCTCTACAAAATGAAAAAAAAAGAGTCAAAAAATGTTTTGTTTAGGTCCAATTATGTTGTCCGTACACATTGATTTTAAAAAACATCAATTAAGGCCAATAAAAAATTTAAAAAAAAAATATTCAACCAAAAATTACAAAAAAAAAAATCCACATCAAACTCCATGTTGTTAGCTCTCATTTCACAAAAGTAATTAGCAAAATAATTTTATTTGGGTCAAAAAGTGTTGTCCGTACACCTGCTTGGTATGGTAAAAAAACAGAGACTTTTAAAAAGTGGTTTTTATAGATCCCTATCAAAATTTAATTTCTATAATTTCGGTATTTTAATAATTTATATATTTGGAAACTAGATTCAAAATTCTAGATTTCATATTACTGACTTTTTTTAATATTCATTGTGTAAGTGCCTCAAATTTTTAGTCCAAATGTGACAAATTCTGAAAAACAGCAAAAACATTTCCACTTTTTGAGCTTTTTGTGTACTCAACTTCTTGCATCAGCCCCTCATGAAGTCTTCTAAACCACAAGAATTGATGGCTAGTGATTCTAAAGCACAAAAATAATTTAGAAGACTAGTAGGAGGGGGTTATGTTTCTAGAGATTCAAATGGACAACTAGTTTGTATTATAGTTATGGATTTTAGTGAAGAATCAAATAAAATGGCTGAGGATAGGTCCATTTGTTAGGAATCAATATGGTAGTGAAGAATTTTTAGAAGAATATTTGGGTTGAAGGTCATTATGCTATAATTATCAATTGTATAAAGTGAGGGAGATGTGAGGCTTGGTTGCTAGAGTGTCTAATCTCTTGTACTAATGAATTGATGGGAAGATTTAAGAATAATTACCTCAACAATATTAAGAGAATTGGAAACATTGTAGCTAATTGGGTTGTCAACTACAAAAAAAGATATAAAGGAGAAAGAGAAATATGAAATAAAAAAAATGGTCTAGTTAGTTTCTAGTGGAGGTTAGAACATTGTTAATTAAGGATCTTCAATTGTAATCCCCTTCCAAAAATGAAATTTATGTAATGATCAAATTTTGATTTTATAGTCATACAAAGTGATCAAAAGGGGGAGAAAATATTTGATTATATTATTCAACGTTAGGAGATCCAATGTGTTACATGAAATAATAAGATGGATCATTATTAGTGTGATAAGGGGAAGGGATAGCCAAAGTTTGAAGTGATTTGGTTAGATCTTAAATATCCATAGGCTAGGTCATACCATTATTCAATAATAAAGTGTTGTGTAATCTATAAAAAAAATATAAGCTCCTTGGAGACAAAATACAACACAAAAGAGAAAAAGGAATTTGGTAAGGGAAAAGGAAGTTGAGGGAAAAATAGAATGGGGAAGTAGATTTCATCCTTAGTGTAACAATTTGTGTCTAATGTAGGAAACTGAGAATTTTATCAATTATAATGCTAGGGGGGTCAAGAACCCACATATTTGGATGTTAAGGCTTTGACAATTGGAAAAGGATATCAGCAAGGATGAAGGAAAAGAAATCCACGAGACTAGAAAAAATATGTTGTTGCATAGTATCTTTCAAGTGTGTCCTTTATTTCATTGGTGTTTAACACATTTCTACTTCATGAGGAAACACAGGGCATTCAAATTCAAGTGGAGACTAAGATTGTATTGTGGAATACTGTCATACCCAAAAAAATTTGCTAGAAAATCCCAACAATAAAATTTTCACATTATGAGCACCATGTGACTTTGATAAAGCCACCTAAAGGGAGGATGGGAATGATGGTTCTCTAACCACGTAAGTATAATAACATGCAATAACTGGTGGTCCCTAGCCACATAAATATGATAGTGTACAATATCATGGTGGACTCTTCCACATAGTATCAATGCCCTGCATTGTTGAAGTATCCAAAATATATGATCAATATGGCCCAAGTAATTCCATTTAAAATTTTCAATTCATATTCCACAAACTACAAGTGCACAACACCTTCTTAATAGTGACAATAAAATATAATGTAGAAATGAATAACAAGATTACTACCACACAATCACCCTATTTTCACCTGCATTATATCTCACCATCATATTTAAGAAAACGTACAACAAATTAGGTTTGGTATTAATCACATGTGAAATGGGGTCTTACATCCCCCTCCCCTTAGCTTAGACTTCCTCCTAGAAGTCGTTAAAGTATGAAAATATAATATCAATATAGCAAGGGACATAAATCTATTAACATATTAATTACTTTTCTTTCTTGATGAAACAATTAAAACATTCCACTATAAGAACACATTAAAGACATCTCATGCATGAATCAACATTTAAATATTCAAAACAAAATTTCTCATCATAAAACATTTACGCAATATAATCTCAATATGAAAAATGCTAGTAGTCATCCCTATGGTCAACATCCTCAAATAAAAATCAGACCAACTTATATACAATCAGATTAACATCCTTGGATACCATTCAAGGTTCCTTTTTGCATCATAAACATCACTTATGATGTTAGAAAGTATTTTTGTTCTATTATCAATTCATGTCTCAAGAATAGTAGTCCCAGTTTATTTGTCAACAAATGAGTTATGTTTTTTTTTAACCTTCACTGAATCTAGTTCATCATACTCCCAATGGCCTTGGCATAGCGCTACCATTGGAATGTCAAACATTACTCGGGAGAGTAGATTATTAATATTAGGCAATCCTAGTTTATTTAGGCTTACTTTGTTATTGATTTAGGGTGCGGACGATAAACTCTGCTCACCCAATCACTCTAGTCTGTCATCTTCCCACTCTCTAGAAATGTGTCAAAGATGATGTTGCATGGGAAACATCATCCGATGCATGTAATGTCACTTCCATGTTAGACATAGAAGATCAATTTAGTGTAGGTATGCATGCTTCGTAAAGAAAAAAAATTGTTGGGTCTTTCTTTTGAAAAATTTCTGGGCATGACAAATACTTTCATACAGTTTTACAAAATAAAGGTAATCGCTTTAAGATCCCAAAGCTACTAGGTGGGACACTAAAAATTTCATTCCATACCATTATTGAGGTAGAAGATACCAACCATTGTGGTAAGGCCAAGTGTAGGTTAGTTGAAAATGAGATGTAATATTTTCCTAGTGGGTTAATTTATTTTCCCTTAGTCATAGGATTTTCCTACACTTTATTAAGCTTTCTTAGGACAATAAAGTGAGTCTATTACTAGGCAATAAGTGATGTGTGTCCCCTTCCTTAAAGGGTGGAACACTTTCCCCTTTTGGTGGCATCCTCCACTTTTGGTGGTCCATATCCACTTTTTGTGGTTGACTCCTATTGGTTAGATTTGCCACCTACCTCTTCTCCTAAGTTCTATATAAACTCACTACCTAGCTTATATTTTCATCGTCATGCATTGATCTTTTGGCATGCATATTTGTAGTGAATTGATTCAACTTGGAAGCTCTTAATGCAATATTGTCACAACGACATTGCATAATCTCTTAGAATCTTGGTTTGCATTCTTATATTTTTTCAATTTGTGTAAACTTTGATTTTCTCTTAAAAAATTTCTTGGGTTATTCAATATATTTCATATTTCTAACATGACATCAAAGCATTTGTTTAGATAAATCTAAGTTCATAGATTCCTGATTAAGAGATTGAGTCTTCATGTAAAGATCTTGTAAATTCTCGTATGCTCTTCTCTTATTTTTTAAATGATCTGGAGAATTAGAAAGGATTTGGAAAGATCTAATAACCTCTACATTTTGCATATGTGTTTTGTGAGATCTAGGTGATTGCAACATTTCTAGTTATACTAGCAACCTTTTTTACTATTCCAATGCATCTAGAAGGCTCGAAAAAGTCATATTTGGCTTTTTGTTTCATCTAAATTGGAGATTATTTGAGAAAGTTGCAAATGAGGGTTTGAAGCTCAAATATGGTGAAACATTTTTATTTGGAGTCATTTTCATTTTTTCTTCAAAATCCAACTTTCACTCATTGTTGAGAAATTATTTCTGGGTTTTGTTCTCAAGATCAAAAAACCATCTAGGTATCCATTAAAATTTGTATTTATTGAGTAGATCTAGAAAAAATTGTTGTCCAAAAAATGTCGTGCGTCTATTCTTCTACAAGTTGAAGGTTAAATAAACTTCATTTTTTCATCTTATGCTTGTTGGATCAAAAAACCATTTATAGGTTTTGTTCTTAGCATCAAAATATTTTGGGTTTCAATTATTGTCTACACACAGTGAGTAGATTTTTTAGAAATCAAATTAGAAGTAAAACTATTTTTTTCTAGAAAAAAATTGTTTCTTGTAGAATAAATTCAGTTGGTTTTTCAAAAATTCATAACTTTTTTCCTGGGGTCCGTTTTTGGAAAATCAGATATCATCAGAAATTTGGAGATGAGCACTTTCCATCCACAAAGGTATTAAAAAAAAAAATCTGCCATTTTATACCAGATATTTCAAGTTGAAGCATTTTTGTTGTAATTTCTTCAATGGGCCATAACTTTCGCTTCGGTAGTCCAATTTTCAGAAACAAATAGATGTTGGAAAGGTATTGGAGAGCACTACACAACCATAATGCTAATTTATCTAGATTTTTTCTCAAGTTCATTTTGTATCAAAATTTGTATTTTTTTTCATTTTTAGCCTACTGAGCATTATATCTTGTAAAAGGCTTTGTAAACACATTGAACTATAAAGTGCCAACCTTATAATATTTAGGGGGTGATCATTGATACTAATGAAAAGGGTGGGAGTGTATTGATGTTCTTTTTTTGGTGTTCCTTTGTAATCATTTGAGAATTATATCATGGGTTTTTCTACTCATCCTTGTATGATAATTTTTGATAAGGCTAATTATGAGTCTTGGAAAAAAGGCATTATAGCCCATCTCATATGGCTAAAACTTTTGCCTTACCTTTATGGGATCATGTATGAACTAGACACATCTGGAAGGAAATTAGTATGGGGTAATAGAATTGATCATGTATTAGGAGTAATTGGTTCTCATGTTGATGATTACACTATGTTGGCTATAATGGATATTGAATATTCTTGCACACTTTGGACCAAGATTTGGGAGATTTTTGGAGACCTTCATGTTTCTCCATTCCCAGATGATCTTTCTATAGATTGACTCATTCCACTTGATGCAGATAACATACCCTTTGATGATGATACTTTAGAGGAGCTTAAGTATTATGCATGTCTTGAACATTTAGGTGACATAGAGACTTCTCTTGCTTCTCATCCTCATGTTGAGATTACATCGACATCACCTATTGCAACTTAAAATTCTAGAGATACTTCTTCAAGAGTCTCTAGTGATTCATTGTAGTAGATTATTTATGTCTTTTGGATTCAATCAATTGGGACCAATTTCTACCAGACATCTCTTGTTTGTTTGTAGAGTTCCTCATCTTGGATCTAGATGACACTATTGAGGACATACATCTTCTCTTTGAGGACCACTCTTTTTTCCTTTCATCTGTTGCTACTACAAAATCTAGAGTTTCTTCTTCGAAAGCTTCCAATGACTTCTTGCAGTAGGATATCTATAGTCTTCTAGATATAGCTTTATGGGATGATCTCTTGGCAAGAGTTTCAGACTTGTTTATGGAGACACATATTTTAGATTTGAAGGACACATTTTAGGGGTTATCTTTTCTCTTTGATGACATTCATTGCATAATTGTTGTCAATCCATCATTGTCTTTGGATTATGCTTTATATTAGTCTCTAGGAGATCCTGATTTGTCATCTTCAGGAGTGTGGCCTAGAATGCCTGATTTGATTGTGGCAGCTTTCAACATCGACATGGGGATGCTTGAGCTGACTCCAGAGACTTCATACATCTTACACTTTCTTCCTACATATTCCTTTTAGGATTTGGGAGATAGTTTGTAGATGGCATTGGTTATGTTTCTTCCTAAGTGGAGGAATGTTGTTTGATGATCATGGACCATCTTCTCCATGCAGTTTCAAGCATCTACCATTGGATTTCTTTAGGGGAGGCTACTTAGTCCTTCTATTCTTCTCTCTCTATTTTGGGGGGTGTTCTCTCTCTATTTGTGGGGGGGGGGGGGCTCTTCCTTGGGGTGGAATTTGATATGTACATGGGCACCTAACATGGCCTCATTTTTTGGGACCCATCATCTTTTACATCATCCTAAAATGTACTTAAGGGGGGGTATTGGTGTAGGTTTTTATTTTCCTAGTGGGTTAATTTATTTCCCCTTAGTCCTAGGTTTTTCTTACACATTATTAAGCTTTCTTAGGATAATAAAGTGAGTTTATTACTAGGAGATAAGTGATCTGTGTCCCCTTCCTTAAAGGGTGGAACACTTTCCACTTTTGGTGGTCCATATCCACTTTTTGTGGTTGACTCCAATCGGTTGGATTTGTCACCTACCTCTTCTCCTAAGTTTTATATAAACTCACTACCTAGCTTGTTTTTGCATCTTCATGCATTAATCTTTTGGCATGCATCTTTGCAGTATTTTCACAATGACATTACATAATCTCTCAAAGGCCTAGTTTGCATTCTTATATTTTTCAATTTGTGTAACTTTGATTTTCTCTTAAAAATTTCCTTGGGTTATTCAATCTATTTTAGATTTATATAACAAATCATTTTTTATTTCCCATGAAGGCAAGTTCGACAATGGACATTTTTTTATAATATTGTTAATAGTAGGTTATAAGGTGTATATATAAGTAGATAAAAATATGTATGAAAGGAATATTATACATATATGAAAGGGAAGTTTGATATGATTGGTATAAATTCATAAGTTATGGTAGTAATGGTGTGATAATATATTTTATCTTGATAATCTAGATCCGTTGAACTTTGTGTTATTGATATTTGAGTTTTAAAACTTTTTTTGTGGCCCCTAGGTGCCTTACGGTATTTAAAGCCAAAAAATATATAAATTTAATTATTTATGAATATATCAATTAAATTCTAAGTAATTATATAATATTTGATTGTTATTGTGGATAATACAAAGTCATTATTTTTTATATGCAACAACTAAATGTAAAATTTAAAATTTAAAATGTATAACTTCATTAAATTAATAATGCATGGCTTCAACATTGCAAAAAAATGATTATTTACTAAATGACACTTATTTAAGTCTAAAAAATAGATTTTTCATCAACCATATGGTT
This sequence comes from Sequoia sempervirens, assembly GCA_007258455.2. Lineage (NCBI taxonomy): Eukaryota > Viridiplantae > Streptophyta > Pinopsida > Cupressales > Cupressaceae > Sequoia > Sequoia sempervirens. The sequence goes on from VDFB02000017.1 coordinate 247,608,218, forward strand.
AAGCATTTATTTTTTTATGGGAATACCATATATTAAAACAAATGTGTTCAGGCATACAATCAAATCCTCAAAAATATAGTTAGCATGGGATTATTGTGTGGAGTTAAACTAATGAAGTTAAGAGAGAAAAACACAAACATGTGGTTACAAAAATGGAAAAAAACCATAAAATCAGAAACTCTACAACCCAAAAAAGGAAAGAACCATTGCATTACCATATTAATATAAAAAATAAAATCATTAAGACACAAGGAAAATTCTATAACAGAAGGATATTGATCATTAAAATTATTCCATCTGCCACCTTACAAATTCTTGCCACCTATCATTAGTAGGTTCTTCCTCCTCAAGTACCTCCTACTTAAAAATCTAGATAGTTCTAGGTAGAGAGATAGCTAAATCTAGTTGAGGGAATTTATTCCAATCATGAGTGAGCCAACCACATCATAGAGAAGACACGGGGGATTTATGTGAATGTAGAGACCACCCACCTTGGTGGTTGAAATTTTGTAGAGGGAGATGAGTCCAACTAGAGTGTTGTCTTATGGGTGATGGTGGTGATAGAGTGTTGGCTCTCCAAAAAAACTTATAGTGGTGGTATGTAGATTGTAAGTGTTGCATATCCTTCGTTGATCGGGCAATTTAGTGTAGGTTGATGAAGGTGCCACCATATACACCATGCAAGGGGTATGATCCTATTGGTCAATTAGAGTTTAGAGATGTTGGAGCTCCAATGCTACCTTGGTAGCTTGAACTTGAATCTACATGAACTCATTAGAGATAACCAATGACTTGGAGTGGGAAGAAAAATTAAGATCCATAGTGGCATAACAAAAATAACATCATCCTTATCTTTCTAAATACAAAAAAATTCCAATCTAAAAGTGTGTCACAATTGTTAGAATTATAAAATTTGGCCCCACCTCCCAAAATAACATCGTATCATAAACAATTGAGGCCTTAAGGGCCAAGAAAATAATTTATCCAATACCAAGAATATTGGGTATAGTCACAAATACCAAAAATAATGGAGAATAGTTTTAGGTTTTCTATAAAAAGAACACCTTGGATTATAAAATCTAAGATGAATCAAGCAAATGTTAATGGGTAGCCCTTGGTATAATAGACACTAGTCAAACTCAATAATTTTAGGCTCCAAAATAGCCTACTAGATGATGAAAAATCTTTTGGCCTAGATGAAACTAAGTGATTGAAAGACCATGTCAAATTCAATTTCTAAATATGGTTAGATGAGGGAAGAGCCACCTAAAAAAATTTTGGAGTATAATTGTGAAAGGTTGATTGGCATACCATTTTTAATACTTCCACTAGGTATTGAGAACTCTTAAACATTGTATGCATATGTTGAGAGAGGACATAATTAATTATCACTTAATAGGTTACAAATTTAGTTTAACATAAATTGAATCTCACTCTAGTTTGAGCCAAGACAGCCAATTGTAATATACCTTGGAATATAGATCCTAGAGATTCTTTTTTTCCCTCCTAAAGAGCTTGAGGGAATGAAACCAAGGAGTGGCTTCCAGTGAATTTTCTTGAAAGAAGATGGTGGCAGACTACCATAGGGAGTGTTGATTAATGGATAGACCATTGCAATATTTGCCACTATTATAGATTAGCCTCAACTTGATAGCCTCCTAGGCTTTCCATATAATTTTGGTCAAAAACATGTCATTGATTTTGATGGATACTAGAGAAATGGAAAGAGAGTGAAAGTTAAGGCCATTCTAAGCAGAGCACTCATACAATGAGCTAGAGGCAATGCAATTTCTTAGAAAAATTTTAAGACTCGTTACCATCATAGGATTTGAAAACCATTTTTCACAAAGATAAATACCCTGCATGTGAATGTTAATAAGTGTGAGCACACCTAGGTCCCTAATAAAATAAGAAATATCCCTTGCCACTCTATGAAATCCTTTATTGCAGTTACAATTGGCCATATAAAGTCCCACAATTTTTTTTCCAATTTATGGTATGATTCCTTGTAGGGAACCTAATAAGAGGAATAGTAAACACAAGCCATGGATAAAATTTTAGATTAGATCTAAAACTTACCTACCAGTGAGAGTGGCTAGGTGATCCAAAAGGAAAGCTTTTTCTCAATTCTATCAATGGAATGTTTTCAAAGGTGGATTGATGGATTTGAAAAGAAAAGTAATTCCTATAAATTTAAAAATTTATCCATGACCAATGGATTTCCATCCAAAAGTGTGAAACTAGGTAGTAGGTTGAGAGAGGGTTTTGCTATAAATATTTGCTTTTATTCCATTGGAAGTTGGAGCAAGAGGCAAGAAAAAAGAGTCAATATATTTGAATGCTTGACAAACATTATCTTCTTCCTCAATGATTACTAAATAATAATTTTCAAAGTGCCCACTGACCAATGTATGGGAGTTAGAAGTTGGTAGAGATATAATTTTGACTCATATTTGTGAGAAAGCATTGGAAAAGAGATATCCAAATCCTTAGTAGCAAGAAAATAGAGTGATTATTTAGGAGGGAAACCTTGCCTTATAGATTAAAAATTATCAAAAGGTTTATATTGGATACGATTAATAGCAAGGTAGGTAGAAGTGTTAGCAAGGAGCATTTGAACAAAGTGAATAAATGTTGAAGGAAACAACAAAGTTTTGAGCATGCAAGAATGGAGTGTCATTTGATTCTATGATAGGCCTTTCCAAATGAAATTTGATGAAATATGCTTGTTGGTTGGACCTACACACCCATTCCAAATACCTCCCTTCTCCCCCTCCTCCCCAATACATACTATGGTGTTGATGATATATTTTCTTTGAACATAACTAGTTTGTTCAAGGTGGATAATCACTAGGAGGAGATGTATAATTAACATAGGAAGAGGTTTGGCCATAATTTAATAAGAGACATTCAAAAGAGTGATGGAAATTGTATATCTTTGGATCACTAGCTTCAAGTATGAATTTGATGTTTCCTTGGTTAATTATAGGATCTCCATAATTAATACAAAATATTTCAAATTTAGATAAACTTGAAACAAATCATGACTAAAATCATCCTATAGGATTTTATAGAATTTGTAAATAAAGTTATTGCAACAATTTTTCATTCCAAGTGCAATTGAGAAAATCTCCTCTTCAAAAAGTAGTTTTTCATTGGAAATAACTTGATTCATGAAAAGCCTACATGATGCAACACCTAGATAGGCCTAAAGAGTTGATTCCTTCTTATGGGATGGGATTTAAGCAAATAAATTTTTGGTTGTGTTGACTAACCATGTGAAGGATGTTAAAAATGGTAGAAAGGCACTATTTATCTTCTTTGATGCACTTGATCTTTTGGGATGAATTTTTAGGTCATGAGATTTGGAAATTTTCTTTTAAGACATGATTGCCAACTTTTAACTAATGAAGTTTAGCTTTTCTCTGGACTCCCTTGATAGAGTGGGCATTTTCTCCTTGCATGAAGTGGTGCTACTTAACCACCCGAATTTGGAAGGGAATGTGGAAATACATCACTTCAAGTTGATCACGAAGTTAGTTGAGTTTAGGGAACATGGCCACACAAGATTCACAATATATTTTTTCTAGTTGTTAGACAAATATATACAAAAAATATACAATATAGGGGATGGTGTTAAACAACCATACTATAAACATGTTGGATGTGGGTCAATATAGATTTATGTTGGAGCAATGGCATGTTCGAGAAAAATTAATTCTTCTCAACCTTAAAAATTTGAGGGTCCCACTCAATCTTGAACTTGATAGTTGAATGATCGAAAAGAACACAATTTGACATAGATTTCATTGAAAAAATTATAAACTGACAAAGAAAAAATACAATTACACTAACATGTTAAATCTCTTAATACATTTTTTAAACCTATTATTCAAACTAGACCAAATATACCTATAGACACCTAAATTTGACCACTTTCATATGGTCAAAGGCATCTCCTTAACCATCCTTTTGCTCGTTTAATTCATCATCTTTTTTGGTATTAATTAAATCACTCATTTAATTAATATTTTGTGTCATGCATAAGGTTTCCAAAGTATTTAATTTAATAAATATTTTTCCCCTCTTTCCTCTCTAAATTAAATAAATGTATCACTTTATTTAATTTAGTCATATTATATTTTGGAATTTTAAATTCCTCTCTTTCTCTCTCATTGTCACATCCTCCAACTTTTGCAAGTTGGTCTCTAATCCCTTTTAGCAATCTAACCCTCTTTCTTAGTCATAATTAATTTATGATTAAGATGTGTACACCCCTAATCATCATTAGGGTCCCATCCTCCATAATTTCCCTTGTCTTTAATCTATCATTAATTTGTCTAATCAAGTACTTGCACAACCTTAATCACTTAATTAGGTCATCACTAATCCCCATATCATTTATGGAATGTGTCCTTAGTCAACTTCATTAAAATATTTCTCTTTTTGAAGAAGGCACTCCATTCCCCATGTGAATTTTTAATTCACATTTAATCCCCCAATGCATTTAAAGGAATTTTAAATTCCTCATGTATGTCATTTCACCCACATGGAGACAAGGACCTCCTTTATGAAGAGATCTTGTCCAATCCCAAGGTACTATGTACCACCTCCATGTCATGTATTATCTTTCCACCTCATGTCCACTTCATCCTTTTCAAGCCACTCCACATGCCACATGTCAAGATGTGAGGGCTTGTGAGTTCTCAACTAACCTTAGCCCTACATCTTGATCTTGGTGGCTCAATCTTGACCATCCATTTCCCTAAAGAATTCCACAATCTCTATAAATACCCCCTCTTTTCTCTTATTTTGAGAGAGATCATTCATGCTAGCCAAACTCTTGCAAAAAAATTTGTTGAGCCATCTTAGCCATTTTTCATACTTTCATCCATTTTCCATCCATCTTACAATCCACATTTGCATCTTTTGACATCCAAGGAGCATACAACACCAAAAATCGAAGGGCCAACCAAAGGATCGATTCGAGACAAGGTAAAAGGTTTTATTTTGTTGTCTTTATTTTGTATTGAATCCAACTAGGCTAATCTTGAGGTGTAGAGTGTCTTTTGTTGTTATTTTGCACTTTCTTGTTTGTTGTTCATTTTCTAACACTGAAATTAGCCCTATCACAATACCAAATTGAAGATATACCTTAATAACCAAGAGTTAGATCGTAGAAACCCAATTTATTACATATAGAAAATTACTCCTCTCTTTCACTAGCTATCCACATAAAATAAAATAAAAAAACATCCCATCCTCTCCAAAAAATCTCTACTAATCCATGTGAAACATGTCCAAAACAAAAAAAATATTTGTCATTCATTGTCTTGCCTGATTTCATGTACCAATATACAAAATCTTTCCTCTCAATCTCTTCAAAATAACTATATATCAATCTACTTAAAAGTCGAGGGAGGGACTATGATGCTTGCAGTGCTTGATTTTTTTTTTTGGATAAAGAAGAAAAAATTAAATTACATCAAAGAGAAAATAGAAGGTAGTAGTGTCAAACAACCACCATTAGAGCATACAAAATATGTTGCTATAGCAGCAATAAAAATAATAGTTCTAGGCCACCATTAGAGAGTATAAAGAAAGTAAAACATGTTGCTACAACGAAAGAAATAACAACAATTCTACATTAACAAAACATGCTACTATAACATCAATAATAACAAAAATTCTATAATAGAAAAATATGTTGCTACAATAGCAATAATTACAATAGATCCAATAATTAGACATACAAGTAGATCTCTTACAAGAATATATTGAACAACGTTGATAACAAAAACTTGAAACACTGATCAATAGCCATTTTGAAGAAAGCCTAAGCATCTCAACATCCAAAAGGAATAAAACTCTCCATATCCTCCAAGAAACAACCTCCTTAGTAAGATTTCTACCCATCAATCGACTATAACTATGCTTGAACATTATAGATAGATATTTTAAGATCATTTTTAGTTTCTAAATAATCGAGTAGAGCAAAGCAACCAAATTTGTAATTTTTAAATAGAGATTCCAACAAATTATTTGAGTTTTAATTTTAAGAGTTTGAAAGATGCTAGAAAATACAATCGAGTAACAAAACTTCCAAATGAATTTAAGGATGAATTGCTTACACATTTGAGTGAGGATATTATGGTGAGGGGAGACATCAAGGAGTGTTGTTTTCCATGACCGAGTGTGATTGAAAAGGGTGGGAAGAAGAGAAAAAGGGAATACCACAAGTTCTGAGTATGAGAGAAAAACCAGAAAGCATGTTTTATATATTTAGATTTAGCACAAAAGGGAAATGATAATGGGGGATGGAGAAATTTGAGGCGATCATCAATAAGTAACTTAACATGAAGAATCTTCTAAGCCAAGAGTTGAGATTTTTGATGGCTAATCACATTCCACTTTGTCCGACTAAACTTATAATTCCACTTGACATTGAGACGAGGTGAAAGAAAAATTTAGGAGAGGAGGTGTTTATATATTAGGTCATTTCCAATCTTTCAAAAAACTAGTATGACAAGGAGAGGACATCAGATAAAAAAGATCAAGGGAACAAGTTGTTTTATTTGAAGAAGAAGTTGTTTAGTGGGAAATGTCAAGTTGAAATTAGTTTGTAATTATTGACAAGTGTTCCAGTTGAACTTGATGGGATCCCACAAATCACAAAAAACTTGAATTCCTTTTTTAAAAAGATTCTTGACTAGAAAAATTTTAATAGCCCCAAGGGGTTTTCCATCTTGCTAAATTAGATGATTCCATCATATGGAAGAGTTTGCAAAGTTGAGGTTGTAACTAAAGGATTAATCATTCCAAACCAACTTCTTCGAGGTTATTTACTATGCTTTCCAAATAGAGTTGAATGGAGCAGACTCATGAGTTTTGAAATAGGGGGCCAGAAGGAGCTTATCATTCCAATTGACCTTTTCCAAGGCATGGCTAGAAGTTACAAATTTAATGTAGAATCAAACTAAATTATTCTAAGGATCCTCTCCTTCAAAATCTCACATAATCCATTTGATGGTGAGATAAATGCCCTGAGTATAAGGGTCAATAATCCCCAAACCACCTCTATCCTTTGGGTTGAATGCAGTGTAACCAAGATGTGGAAGGAGAGCCCTTCTTGTTTCCCTATTTGGCCCAAATAAAACTCTTGATTAGTTGAGTTAGTTGGTCATAGTAGTTTTTAGATGGCAGCCAACAAGATGAGATGCATACATGACTTGCCAAGAGGATTTTACTGGAAATTTGGATGTGACCAACAATGGAAAGGAACTAATTAGTCCAACTCAAAAGTTTGCCTTTGAATTTGGTTATAAACCAAATCCACATATCTTTGAGGGTGACTCTAATCCCAAAGGGAATACCAAGGTATTTGGTGATTATATTGTAACGCTGAAATAAGAGCTTTGCACAATAGACACACCAGAAAGAAGATTAGAAGCACACACGCGTATACAATACTAAAATCTAAAATGCAAATTCATTCGTTAAGCAACAAAGAACATGGGAAATGTAAAAACGTAATTAAAACTAGAATAATCTCACCAATTCCAAACGTATTTCCATGAATTATCTCGATTGCCCTTCTCCATTTCGCTTGTACGGTATAATTGCCCTTAGATTTTCAAGTAATTTGTGCAAGTATAGCCTAAGATAATGATTAGCAAAATATCGAAGATTCAAGACAAAAGTGCTCTCCAAAGTTACAAATTCGCGAGAGAGATTGGAATGAAGAATGACAAATCAATTTATAGAAAATTGATTATTCGAATGACAGGCCAAGATTGAAAGATCAACAGACGGTTGAGATTGACTGATTAGACATGCATTCAGATAACTGATAGAATTGACACGAGTGATTCGAATTAGAAAATAGAATTAAAGATTAAATAAATGATTTAATCTTCAGCATTCGAAAAACATTAGAAATATCTTTGCATGACAAAGATAAAGATTGATTATAATGACTCTCTGTTCGAACGACGCACAACATTTAATTAATTAAATAATAATATTTAATTAATATGCATGTGCACGCAAATGAGTTAAAACTGGAGGATTGCATGATCTGAAGAAGAGATTACTCGAAGACGCCACTCAGACATCGAATCAATAGTTAACTGAACGATTAAAATAGATGTCGAGTTGAGTAAAAGTGAATACTTAGATAACTCACATAATTATCTAAAATATAGAAGAATGTGTTGTAAATAGAATTAATGAATTAAATAATTCATTTAATTCAAGACTGATATTTGAAGAATAATTAAATAAATAAGATTTATTTAATTAAGTGACGAAGGAGATTTAAATGAATAATTAAATAAATTATGAATTTATTTAATTATAGTTGAAATATGATAAAGAGTAAATTAAATAATGATTTATTTAATTTAACAAGAAGAAGGTTAATTAGTAACATAATTAAATAACAAGCGTTTATTTAATTAATTAGATAGAATAAAGAGAAGTGAATTAATTAAATAATTGAGATTATTTAATTAATAGATGAATTAATAAAAGATGAATTAATTAAATAATTGACATTATTTAATCATGACCATGAAGAATAAGATTATGAAGAATATAGAAGTCGCAGGCTAATAACCAGATTTCGGTGTCTACATTTGCCCCTCTTTGATACAATGTCGTTTAGGCGTTGTGTCAAAGAAAATCAATGAAAATATGCCCCAATCAAGCTCCGGATTAGAACAGGTGAAGGTATGCCCCCTCGGGAAAATTGACAAATTTTCGAAATGTTCAAAAAAATTTGGAGATGCGCCCGATTAGTCCAGTAGATAGGCAGAAATGCAATGCAGTTGACGGAATTGGGTTCGGAAACAGGAGGGACGAGTACGGGATGATAGAAAATGGAAGTTTGCACGACCAGTAGGAAGAAAATGCCACCTAAGTCTAGGTATATATTGGAATTGGGGTGAAAAACTATTCATTTGCACCCATCCAGCTTAGAGATTTGAAAAGTTTGCTCTGACTTTCAGCGAGGATGTCTCTAGTTCCAGCCACCCATCATCGTGCCTACAGGATCAGGACGTTCCAAAGACCAGCCGGCGCGGACCCCCCGGTATGGACCTAAAACTTGTCTTTTGAAAATTTTCTATTTGCGCGCATTTTGAGGTATTTATTGCATTTTTAGTTGTGCATCACATTTTAATTTGCACCGCATCTGTATGCATGAACGACGCATCTGCTTGCGAAAAGCCGCATTTGCATTTTAACGCCAACCATTTAGGCTAATTTACAAAAAATAACCGCATGTGTTTTTTGTGTTACGCATTTGATCATTGTGATACGCATTTGAAATTTAGCTACGCATGTGAATTTTATGATACGCATTTGTTTATTCTAATACGCATGTGATTATTTGAAACGCATATGCATATTTGTAGCCGCATTTGCTTCTTTTGATACACATTTGAGATTATGCAACACAAATGTTGATTTTAGCACGCATTTGATAATAATTAACCGCATTTGATTAATAATGACGCACTTGTAATTTGTGGACCGCATTTGTATAAAAGCGACGCATGTGTTTAAAAAATGACGCATTTGCAAAATAACAACGCATTTGCATTTTATGTCAAAACATTCATTTTTCACTAGGGTAGATGATTCAGGCTGACACGAGGCATGGTGTTGCAGGTTGTTCTTGACCCTATCTACACACGTGAGTCGAGACCCACGACGTTTCGATTCAGAGACAGCTTACGGCCGGCCGAGCGACGGACTTTATGGCATTTGGGTTTGTTGCACGTGACCGATATGCCCCCGATTAGGGAAAATTGGGGTTTACTGACAGCACTATGTGAGCGGTGGCACTCGGAGACATCGTCATTCCATCTTCCGACTGGAGAGGCCACGGTGACTTTGGAGGACATGTATAGGATTCTGAGACTGCCTATTAGAGGCACACGGGTAGTCTATGATACCCAGAGGGGTATAGCGGAGATGTGCAGATACTACCCCCACGCTGACGTTAGACAGCTAGGGGTGGATGATTATGAGATCAGATGGCGGGTGTTAGCCTAGAGGTATAGACAGTTAGACTGTCTAGTGGCGACACTGATAGGTGGGATTGTACTGCCTGACCGCCGAGGTCATGGATTTCCTATGGGATGGGGTGAGATGCTAGTAGGCATGCTAGAGCACCGAGTTGTATATGCTTGGGGTTCGTGTGTGCTAGGGATGTTATACTTCCACCTTCATGACATTGCATATAGAGAGGCACAGTCGATGAGCTGCGGCACCACGCTCCTGATGGTATGGGCGTGGGAGCATATTGCTATCTTTAGACCACCAGTGACAGTAGACCTAGCTCGGGGAGTGCCCTATGCCTTTCGGTATGCGGGAGCCACCACTCAGCACCACATTGGAGACACAGGCTACTATAGACATGCTATAGACCTGATGCAGGAGTTTACATGGAGACCATACCTAGACTGCGAGGTGTGGTCAGATGAGGGCGAGCATTTGCCATATTGTCGACAGACACAGTATTTAGTGGGACGGACAGTGTCCCATATGCACATCATAGAGCGGCAGTTGCCGGACCGGGTTTTGAGACAGTATGGAGAGGTACAGGATGTACCTCGAGGGAGAGCAAAGTTTGCTCGGTCCTCACGAGAGGTCCTATTATGGGGGCCAGAGATTTCAATTGCCACAGCAAAGGCAGATATTGATAGGTTACAGGCACAGGCATGGGGATGGAGGGGTGGACCAGCAGATCCAGGGACGACTCCAGCTTATGATCAGTGGTGGGCACTACACAGGCCAACTCCTTTGACAGATCCAGGGCAGCCAGCACCAGTAGAGCGGCGGGTTAGAGGTCCCAGAGGCAGATGGGGGAGAGGAGGTGGTCGAGGAGGTAGAGGAGGCCGAGGTGATGGTGGGGATGATGGCAGAGGTGGCCGACGTGGAGGCAGGAGAGGGAGGCATGGTCGACGGGGACGAGGAGCAGCCTTGTCACCGATCCGAGAGGAGAGGGGAGGAGAGGAGGATGTGGCCATGCTAGATGTGGCCAGGGGTGGCGAGGAGGAGCAGCCAGCTGAGGCAGTCATCCCAGACATCCCTGACATACCAGCAAAGGTAGAGGCAAGTGCCGAGGAGGCAGAGGTCGATGCCCTTGGATTGCTAGGTGCCTACCAGGGGGATGAGGAGGAGGAGGATGATCACGAGAGAGAGATCAGGGATCAGATCCTGGAGGAGATGGACGAGGAGGAGGATGGGCGAGACAGGGTCCGCCAGGATGAGACAGAGGCAGAGGCGCCCGACACTGATATATTACAAGCCCAGGTTGCCTCCTTGGAGGAGCAGATGAGGGTGTTGATGGCAGAGAGAGATGCTTACAGGGTGGAGAGAGACAGAGCCTTGTTGGAGAGGGATCAGGCTGTAGCCCGGCGGCAGGAGACTGAGCAGAGATTCACAGAGCTCAGGTCATTATGTACAGGACCATCAGCAGCATTTGCCAGAGAGTTGGTCAGAGTCGGCGAGAGGGAGAGATATTACCGAGACTTGTATGAGGCAGAGGTTCCCATAGAGAGACGGGCTCCTAGCTTTTCAGTGGCACAGAGTAGTAGGTCTCAGACCAGGACCCACACACGGACAGTGAGCACAGAGGGAGTGGATCAGCCACGCAGAGCAGGGCCATATGACAGACCTCCCACAGCTCTGAGATCAGCAGGTTCCCAGCATCAGTCTCCTACACACTCCCGACATGATGGCAGTGGTAGTTCAGGATAGAGATACAGTTTTGAGGTCCATTTGAGACATTGTATTTTGATCCGATAGCCTGCGGGCTTCCATGTATTTATGATACATTATGACATTGTGATGTGACACATATGAGCGATATGTATATATGATTTTGGCGGCGATTTTTATGATATGCATTGTCTATTTATTGATTATGCAGTCTTGATTTATACATGTGATGTCTATATGATATGCCTATGTGATGGATGGTTGTATGTACTTTATGTTGTTTATGCAACTAATGCGATAAATTTGATTCTATATGATATATGATTCTATATGATTATGAGATGCAATGTGATGTATGTATAATGACATGTGATGCTATACAAATGTAATATGATGTATGTATTTACAATTTATTACTTATGATATGCAATGTTAAATGATGATTATTTTCTATTATGCCATGATGAGCTAAATGTGACATATGCCTATATATATGTATGTTTCTAACATGTATGTTGATGCAGGATGATGTATACCATTTCGTGTCACAGGACTCCGTCATAATGCAAGAAAGAAGAATTGTTAATGCGGAATGGAAGATCGACAAAGAATGAAAAGACAGAAGATAAATGTTAGTGTTAGGAATCTTCGATATTTTACCGTATCACAAAAGGTATTGCACTTTATCATCATTGGGCGGGACTAATACAAATGGACAAACACCAGGATATGACATAAATCAAGGTGTGCAAGGTCATCCACTTGCTAAAAACAGACAGTCGCAGACAAGGATTGTCACTAACTCATACTAAGGACACAAGTTGCCCAGTCTTTTTGTCGAGACAAACCACAGACAGCAAACAAAAGAAAAGACAGGTCATGAGACGTCATTGCTCCTCTAAATCCTTCATGGGACATCCTTGAGGAAACTAGTAACATGACTCAAAATCAAATTTAAAAGACAATCGACAGGAAGCTGTCAAAGAAAATAGAATTCCGATACGTCGTTGCTTCTCTAAATCCTTCATGGGACATCATTGAGAAAGCTAGTAACATGAATCCCAGTCATCAATTCAAGATAAATGATAAGATAAATAAGCCATAAAGTCAATAAGCCAATGAAAATATTTGCCAAAACATGATTTGTTTGTTTGATTTGTTGATCGGTAGAGCCTGATTTCAGGAAATACACATACCGGATAAGACTGTGAGTCTGGTTTCGATGTTATGACTATCTGTATAAGGCATGACAAAGCCTGGTTTCAGAAAGTCATGTATCGTATAAGACGTTGAGTCGGATGCCGTTGATGTGATAACCTGTGTAAGGCTATGTTTCATTGTTTGACCTTGTCGCATTATGCGTGAAGGACGATCCCGAATAAGACATAGGTTGATTGATTTTGATAACGCCCTGCTTTCCAAGAAGGACACATCCCGTGAGCGTAATTGGTTGATCCGCTTGAATTGTTTTGTTTGGAAATTTGTTTGATATGACTTAGAGACATTGGCCGGATTTGTTCACCAACGATTGATGTATGACTTGATATGATATACAAACAATTGACTGCGGTGTGACGACACAAACCCTAAAGGATCGAACACCTAGTGTGGCCTCTGGGCTCATCGTGGTGATGGCCTTTGGTGCCCACGCTTGTACACGCAGACCTCGTGAGTTCAACTTGATCGCGAACTCTACAAGATCAATTTTGCCAAAATAGAAGACGTGCAGGAAAGTGGAAAGCGAATAACCCTAATGGACCGAACACCTAGTGTGGCCTTGGGGGCTCATCATGTGATGTGCCTTGCCTACGTTGTACACGCAGAGACCTCATAGTTCGACATAACCAATGACCTTGTTATACAGACATATGGATTGATGCATGAATTTGTACAGAAAAACCTAAATGGACTGACCTAATGCCTCGGGGGCACATCGGCGGATGGCCTTGCCTACGTCCAGTCGCAGAGGCAACGTAGTTCGACAAATGACGAAGACTGACAAGCGCGACTGACTCTGACTCTATTTTTGGAATTTTTGAAATGTTTTGATTTTTTTGTGTTTTCTCAGGTCATTTTGCGATGTTTTTGGATTTTCTTATGGTTTCACGTCTCCAACACATCCAATGTAAGAACCAATGTGACGCAGGTCAAGTGTCTGCCCCCAGTCAAGTATAAGACCAACTGACTATGAATAGGGTAAGGTGGGGGATATGAAATTCTCTCGATGTCAATCATTCCAAGCTATGGAAAAGACTACCACTTATTAGGACAAATATATACAAGTGATGGACATAAAAGGTAAAAGATATATACAGGATAGTGGACTATGTACACGAATGTGGGCTATGTACAGGGAAGTGGACTATGTACAGGGATAAAGACTATGTACAGGGATAGGTAGTATGTACAGGGTAGTGGACTATGTACAGGTAAGTGGTGTATGTACAAGATAGATTAGAATAATAGTAGACAAAGGAGTAGGGTTGAGTACACATGGCGCCTGTTTGCCAGGTTTTCACCATGGTACCTATCCAAAGCGCCGCCGAAGTGGTTTTCACCATTGGACGATTGATTTATCTTTACTATTTTCCATATTAACTAATTTTTTTGGTGTTACCAAGACGCCTGTTTACCAGGTTTTCCCCTTGATAACGATTTTTTTATTTTCTGATTTTTTTGTATTTTTGCTAAATAAGACAAAGGCTCCCAGAAGCTATGCGTAGAACTTCTTCAGATGCATACTATTGATTGGTGAGGACAATGGTTCACCTTCAGGAGTAGAGAGTTGATACGCTCCTGATCCAAAAGCTTCTGTAACAACATAAGGTCCCAACCAATTAGGTTCAAACTTTCCTGGTTTGTCTCTTTCTGCTTGATTCTTTGGATTCTCCATTAAAACCAGGTCACCAATGTCAAAATTTCTGTTTAAAACCCTCCTGTTATAGCTACGATGAAGGCGGTTCTGATATGCTTGGAGATGGTCCAGTGCCTTCTGTCTATGCTCGTCCAGGAATTCTAACTCATGGAGTCTCGACACTCGGTACTCTTCATCGTCAATGTGGCCCTTCAGTGATACCCTTAGGGATGGAATCTCGACCTCAATAGGCAAAATGGCTTCAGATCCAAAGACAAGTGAGTATGGGGTAGCACCAGTGGGAGTACGGATACTTGTACGATAAGCCCATAAGGCAGGGTTAAGCTGTAAATGCCAGTCACAACCAGCATCATTGACAGTCTTCTTGAGGATTCTAATGATGGTCTTGTTAGACGCCTCCGCTTGGCCATTACCTTGTGGGTAGTATGGAGTAGAGAAGTGATGTTGAATATGAAATTGATCACACAAGTGACGGACTTCTTGGTTCTTAAATGGGCGGCCATTGTCAGTGATTATAGATTGAGGGACACCATACCAACAGATGATATAGTTTAAGATAAATCTAGAAATCTGTGTGCCGGTAATGTATGTCATAGGAATGGCTTCAATCCACTTCGTAAAGTACTCAGTGGCAGTGATAATGAACTTGTGTCCATTAGATGAGGTGGGGTGGATCTTACCTATGAGGTCGAGTCCCCATTGGGCAAAAGGCCATGGTGACGTGATAGGACGGAGCTCCTGTGCTGGGGCATGTATCAAATCTCCATGAACTTGGCATTGGCGACATTTTGTTACAAAGACATATGAGTCTTTTTCCATAGTAGGCCAATAATAACCCAGCCTCATAATCTTTTTGGCTAAGGTAGGACCGCTAGAATGGGAACCACATATACCCTCATGCACCCCATGCAAGGTTGCTTGTGCTTCAAAGAGAATCAAGACATCTCAAAAGAGGGTATTATCTAAAGCGTCTATATGTGGTGTCTCCGAATTTATGGTATATTTACTTCTATGGCTGAAATCGTCCTACGCTGGTTATTGGATAGGCCAATGGGATGACTTCGGGCATGAAGGTAATCATAGATTTCAGTACCATGGGGAATCAGGACCAACAATGTCAGCACACCATTTCCAGACCGATATCGAGAAGCGGGACCAAAAAGTTGTTCAATTCAAGAACTCAAACTTAGGCACATTGTTAGAATGCTGAGTGAGGCAATTGCAGCCATAGCATCTCACAGCTTTGTTTAATACATGAGGTATTTGATGAAACTCAACTTTGTCAAAGTACTCTTTAAAGCTATCAGCCATGCGCTTGTATGGAGCAAGCTTCTCATCCTTAGTCTCATAATCATCATTTACCTGTCTAATTACGAGTTGAGAATCGCCATATACCTGTAAAACCTTAATTTTCCACTTGACCGCCATGCGTAACCCTGCCACTAGAGCTTCATACTCTGCCATGTTGTTAGTGCATGGAAATGCAATCCTGAATGACTTAGGGATGGAATCCCCCTGTGGTGTGATAAACAATATGCCAGCCCCCGAACCATGATTTGTATGTGAGCCATCAAAGCATAGTTTCCATGTTATGTTTGTGCTGTACCGTGAATATGAACTCATCAGAAAGTCTGCCACTAATGGGTGATCTCGGTCATATTGGTGCATCGCCTAACTGATCAGCAATGACTCCATCCTTTAATAGCCTTTCTCTCTACATACTGTATATCATACTCACTAAGTATCATGACCCACTTGGCCAGTCGTCCTATTAATGCTGCCTTACTAAGAAGATATTTCAGAGGATCTATTTTAGCAATCAACATTGTTTGATGGTTTAGCATGTAGTGTCGCAGTTTTTGGGTAGCAAATACTACTGCAAGACAGGCATGTTCAATGTTACTATAGTTGAGCTCATAACCAACCAAAGTCCGACTGATATAATAGACTGCCCTTTCATGACCTTCATCGTCATTCTGTGCAAGCAATGCTTCGAGTGATGAATGGGTTGCTGTGATATAAAGAATCAACGGCCTTCCTTCAACAGGTGGCATTAAAATAGGTGGTGTAAGTAAATATTCTTTAATCAGTTGAAAAGCCTCTTCACACCTAGGTGTCCATGCAAAGGGTACTCCTTTCTTAAGTAGATGTTGAAAAGGATGTGTCTTGTCTGCTAGCTGCACTATAAATCTTCTGATAGATTGCAACCTTCCCTGTAATGTCCTTAGTTGACTGAAATTGTTGGGTGGTGGCATGTCCATAATTTCTTTTACCTTAGCTGGATCTACTTCAATGCCTCGTCTAGAAATGATATAACCTAACATCTTTCCTGACTTGACTCCAAACACACATTTCTTTGGATTGAGTCTCACATTATACTTCTCTAGCCTCTGAAATACCTTGTCTAAAACCTGTAAATGTTGTGCCCTTGTCTTGGATTTTACAATAAGGTCATCGACATAATCCGCCATACAAGTGTGTACTAAATCATGAAAGATAGTGGTCATGGCACGTTGATAGGTTGCTCCTGCATTCTTGAGCCCGAAAGGCATGACATTCCAGCAATACGTTCCCCAAGGACAAGTGAAGGCTGTCTTAGGTTGATCTTCAGTGGCTATTCTGATCTGGTTATATCCTGAGAATCCATCCATAAGGAACAACATCTCATACCCTGCTGTCATGTCAACTATCATGTCTATATTAGGCAAAGGGAAGTCATCCTTAGGACAAGCTTTGGCTGATATCTCTAAAATCGGTGCAGATGCGGATGCCCCCAGTTGGTTTATTGACTGGTACAAGATTGGAAATCAATGGCATAGTCAATAGATCGATGAAACCAACGTCTAACAATTTCTTAAGTTCTCCTTGACTAATAAAACTGCATGGATGCATTTTCTCAACCACATTTCCGGTTTGGCACACAGTTGTAAAGATGATGTAGAACAAGTTGAGATCCAGCCGGGCATGTAGGCATATGATGAGCAAAGAATGTGCATCTTTGTTCAAAGTTGTTGGAACTCAGTTTCTCTTGTGTTGTCGATTGACAGATAAATAAATCAATCGAGGATTCTCTTTTGTGCCTATGTTGACTTCTACTGATTCTTCCACGAGCATGGGTGACTTTTCCTGTGCAATGGGGAGAATGTTCAAACCTCCATCCTTAGGCGCCTCAGAGAGGTTTTCACCTTCGGATGCGTCCTTTCTTTTTACTTTTTCATGGTCTAGAGGTGCCTTGTGGTTTTCACCTAGAGACTTGTCCTTTTTATCTTGTTTATTCTTTTTCTCATTTTTGCGACTGGAGGGTTGAACAGATTCCCCAAAATATGCTTTATTTTCCAAGTCAATGGTAAAACCAGCTTTATGATCCCCATTAGGTATGCCTTCACGTAATCCCAGGAACTCAGCAATCACTTCGTCGTTCTCAAAAGTATCTAAAACGGGTGTATCTTGTTGATCCCAATCTATGAGTTGGGGATAAACTAAAGGCATGTCATCGTCGAAGTTATCAAAGTCTAATGGAGTCAAGGTAAAAATTGAATTATTCATGTGGTCACAAAAGTCTTGTACCAAGTCCTTTTTGCTCTTGGGTTTGGGTCTAGGTGGATAAATAGGTGGGCCTAATGCCAAGGTTTGACAATCAGAAAGAGGTGGCTCAGGTTGCCAAGAGGTAGGATCAAGTGATTCCCAATAGTAGTGTTTAAACCACTCCTCTTTTGTCATTTTCTTTGGTGGACAGGAATTTAAAAGATTTGGTGAGGAACTTAACAGCAAGTCAAGTTCTCCAAATAACTTGTCAAGGTCCATGGTAGAAGTAGAGGATAAGGAATCCCACTCATAATCATTAGAGTCAGGCGAGTTAGAATGATTTTGGTCTATTGGTTCGTGAGATGTCTTAATGTCTTCTGAAGCACATACTTCCTCAAGTAAGGGTAATGGAGTACTAGGAACACCAATCTGAATCGGTTGAAACCCTAGCCCTACTCCTTTTGGCCACTGAGAAACAAATATTAGTTCAATTCTGCCATCTTGGTTTAAGCCTAAACCACTGTGTCCATCATATCCTTTGCTTTGCATGATTTTGAAACCCTTTCCGTATAGTCTTGTAGGAATATGAGCAAGTAAAAGGGGTTCTTGATTATCTTCCTTATACAGCCAGGAAGTAACATCTTCTGTATCTACAGCCTCTTTGCTTAATTCACCCCATTTAGTGAAAGTTGTTGTGGGGGGAACATGTATAGTGATTATAGACTGTCCCCTACCTGTTGTAGGCAAACCATATGACTTAGGAGGGACCAAGTGGCTAACACAATAGGAAGTCTTCATATAATACTCTCCACAACCCTTGTCTTGGATCTCAACCCTAGGAGTAGTGGGAAGTGAAGGTGCAATAGATGTTCGAGTGAGCGTGGACGGGTCAACATAAGAAGATGGATTAGACGATGAGGCCTCTTGGTTGACTGGCACTTGACATTGAGGGATGTCCTTTAGGTTAGTGCAATACTGAAAAGGATCAGGATCACCATCGATAGTTATTTCGGTGCCATTGTAAGGGAATTTAAGGCACTGATGATATGTGGAAGGGACTGCCTTCATGGCATGAATCCATGGTCTACCTAGCAAAAGGTTATAAGGGAGGGTGAGATCCAAGACCTGGAACTTTGTCTCCATTACCGCAGGACCAATTCTGATAGGAAGTGTTACCACCCCCTTTGATTTTCTTTCTTCATCATCATAAGCCTTAATGACAATACTCTTGGTGGTGTCTACGCATGCTTCTGAAATACCTAATGCCTTAATTAGTTTTAAAGTGCATAGATTTAACCCTGCTCCTCCGTCTACCAAAACTCGTCTAACTTTGGTGTCATCAACAAGGACTTCTAGATGTAAAGGGTCATTGTGGTTCGTCTTATCTGTGGCATAGTCTTGTTCAGAAAATGTGGCATGATGATTATTGGTCAAGTAGCCCACCATCTCCTGGAAACGATTGACATCAAGGTCATTAGGGACCGTGGTGTTCTGTAAAGCCTTATCGAGGATAGACCGATGCTCGGGGGAGATACGCAACAATTCCAAGATTGAAATTTGGGCTGGGGTCTTCCCCAACTGGTCAAGTAGGTTATATTGTAACTTGGAAGGTTGTGATGCTTGCTGTGATGGAGGGCCTTGGATAACAAACTTAGTACGATGAGTATTGACCGCACATTCCGGATTAGCCTTGATAGTAATGGTATTGATGTTGTCCTTGGCGGCGCGAAGGCAATGAATGATTTTGCCACTATCATAGTCATGTTTTATATTCGCATAATTGGCTGACATATTGGTCTTAGTACTCGAACTAGGGACAGTTCCTTTCCCATGGTCATGTAGTGGGTCTGAAAAGACTTGATGATCAGTGTTCGATGTCTTTTGTTTTTGTCCACTAACTTCAATGATTCTCTTGTCAACAAGATCCTGTATGATGTTCTTCAGTTGTCGACAGTTTTGTAGGTTATGTCCCTTAGTCCTATGATAATCACAAAAAGCGTTGTCATCCCACCAAGTTGGTTTAAACTGTCCTGGATCGTATTGTCTTGGTTCCTGCAGTTGTATGAGGTTGTGTTGTAACAGCTGTTTGAACACCGACTCAATGGGTTCCCCTAAGGGAGTGAACTCACGTTTCTGGAATCTCCTTGGTGGTGGACATTGAGTGTTTTGGACCATGTTGGGAGGTTGATTGACAGCATTAAGCGTGTTAGCAAAAGTATGAGGTCCTTGTAATGTGAGGAGGGGTCTTGCTTGTAATGTTTTAGCATCAACCACCCCATCATTGGTGACATTTTTGTTGCGAGACCAGAATCTGTTTCTGTCGGTGGGGGCGTTTTGTACGACCGTGTTTCGATTGGGTGTTGTCATCTTGAGTTCACCCTTTTCAATGAGATCCTTCTCTATTATCACCCCCTTTTCCACTAGTTCCGAAAAAGATATGCAGCAATGTACCCTTAAGTTACTCCTGAGTTTTGGATGAAGGTTTTCTTGAAACATTGTAACCTTTTGTTTTTCAGGTATCTCGACAGGACATCTACTAGCAATAGTTCTCCATCTCTGGAAGAAAGCAATGAATGTTTCACCTTCGTCTTGTGTGGTGTGGCACAAAGTTGCTATATTTATCTCATGGTCAATGTGGAAGGAGAATTGCTCCACAAATTTCTCGACTAGCTCTCCCCATGATCTAATGCCAGAATCTAGACCCGAAAACCATTCTAGTGCAACCCCTACAAGACTTCGTGGAAATAGCCTCATAAGGTACGTGGGGTCGTAAGCAACATCAATGCATATGGTAGAAAATTCCCTGATATGTTCTACTGGATTGCGTTTGCCATTGTACTTAGGAAGATTTGGTATGACATATCCGTGAGGGAAAGGTGTCATGTACAATGATCTATCAAAAGGGAATGGGCATATGTCCTTTGGTGAAAATGATTTCTTAGTTGACACTGACATGTTATCCATTTGCGTTTGTAATGCCTGCATTTGTGTTTGTAGGACGTCAACTTGAGTCAAAGATGTGCTAGAAGGATTATGCGGATCCATGTATGTATTCTGAAATCCAAAGTCTCGTGATGGGTTTTGATTGAACGTTGGCATCTGAGGTGGATTTGGATTCAGAATGTTGGTAAATGTATTCTGGTTTGGAATCGACATAGATTGATGTTGTCCTGGATTCTGTGTAAATGGATTCTGAGTACCACTCTGTACAAAGGGATTCTGATTCGGAACCGATGTGAAATAGTTTTGGCTTGGAATCTGGGTAGACGGATTCTGACTACCAATCTGTGAAAAGGGGTTCTGATTCGGAACCGATGTAAATTGGTTTTGACTGCTAGTCTGGAAAGGTGGATTTTGATTGCCATATTGGAAGGAGGGAATGCCCCCTGTTTGTGTAATCCTTGGTATAGTACTAGTGACCTGAACACTAGGTATGGCCATCGACTGTGGCAAGGTACCTATAATGCTAGCAGTAGGTGTGGTTGTTGATTGCGCACTCGTGACACCGACATAAGATGTATGGGCTGATGTTTTAGGTCTTTTACTCCCGCTAATAGGACCGAAGGGAATAGATGATGAAGCCCCTGTAGTGAAACTAAATCCCGATGTCATTGTAGGTGTACCAAATGGGGACGTATGGACTGTCGTACTCTGTGTAGACGTGCTAGATGGCATAGTCGTGCTGACTTGAGGTATAGTAGTACTAGCAGTCGTGGTATTTGTCCCTTGTGTAGGTTGAGTTTGTAAGGTACTAATATCAAATCCTAGAGGTAAGGTAGCACCTTCAGCTAGCAATTTTCCTAAGAACCGTTGACGATCGTTTGCTAGGTACTCATCTACAAAAGAGGCAAACTCAGGGTCTTGTGTGGCAGCCTCTATGTCTTCTGTTGTAACATGTCCTTGAGTGTTTCTAGTGGTAAATTTGTCTAATAGAGTCTTATGAGGTCTTGAAGAAAATGGGTTGATGAACTCGCTTGGGTTCGACATGTTTTCTCTCTCTCTTCTCTTAGACCTAGTTTCAACCATGTAAGACAAGCTCAATATGCGGGAAATGCAAAACTATATCTAGAAACTGTATGACTCTATTCTATGTTTTTGGGGTTTTCTTATGCAAAATAAGGGATGTCCTATGATGATACTAGTCTAGACTCCAAGGGTGCAAGAAGTCTAAATGAGACCCTAAAATGATCAATTCTATAAACTCAAGGTGGAAGGACCAACTACCTAAAGTCAAACCAAAGTGTCAATTTAGTTAAGTCAAGGAACCAATGTAGGACGAAGATCAAAGACAAGTTGAGTTTCCTAACTAGACTGATGAGCTAGGACGACTCTCTGTAGGACAAAGTATATGATGATAAGACTAGGTTCAATGACAGATTTCGTTGACACTATGACCTTTCTAGAGTATAGATGGTGGACTACTCCTAAAGTTTGTAAAAGTGACCTCTCTAAAAGTCTAATGCAAGGTGATATGTACCCTATGATGAAGCTAAACTCTAACTGAAGACAACTATGGTAATGACTAAATGAACCTAAAAGATGCAAAATTGAGCAAATCGTTTCAGGTTTTTGTTTTCGAAGACTGTTTGTATGAAGACCACTGAAACTGGTATAACCTTGCTGACTGGACAATGACAGTGAATTTTGGTTTTTCTGGTAATCAGACAGATGCATTTCAAATTTAACAGTTGCGGTTCAAACTGACAGATGCGACTCAAAATTACCAGATGTGACTCAAGCTGACAGATGCGACTCAAAATATAATGCATGCGGTGTTTCTAAAACAAATGCGAGTCAAACTGACATGCGCACTTCAGAATTTCAAATGCGGCTCAAAACAACCAGATGCGACCTATATAAATCAGATGCGACTCAAAATTTATAGATGCGACTCAAAATTAACAGATGCGACTTTAAAAATCAGATGCGTGTTTTTGGTGAACAATTGCGACTCTCTGTGAATTTTTAGTGACATGAAATTTAAACTGACCCGGTTTTCTATGATCAAATTTTGACAATCAAAGACAATCATAAGACAAAGTGTTTTCAGTTTTGATTTTGGACTCAAAGATCGTTTAAAGTGATAACAGACAAGCACATCCTAATAGGCCAAAGGCCTAGGGTTTATATACTTGGTATAGCCCACCAGTTATACCCCGGATTGGTGATGAACACCTTTCCTTCTCGAGAGCGGATAGCTTAGGAATTTGGTGGCATTGGCTCCCCTCCACGGCTCATTAACGTCTTTCGAGCACACCAATTCCGAATTCATTGGGTAATGACATCCCAAGAACCGCTATCTCTACTCAAGGGGATCAGTAGTGAGTAATCTTCGGGCATGATACTGTACCCTGCACTAATACCAAGCAACGGCCACAAATAGGTTGGTCTCTACAACAAAGGGTATTTAATTCGGGCATTCCGTTCATGGGGTGTGATCCATACGGCGCGAGTCCCCTTTCGGATCCATCTCGTTGGAACCACACTCGTGATTCTTGGGGTTTCCCCAAGAGCCCACTTTTGTATACCGGTGGAAGTCCCTCGGGTTGGGTGCTAGGTCTAAGTCGTTCTGGGGTGAGTACTTTTTCCCACCAGAACAGGCCCAAGTTCTAGAGTTGGTAACTGTTTCTCTTACACCCAGGATCGCACGGATGCGCAAGGGGAGAGGATACTTCGATATACCAAATCATAAGGGTAACCAGACTTGTGCTTTCGCACTAAACACAGTAGACACTTGTTAATTTTAACCAAATGAAAGATTTGCTACGCTACCAAACAATCTGTTTCAAAATTTAACTAGGGTCTTCGACAAGCGTCCTGCAGAAGATATCATTAGTAATTTTCAATTTTGTCTTCGCCAATCGTCCTAAAAGCTTGTTAACTCCAAATGGCCACACGCTGAAAATCAAATATCAGTAACACGAAAATCAATTGAAAATTCCAGATTGCCGAAAGCAGAAATAAAATTTTACCAGTCAATTGCGTCGTTTTGTTACCAGTCAGATGCGTCGTTTCTTTTTCAGTTGCGGCTCGGGATATCACTTGCGATTCAAGAATTTCCAGATGCGTCGTTTCTCTGTCAGATGCGGTTCATAAACTCAATCGCGGTTCAAAAACTTCACGTGCGGTTCCAAAAAATCAATTGCAGTGCAGAAACTTCACATGCGGTTCAGAAAATCAATTGCGGTGCAGAAACTTCACATGCGTCGTTCCGTACGAAAAATCTGCAAAATTGAAAATTGAAAGATCTACGGATTCGCGAAGATGGTGTCTTCACGTCGGGTTCACCAAAATGTAACGCTGAAATAAGAGCTTTGCACAATAGACACACCAGAAAGAAGATTAGAAGCATACATGCGTATACAATACTAAAATCTAAAATGCAAATTCATTCAAGCAACAAAGAAAATGGGAAATGTAAAAACGTAATTAAAACTAGAACAATCTCACCAATTCCAAACGTATTTCCATGAATTATCTCGATTGCCCTTCTCCATTTCGCTTGTATGGTATAATTGCCCTCAGATTTTCAAGTAATTCGTGCAAGTATAGCCTAAGATAATGATTAGCAAAATATCGAAGATTCAAGACAAAATTGCTCTCCAAAGTTACAAATTCGAGAGAGAGATTGGAATGAAGAATGACAAATCAATTTATAGAAAATTGATTATTCGAATGACAGCCAAGATTGAAAGATCAACAGACGGTTGAGATTGACTGATTAGACATGCATTCAGATAAGCGATAGAATTGACACAGTGATTCGAATTAGAAAATAGAATTAAAGATTAAATAAATGATTTAATCTTCAGTTCGGCATTCGAAAACATTAGAAATATCTTTGCATGACAAAGATAAAGATTGATTATAATGACTCTCTGTTCGAACGCACGCACAACATTTAATTAATTAAATAATAATATTTAATTAATATGCATGTACGCAAATGAGTTAAAACTGGAGGATTGCATGATCTGAAGAAGAGATTACTCGAAGACGCCACTCAGACATCGAATCAATAGTTAACTGAACGATTAAAATAGATGTCGAGTTGAGTAAAAGTGAATACTTAGATAACTCACATAATTATCTAAAATATAGAAGAATGTGTTAAAATAGAATTAATGAATTAAATAATTCATTTAATTCAAGACTCGATATTGAAGAATAATTAAATAAATAAGATTTATTTAATTAAGTGACGAAAATTTAAATGAATAATTAAATTATGAATTTATTTAATTATAGTTGAAATATGATAAAGAGTAAATTAAATAATGATTTATTTAATTTAACAAGAAGAAGGTTAATTAGTAACATAATTAAATAACAAGCGTTTATTTAATTAATTAGATAGAATAAAGAGAAGTGAATTAATTAAATAATTGAGATTATTTAATTAATAGATGAATTAATAAAAGATGAATTAATTAAATAATTGACATTATTTAATCATGACCATGAAGAATAAGAATTATGAAGAATATAGAAGTCGCAGGCTAATAACCAGATTTCAGTGTCTACATATACCATGTCTAATTTCATTCCATTCAGGAGGGATCCATGGGGGTTTGGGCTAGGAAAAGTCATAAGGAATTCAATTTTATTCATGGCAAGCTTGGATCTTGAGATAGTACAAAATAAATCCAAAACATCAAGAGTATGAGTTACTTCATCTGCTAAATTTTTGATAAACAACATGCTATCATCAACATAATGGGAGTTAAGCACTTTGACATTACAAGGAAATGAAATACCATGAATAAGTTTAGAAGCATGGGCATGTTGAAAGATGTAGCCAAGGGAGTCAACCACTAGTACAAATATGAATGATGCTAGAGGGCAGCCTTGGCATATAGATTTTTTTAAAGGGAATTGGGGGGAAAGGGATCCATATTTGATAGTGACTCTCGCATTGGAATCAATGAATAAAATTTTAATATGCTCTCTAATTTTGGTTCCAAAACCAAGCCATTTTAACAAGTTAATAATGAAAGGCCAACAAATGTGATCATAATTTTTACCAAAATAAAGTTTTATAATTAGAGCATCTCGATGATATTGTTGAGCCTATTCAATAGTCTCCCAAGCCAACACCAAATTTTCAAGAATAAATCTACTACCCAAAAGACCAGCTTGTTTTGGCCTAACAATCTCTTAGGTTATATACTTTATTCAATGAGCCAAGGTTTTGGCAATAATTTTATGATGTATTAAGGATAATAGGCCACCATCCATTCACTGTGTCTTCATTTTTTCCTTTGGGGAGGAGCTTTTATAAAACCTTGGTTTATGGTTGCCCCCAAGGAACAAGGATTAATGCCCTTAAGGTAAACATAATAAAAATCTTCACATATGTGAGGCTAAAGAGTTCTACAAAATCCAACCGAGAGCCCATCAATTCCTAGACTTTTCTCCAAAGCTGTGTTATAGAGAGCCTCATTTAGTTCTTAAATGGAAAGGAGATAGTCAAGGTAGTTGTTATATTCAAGGTCTATTTTACAAGGAATACAACCTGCAACATTTTCTTCAATAATGGGAAGGAGGATCACCAACAAAATAATCAATAAATAGGCTTTTTAAAATTCTCATAAAATATTTGTAAAATAGCAGATTGGTTGGTATGTATGGAGCCATCTATAACTCTTATACTGGAGATATACTCTTTTTTATGTTTTTGTTTCAAGAACTGAAAGAAATTTTCTGATCCCCTATCCCCATCCTTGATCCATTGGAGATGAGCATGAATTTGGGCTCCTTTTCCTTTATAAACAACCAATTTTTGAAGTGAATTTTTTAGTTTTAGCCACAAATTTTTGGAGGGAAACATTAAGAGGGTTGGAAATCAAAAGAGAATGGTTGTGTTCTAGTTGATCCTTAAGGGATTTTTCTAATCTACGATGTTGGGTAGCAACTCTTCACCCATAATAACAAAGGAATGAAGTGCAATAGGCGATAGTTCTCTCCCACTAGCTGATCCACCTATCATGTTGAGGATTTGGTTCAACTTTCCATATAGCTAAAAGGTCATCAATGTAATCTTGTTTTAAATGGAAAACATTTAACTTGTATGGAAGATCATTAGGAAGGGTAGGGGAATTAGTAAGGGCAAGGGTGGTAAAGATGGGGAGATGATTAGAAAGAGTGGCTAGGAGGTCAAGGTGAACTAAAAGACCAACATGGGAGGGGAGAATATGATAATTCGAGGAAATATAAAACCAATCCAAATGACTCATTCTCCTCAAACAACCCTCACGATAATTATTCCAAGTAAACTAGTGTGGCATGTGAAGAAGGAAAAGGCACAAAATTTTGAGAATAACATATTAAAAAAATTATTAAAATCTTTCATACATTGTTCCTCTCAACTTTCTTATTAATCTCTATTAATAAAAAACAACATTTTCATGTTCCCTACAGGCTAAAAACAATGTGTCATCATTGGATGAATTTTTTTTTTTTTTTAAATGTATAACTTTAGTGAATTAATAATGCATAATTTAAACTAATTAATTAATTTTTAAATGTATCGTAAAGAAAATACTTAATTATTAGAAGAAATTAATTTAGTCCATAAATTAGATATTATGTCAATTATCCAATAAAACTTGTTGTTTATGAGAAGATCATATATTAAAACAAATGTGCTCAAGTATACAATGAAATCCTCAAAAATGTAGGTGGCATGGGATCATACCCCAAGGAAAATTGACATAGTCAAGAGAACATAACACAAACACATGACCACAAAAAGGGAAAAAGTCACAAAACAAGAAAATCTACAACTTCCAAAAAGGAAACAAGCATCACATTACTAAATTAACATAAACAAATAATATCATTAATACACAAGGGAAATTATAGAAGAGAAGGGTCTCGATCATTACAATTATTCCACTTGCCACAAATTCTTGCCATTGTCCAAGTCTCTCAACCATCATTGGTAGCTTCTTCCCCCTTTAGTACATCCTACTAAAAATCTAGATAGTTGTAGGTAGAGAGATAACTAACTTTGGTGGAGGGAATTTACTTTGATCATGAGTGGGCCAATGACATCATTGAGAAGATGTGAAGGATTGGTGTGAAGGTGGAGACCACCCACCTTGGTGGTTGAAAGGGTGTAGAGGAAGAGGAGTCCAATTGAACTATTCTCATGGGAAATGGTGGTGGCTCTCCAAAAAATTTCCTAGTGGTGGTATGTATATTATAAGTGTTTCACCTCCTTGGCTAATGGGACAATTTAGTGTGGATTGATGAAGGCAACACCCTAGGAAACATGGAAGGAGTGTTATTCCATTAGCCAATGATAATTTAGAAGCATTAGAGCTCTAGTACAATATTGGTAGCTAGGATTTGAATCTACATGAGAACATTAGAGATAAAAAATGACTTGGATTGAGTAGCAAAATTAAGATCCATAGTAGCTTTAACAAAAATAATATAATTTGCATCTTTCTAAATGTAAAAAAGAATTTCCAATCAAAAAGCATGCCACAATAGGTATAATTAGGGAAAATTTCCCCACCTCCCTAAATAACATTATATTATGAATAATTGAGGCTTTAAGGGCTAAAAACTCATGTATCTAATACTAGGCATCTTGGGCATAGACACAAATACTAGGGAGGGTGGGGATGAATTTCAAGTTTTCCATAAAAAAAGACACCTTGGATTAGAAAATCTATGTTGAATCAAGAAAATACTAATAGGTAATCCCTCGTATAATGGATGCCAAGAAAACTAATCAATTTTATGCTCCAAAATATCCTACTAGATGGTGTAAAAATATTTTGGCTCAAATGAAACTAGGTGATTTAAGAGACGATCTAGAATTCAATTTCTAAATCATGGGTAGATGAGGCAAGAGCCATCTATAACCATTTTTAGCGGACAATTGTAGTAGGTTGTATTGACATATCATTTCCAATCCTTCCCTAGGGTTTGAGAACTCTCAAAGATTTTATGTGTATATTGAGAGAGGACATAATCAATTAACATTGATAAGTTGGAAAATTAGTTTGAGACAAATTGAATTTCATCCTAGCTTAAGCCAAGAGACCTAGGTGTAATTGGTCTTGGAGAATATACCGTAAAAATTCTTGATTCATCTTCTAAGGAATGTGAGGGAACGAAACCAAGGAGTGGCTACTAGTGGATTTTCTTGAAGCAAGATAATGAGTGTTGATTAATGGATAGGCGATTGAAAAATCCATCAACATTACAAAGTAGCCACAACTTGATATCCTCCCAAGCTTTTTGTATACTTTTGGTGACAAATGTATCATTGATTTTGATGGGCACCAAAGTAATTACAAGAGAATGAAAGCTAATGCCATTATAGGTAGAGCACCCATACAACAAGCTAGAGGTGTCAATGTAATTTCTCAACAAACTTTTCTAAGCATTATTATTGTCATAAGATTTGAAAAACCATTTAGCACAAAGAGAAATACCCTATATGTGATTATTAATAAACTTAAGCCCACCTATGTCCCTAGGGAAAAAAATGATATCACATGGCACTATGTGAAATCTTTTATTATGGTAAAAATTGGCACATAGAAAGTCTTATAGAAGATTGTCTAACTTATGATATGACGCTTTGCAAGGGACCTAACAAGAGGAATAGTAAACAAGGTTCATGGTTGGAACTTTAAGTTGGATATAAAACTTCCTCCTAGCATGAGTGGTTTGGTGATCCATAAGGCAAGATTTTTTCTCAATCTTGTCAACGATATATCACTAAAGGTGGATTGACAAACTTGAAAAGAAAAGGAAACCCCTAAAAAATTTAAAAATTTATCCATGATTAATGGATTTCCATCCAAAAGTATAAAGCTAGGTGGGAGGTTAAGAGAAGGTTTTCCTATAATATTTCATTTTATTCTATTGGATGTTCGAGCTAAACGAATGATAAAAAGTTTAAAATATTTGAATGCTTGGAAAACATTATCTTCTTCCTCAATGAGTACCAAGAAAAAATTGTCCACAAAGTTCTCATTGACCAAATAATGGGAGGTAGAACTAGGTAGAGAAATACCTTTGACTCATCATTGTGCTCGAAAGTATTGGAAAAGAGACCCAAATCCTTTAGCAACAAGCATATAGAGTGAGAGTGCAAGAGGGTTGTTGGTGTGAGTGGGGTATATTACCTAATTGGTTCCAATCTAGGTCTTATTCACACCTAGTTAGTTAATTTTTCTTAGGGCACATTTACATCATTTAATTTTTGTGTCTCATGTCATAGAAATGTAACACTTGTCATAATCCTATGTTGTCCTATATTTCAACTTGCCTATATAAGAAAGGTTCCTCTTGTACATTATGGATCTTGCATTCATTGTATAATATAGTATTCATTTCTTATCACTCTCTTGTGGAAGGTTACTTTTGGTTTTGTAGGTGATCCTAGCTACTTGAGTCTATTTTGTGACTAGATTACAAGGGAAACCTTGCCTTATAAATAGACAAATGCCAAAAAATTTAGATTGACCACTAGTAATAGTTAGGCAAGTAGAATCCTTAGTAAAGAGCATTTGAATTGATTGAATGAATATGAAACCAAACCATAAAGGTTTGAGCATGCAATCTAATTGTCATTCAATTCTTTCATAGGCCTTTCAAAATCATTTTTGACTAAAATTACTTGTTGATTGGACCTACACACCCATTTCGTACACTCCCAAATAATTATTATATTGTTGAGGATGTACTTTCTTTAAACAAATCTACTTTCTTCAAGGTGGGCAATCACTAGGAGGGGATGCTTGATTAGCATATGAAGAGTTTTGGCAATAATTTTATAAGAGACATAAAGAAGAGTGATGGATCTTCAATTGCATATCTTAGGATCACTAGATTTAGGTATGAATTTGATGTTTCCTTGGTTAATTATAGGATCTAGAGAATTAGTACAAAATGCTTCAAGGAAAACTTGAAACAAATCATTACAAACATCATCCTTTATGATTTTGTAAAATTTGTAAGGAAAGTCATTGTGACAAAGAGCTTTGTCATTAGTCATTCCAAATACAATCAAGTGAATCCCCTCTTAGGAAACTAGCTTGCCATTGGCAATAACTTGATCTTTGGAGATAGACTATGACACTACACCTTGATAACCTTGAAGAGTCGATTCCTTTTTAGGAGATCCAGGGCTTGAGCCTAGAAAAAATTGGTGTTGTGTTGACCAAATGCATGAAGGACATTAGGAATGGTAGAAAGGTATTGACCATCTTCTTTGATGCACTTGATCTTCTGAGATAAATTTTAAAGCCATGGGACTTGGAAACTCTCTTTTGAAACACAATCACGAACTTTTAATCAATGAAGTTTGGCTTTGATCTAGGCTCCTTTGTTAGAGTAGGCATTTGCTCCCTACACACAAATGGTGCTACTTAGCCACCTAAATTTGGAAGGTAATATGGAAATACATCACTTCAAGTTGAGCAAGAAGTCTAATAAGTTCAAGGGACATGGCCACATAAAGTTTGCAATGATTTTTACTAGCTATCAACAAATACATGCAAAAAATAGACAATATAAGGGCTGGTGTTAGACAACCAAACTCTAAACATGTCGAGTATGGAGCAATGCAAATTTATGTTAGAATAGTTACATGATCAAGAAAAATTGACTCTTTTTAACCTTAAAAATTTGAGAGTCCCAATCAATTTTGAACTAGATAAGTGAGTGGTCAAAAATGACACAATTTAATATGGGTTCCACTCAAAAAAATAAAAATTGACAAAGAAAAAGTATAATTCCCCTAACATCATAAAAGGATCAAGTCTCTTAATATGTCTTTCACACCCACTATACAAATTAGATCAAATATACCAAAATTGGAGATATAAAAACCCAAATTTTTACACATATAAAACTGCTTCTCTGTTTCACCAGCTATCCACAAAATACAAAAGAATCCTCTTCAAAATATCTCTATTAATCCACGTGAAACATCTCCAAAACAACAAATGGTTCTCCACTGGGTGTTTTGCCTGATTCCATGTCCCTATAATACAAAATCGTTCTTCTCAATCTTTTCAAACTACATATCAATCTACTTGAAACTCAGGGGAGGATCTATGATACTTGCCGCGTTTGCTTGTTTTTCACTACTTTTGGCATGTGATAGCACAAGCTTTTCAGAATAGCATATATATATATATATATATATGGCAAATGTTTAAAATATTTCGTAGATTGTTCCTCTCAACTTTCTTATCAATTAAAAACAACATTTTCATGCTCCCCACGGGCGGAAAACTGTATGCCGTCATTGGATAAGTTTTTCTTCGTCTGGTACGAAGATCCGTGAACCTTACTTTCTTTAATCTTTGATTCGTCTGAATTCTGGATATAAATAGTATTACATGTTTGCAGGACAAAAACAGCCGATTTCTGGATTTCTGGTTTGAATGTCATGCGGCACTGTCGTGTCAGGTTTAACAACTGTGTGACATTCTATTGTACACAAATTCATTTCTAATAATTTATTGTCAATAATTCATTGTTATGACAAATTCATTTGGGTGAAAATTCACTGTTAACAATTCATGGTGACGAATTTTCCACGAGATGAATTTGTCATGACGATGAATTATTGGTGATGAATTTGTTGACGGTGAATTGTTGACACTGAATTTGCCTGAAACCATGAAGAAGCTATCATAATTTAAGTTGTTAGTAGTATTCATAAAACAAAGTTATCTCATTTCTCTTCTGTGTGAAAGAATTATTTCAAGTCGTGTGTTCATACTTGAAAACAAAAAAGTAGGGTATGTTAAGTTTGTTTACATTAACCCATTCAATAGAAAGTATTTCAAAAGTGAGACTTCTACACTATTCAAGGCTATCTTAACATGCAATGTATGGGATGGGGGCATATGTTGGTTTCCATGGTAATATTTTGGTGGATAAAATAATAGGGGGTAGCTTCAATGCCCATGGAGCAAATAGGCATGTATTTCTGCAGCAACTATGTGAAATCTATTTTCTCTTTATTATAAAACCTTGGTGTTGGGATTAGGTGTCACTTTTCTTGCACAATTATTTGAATTATTTAATCATTTTGTAATATGTAGAATACTCTTATGAAATTATGATTTTGCCATTATACTATATGTATTCATTGCTATGACATGCATGTAAGAATTTGTAAGAGCATAATATCGTGTAAGATTGGTAAGAGCATATATGACATTGTAAGTGTGTAAGATATTATGACACACATAAGAGCATGTAAGAGGGAGGTTACAAAGTGGACTAGGAATCTTAACCCACTTATATGATGCATCATAACACATCTTTGAATAAAGATAGTGAGTCCAAAAATGGGGTGTGAGTCATGAAAACTATTACCATGGTATTTTGGAACCTTGGACACATGCTAATGTCAACTTGTGGTTTTTCGTCTCCTTAGGTTTATATATTGAGGCTTGAGATGGAAGCGTTATGAAATGTATTTTTGCAAGGTTATACAACTAGTTTTCCTTTAGAGGAGCAAGGTGTTGATCTCCATGTTAAGACTCTAAGCTTGATATTATAAGGTGATCATATTTTTGTTGTGAATACATTATTTTGGTGCTTTTAAAATTGGGTTTTTCTTGAAAGGGTTTTCCCAAAGTATATTTGTATATCTTCCCTTCTATCTATGCTTCTATCTACCTACTTTCATTCTTGATTTCTAAGTGTTGATTTGCATGTCATTTGGTACTAAAATTATATAGACTTGATCTTTTAAATTTTTCTCATCATATGATTAAAGTAAGAAATGTTTGTCATATTTTTGTTGTATTTGCATAGTTTGTTTTACACTTGTATCAATGTTTTTATTTACAAATCTTTTAGTATTGGTAGTGCATGCATGGTATTTTCCTCACATTAACACCTCTTAATCCACTAAAATAATTAATCTTATCCTATTTCCATTACTTTATTACCATTAAATTTATTAAATAATATTTTCTTAACTAATTTATTCAAATTTAGATCCAAATTATCCATAATTAAATTATGTAAATCTTAAATTACATCTAATGAGTTAAATATCCAATCAAAATAGTTAAATAAGTAATCAATTTAGCTAACTTGCCAACCAAATCCATTGACAAGCCAATCAATTTGGCTAACTCAAGATCACAAATTAGTTAAAAATTAAACAATTATCAACTCACAAATCAAATCAATTAACTACCTATTCATCTCCATCCAATTAGAAAATTTGTCATAACCCACTTTTTATTCTATTATTTATAATGAATAATTAATTTATACTTGATTAGTTTAATTCAATAAAGAGTAAGTATGGAAAATATTTAAGTTATTTGAAAATAATTTGACTCATTTAATATTATATGGTTAAAAAATTAATTAAAAAAGACTAAGATATTAAAAATTATATATATATATATATATATATATATATATATATATATATATATATATATATACACCATCTAATAAGAAATGTAGAATTAAAAATATAAGATAAAAGGAAAAATGAATAAATATTATAAATTTTATTTTAATGAATTTATGGAGCAAGAATTATATTAATGATATCAAGTTTCCACAATCCATATTGTAGTTCAGTATAAATAATTTGAATGTATATTTTGGTGAAAGATAAGACACTTGGCATAAGATGGAAGAGAATCTCACCATTTATAGTGGCGTAAGAAGGATTTATGAGAGTGTAAGAGGTGTAAGAAAGCATCTTTGACTATAGGTAAGAAGTAGGTAGCTTTTTTTTGACAAAAGGAGTTATATTTTTTATCCATTTATGAAGTTGGACGAAAATTCATTTTTGTTTAATATATTTTGAGGAAAATATGGAGGAAGGCTATAACATATGGCATATTATTCTATGGAAGTTACAAGGAATATTCTATGACAACTTTATGACATATCTTATGAAGATTTTATGATAAGAATAAGTTTATTTCAAGCAAATTCTATGGCATGAGAGTTACATGTTTTATTTGGAATTGAAATAGTAGAGTGAGAGGAATCTTTTAAATAATAGATTTGCTTTTATTTAGTTGGAAAACAAAAATGATCATCTAACTTCTATAAATTGAGAATGTTTTATGTATTTGGTATATTTAAATTTTTTCTTTTTCTTTTTTGAAATTTTGTAGGAAATCATTCCAAAAAGAATGTTGGATTCAAGTTAAGATTTTACAAGAAAATGAGAGGAAGAGTTAAGAAGAAAAAAAGGTTTCGAAGATCTCCATCAAGAATGAACGTAGTGTCTTCTACATCAAATATCAAGCATTTTAGGTAATGAATATTCAATTGTTTTACTTGAGCAATTTGTTGATAGTAGATGGAATTGTTTTAATTTTAAAATATGAATTTATTTCATTATCAAATATATATTATTCTAAATTATATTATAAAAAAATTATTGAAATATTATCTCTTAGTTATTTATAAAAAAATGAATTTCTTTAGTTAAATAGTTTTAAAATTTTATAAGAAAAAATTGGTTTTATCATCTTGGTTGGTCTAATTTTTGGATAAATTATGTTTGGTAATATAATACAGAAACCCTTTAAATATTATATTTTAATTTTATTTGTATAATTATTTTATGAAGAGGGGTAAATGCTTTTGACTCAAAGTTATGAACTGGTGAGGTCACAAATGGGGACCTAATCCCCAATATAAATTCTCAACAATTACACCACAATGGGGTTTGAACCTTGATGGAAAGAATAACAACACAACAACTTAACCATCACACCATGCCACTATTGGCTATTTGTATAGATTTTCATGAGTCTTAAAAATAGACTATTTTATTTGAGTAATTTCATAGCTAAAATAGTTTGCAGATTTGATTTATTCATAACTTGTATTTTAACATATGGGTTGATCTAATTTTTGAATATGTTATTCTTAGGTATTATTATAAAAAACCTTTTAATGTTATTTGTCAATTTAATTTCTATAAATTTTTATAAGCAGCATAAATGGAATATTCTATTAGAGTAAATCTGACCCTAATTGCCAACTATCAAGAAAAAATTTGTAGCATGGCAGTGAAAATTTGGCAATGGGTTGGTTGAAGTAATGACTGCAATAAGCCCTTTGGGAACTATGTGCTCTCTTACCTCATGAAATTAGAATCATATACTGACATTTTGTAGCCATTAATTGGGGCCAATAACAGGCCACCAAATTTTAAAGTAGTTAACTTTTGAGCACATTTGCATCCCAAATTAATCATTGTTTAATAAATCCTTAAGAAAACTAAATTCTAATTGGCCAACACAACATGCATTAATCACTATTTAACATTTGAAGCCTTCACAATAGTTCTCGATAGGAACTAACAAATGGTTCTCCATTCAATGTCTTACCTAATTCCATGTACCAACATACCAAATATTTCCTCTCAATCTCTTCAAACTACCTATATATTATCTACTTAAAATTTTGGGAAGGGACTATGATGCTTGCATCACTTGCTTGTTTTTCACTACTTTTAGCATATGAAGAAGGAAAAGGTGCAAGCTTTCTAGAATAGCATATATATAACAATTATTAAAATCTTTTGTAAATTATTACTCCCAACTTTCTTATTAATCTCTATTAATTAAAAATAACATTTTCATGTTCCCTACAGGCCAAAAACAATGTGTCATCATTAGATGAATTTAAAATAAATAAATAAATAAAATGTATAACTTCGGTGAATAAATAATATATAACCTAAACTATTAAATTATTTTTTAAATATATTGTAAAGAAAACACTTAATTATTAGAGGAAATTAATTTATTCTATCAATTAGATATTATGTTAGTTATCCAATAAAACATGTTTATGAAAGGATCGTATATTAAAATAAATGTGCTCAAGTATATAGTGAAATCCTCAAAAATGTAGGTGGCATGGGATCATGCCCCAAAGGCAAATTGACAAAGTCAGGAGAACATAACACAAACACATGACCACAAAAAGGGAAAAAGCCACAAAATAAGAAAGTAAACAACCCCCAAAAAGGAAACAACCATCACATTACTAAATTAACATAAACAAATAATAACATTAGGACACAAGGGGAATTATAGAAGAGAAGGGTCTTGATCATTAAAAGTATTCTACTTGCCACAAATCCTTTTCATCGTTCAATCATTGGTACCTTCTTCCTCCTTCAGTACCTCGTACTAAAAAATCTAGATAGTTGTAGGTAGAGATATAACTAACTTTGGTTGAGGGAATTTCCTTTGATCATGAGTGGGCCAACCATATCATTGAGAAGATGTGGAGGATTGGTGTGAAGGTGGAGGCCACCCACCTTGGTGATTGAAAGGGTGTAGAGGAAGAGGAGTCCAATAGAACTATTATCTCATGGACAATGTTTGTGGCTCTCCAACAACTTTCCTAGTGGTGGTATGCATATTTTAATTATTTCACCTCCTTGGCTATGGGACAATTTAGTGTGGGTTGACGAAGGTGACACCCTAGGCAACATGGAAGGAGCATTATCCCATTAGCCAATGAGAATTTAGAGGCATTGGAGCTCCAGTACAATCTTGCTAGGTTGAAATTGAATCTATATGAGAACATTAGAGATAGGCAATGACTTGGATTAAGTGGCAGAATTAAGGTCCATAGTAGCTTTAAAAAAAATAACATAATTCCTATCTTTCTAAATGTAAAAAAAGAATTTCCAATCAAAAAGCATGCCACAATAGGTAGAATTAGGAAAAATTTCCCCACATCCCTAAATAAAATTATATTATGAATAATTGAGGCTTTAAGGGCTAAAAAAACCATGTATCTTATACTAGGCATCTTAGGCTTAGACACAAATACTAGGAAGGGTGGAGAAGAATTTCAAGTTTTCCATAAAAAAAGACACCTTGGATTAGAAAATATAAGTTGAATCAATAAAATGCTAATAGGTAGTCCCTTGTATAATAGATACCAAGAAAACTAATCAATTTTATGCTCCACAATATCCTACTAGATGCAAAAATATTTTGGCTCAAATGAAACTAGGTGATTGAGGAGACCATCTAGAATTCAATTTCTAAATCATGGGTAGATGAGGCAAGATCCATATGTAACCTTTTTTAGAGGATAATTGTAGTAGGTTGTATTGAGATATCATTTTTAATCCTTCCTTAGAGTTTGATAACTCTCAAATATTTTATGTGTATGTTGAGAGAGGACATAATCAATTAGCATTGATAAGTTGGAATTTAATTTGACACAAATTGAATTTCACCTTAGGTTGAGCAAAGAAAGCTATGTGTAATTGGCCTTGGAGCATATATCTTAAAGATGCTTGATTCATATCCTAAAGAACATGAGGGAACAAAACCAAGGAGTGGCTACTAGTGGATTTTATTGAAACACAATAATGAATGTTGATTAATGGGTAGGTGATTGAAAAATCCATCAACATTACAAAGTATCCACAATTTGATAGCCTCCCAAGCTTTCCATATACTTTTGGTGACAGACGTATCATTTATTTTGATCACTAGTACAAAAATAACAATATATGATTGAAAAACTACTAAAAAATGCTTATAAACGACTGAACATGGTCGCGTGACCAGTAGTAGTTTATTGCTAGTCATTTATAACATGACCAAATTGATGACT
The DNA here is from genome assembly GCA_007258455.2 of Sequoia sempervirens. NCBI lineage: Eukaryota > Viridiplantae > Streptophyta > Pinopsida > Cupressales > Cupressaceae > Sequoia > Sequoia sempervirens. The sequence goes on from VDFB02000017.1 coordinate 247,646,979, forward strand.
AAACCATTTTTAGTCATTTGATTGATCGATTTGGTCATTAATTTAGTCATTAATTTAGTCATTTGATTGATTGATTTGGTTGTTAATTTAGTCATTTGGTTGATCGAGTTGGTCATTAATTAGTCATTAATTTGATCGACTTGGTAGTGTGTTTAGTCATAAATTTAGTCATTGATTGTTTTAAACTGCTCACTTATTTAGTCATTTTTTATTCACTGATATATTTAGTCATTAATTTAGTCATTGATTGTTGAACTAACTGGTCACTTATTCAGTCATTTTTATTCATTGATTTCTATCCATTGGTAGTGTATTTAGTCATTAATTTTAATCATCATTTTAATCAATTTGGTAGTTTATTTAATTGTTTTTGTTCACTGATTTCTATCAACTAGTAGGTTATATATTGATACATTGTTTATAAATTGCATAATCATTATATTTAGTCATATTTATTTAGTGATTTCTATCAGTTGGTAGTTTATTTAATTGTTTTTGTTCACTGATTTCTGCCTATAAGTCTTGGAAATGAGACAATGCTTTAATTGAGGTTTAAACATATAAAAACACATAAAAACATAATCAATCATTCATTTGCACATAATGAAACAACTATTAAGAAGGCAAAATACTAAAATTTTATTGAGAAAACTTTTTCTTACAACAGATACAAGATAGAAATGTGTCTTTTCTTTGAAAAATGTATTGTTACAAAGTGTGTTTCGCAGTGTTGTGACTAAGAAAACTAAGTTACAATGTTGTAATATACCGAACGTACTCTAAAGTAAATTTCCTAGGTTTTACAATGCAAGTAAAAACAAACTATGTACATGCCATTGCAATAAAAATTTTGTTAGAGTAATAGGTTGTTTACTTGATTAATTTAATCATGTTGATTAATTAATTAAGTCACCTTTACTTTATTTCACTTAAGCTAAACTTAAGAATATTTATTTATGCATTATTAAATTAGTCATGTTGTCTCATTCATTATGATTTTGACACTTGTCACATGCTAATTTAATCCTCTCCTAGGGTTCTCACTTTAGGGCTTTGATCTCCTTTCTTAAGGATTGATCTCTTTGTAATTATTCTAGTTAATGCATTTTTGCTTCATGTTTGCAGATCACCATTCTTGTGTCTCTTGATTTCCTTTGGTGACTGGTTATTTACTTGCAAGTGTTCATTGGGATCTATGAGGTTGGATTATCAACTTCTACATGGTATCGGAGCTCCAAATCTACAAGCATTTTGTTCCTTTTTTTGAGAGATCGTGCCTTGAAGTAGTTTTCCAATGCATCCAGGGCCAATTCAGACCTCTCCATTGAATCCAGAGCTACCAAAATAGTCAAGATTGACCTTTGTTTTGTCAAATTTGGCTTCCGTTTGTCAGATCTGTGAGGGTTAGAAGAAAGGGTTTTTTTTGCCAGATCCAGGAGGTGCCTAATTTTTTGGGGCATTCTGAGCCCAAAGGGACCTCACCATTGCATCTGTAGTGGCCAAAAACCTTAAGATCGACTGTGAAATCGTCGAAATCTAAGCAATTGACATCCAAGGCAAAAAAAATTGTCTACAGGCTCGTACAACCATCTGCATGCAGATCGAGGTAAAAAATTAGTAAAATATATATATATATATATATATATATATATATCTACACAATAAAAAAAATTGCAATTTTTTTCTCCATTATAAAAAAAATTATTTTTAAAAGCTTTTAAAAAAGCTTTGAAACATTTTTTTTTGTTTTAAAAACAAAAAAATTAAAGAGGATAAGGTACCCTGCGTAGGTCTATATCTGCACCCAATAAGGGGAGCAATGGGGGTGGCCCACATGCCCCCCCACCATAATTTTCTTTTTAAACAAATTTATTAAAAAAAAAATCATATGTAATTTTTTAAAAAAACTTTCAATAAGGAAAGTTGTGCAAATCCGCCGACACCCATTTGGCCATCAAATTTAGGCTTGCGGTTTTGATGCGACGGTCATATGGCCATCAAATTTAATGCAATGACTAGATTTTTTGCACTTTGGAGTTGTTTTCTTCTGGAGGCCATAACTGTTGCCCACAGTGTCGAAATTGGGCAAACAAGATATCATTGGAAAGAGGACTCAAAGTACTTTCCAATGGTGCAGGTATTTTTTGGAGATTTTTTCTCAGATTCCTATTATTTCCAATCAAATTCTGATCTTCTTTTCTCATGTTGCCTTCATTGTTTCCGGCATAACTTTTGCATATGATGTCGAAAATGGGGAAATGAGATATCATCAGAAAGTTGTTTCCAAGCTCTTCGCTGTGGTGCAGGTGGTTTCCAGATTTGTTTTTTGGTTTTTTCCAGGAATCCTTCTTCTTAGCTATAGTCTTTTTTGGACTTTATCAGCTCACATTGCATGTATTTATCATCTGTAAATGCACTAAAATAAAGTGCCTCAGCATTGTATGTTTATTATTTGGATTCTTGCACATCACTTTGTGCCTTATTATACTCACACTATGTTATAAAGTGCCATGAGGGGGTTTGACTTTTTTCCTTTGTTTGCCATCATACCTTTGTCAAGTGAATGTTCCTTCCATGATCGCAGCCTCATGCATGTGTGATTTTTGTTTTCACACCCTTTATATGTGGGTACTTTCATGTTTGCATGTACAAATGTTCATGATTCCTCTTCATCCACTACTTTCAGGCATTCAGTTTCAATGTACCTTTCATACCTCACCCTTTTCAACATTTATGGGGGGTTTCTACTATTGGTGTTAATGCTTCTTTGGTTTAGCATTGGAGTGAGCTATGCATACAGTACTTGTTCCTATGTATTAGGTGGATGTAGCGGCTGGTTACCCATGCATTTTGGTGAGATGGAGCACTTACCATATGGACACTCTTGTATTCCTTCTTTCAGCATTTCAATAGTCATTTTACAATAGTGTTTGCAACTTCTTCATGCTTCAGTGGTGTTTTCCATGTTCATCCTTTGTTCCTATCTTTTGGGACAATTTCTTCTTGATTGGAGGCTTCTTCATCCTTCACTCTTATTTGGAGGCTTCTTAGACCTTCACTCATATTTCTCTCTTTTGGAGAGGATTTTTTCCCATGAGGTTTTCTCCTTTCTCCTATTGTGAGAGATCTTTTACATTTGTACATGCGTACCTCATCTGGCCTTGTTTTTAGGGACCCATCTTTGCTTTCATGCATTATGTCCTTAGTTTTTTAGCTTCTCCCTAATTTCATCTTAAGGGGGGGTATTAGAGTAATAGGTTGTTTACTTGATTAATTTAATCATGTTCATTAATTAATTAAGTCACCTTTACTTTATTTCACTTAAGCTAAACTTAGGAATCTTTATTTATGCATTATTAAATTAGTCATGTTTTCTCGTTCATTATGATCTTGACACTCGTCACATGTTAATTTAATCCTCTCCTAGGGTTCTCACTTTAGGGATTTGATCTCTTTCTTAAGGATTGATCTCTTTTTTATTATTTTGGTTAATGCATTTTTGCTTCATGTTTGCAAAGCACCATTCTTGTGTCTCTTGATCTCCTTTGGTGACAAGTTATTTGCTTGCAAGTGTTCATTGGGATTTGTGAGGTTGGATTATCAACTTCTACATTTTTTTCCTATTTTTATTGAAAATATATATGAACAAAGATGCTATAACAATGTACAAAAGGATTTCCATTCCATTACAATACTTTACAAAGTACATTATTCCAAGAAAGTACAAACTACATACATAGCTCCTTCGAGCTTCATAACATAAGATGTAGATGGTCCAAGAATCTGCCTTTCAAAAACTTAGTCTTCTATCACATGCTGAGGAGGAGAAGCATCACTCAAGCACTTTTCTAGCAACCACAAACTCATATGCGGTCCTCCGCACATCTGTCAATGATAGATGGCCCTTCCCTTTGATGAAGGTATTGGTTGGGTAACCCCATACGACATACCATTTTGAGCTAGTGTTGTGGCCTAGATGACTAGGGTTTATAACCTACACTAGGTAGCCCTCATGCATTTAATAGACATGGTGAACTAACAATGGAGTCTCGAAAATCTCACTATCTACAGTGGAGTCTCAAACATTCACACTACTTTGGACAAAGTGTTCTCACTCAGTACTTCAAGTGATGGTCTACCATTCACTTACACTTTAGCAACTCATTTTGACTTAAGGCTGGTATATCTATGCTTATGCAATCCCTCTCCATGGGAAAGCTACTCCCCAAGATAACCTATCTCTTTAGCATAACCTAAGGTAACACATCTCATTAAGCAAAGTACTACTACCCTCCCTACATAGGATAAAAATCCTAGGAGTAACTTACTAATCCTCTAGCATAAGTAAATATCTTGGTATGATTTTACCTTAAGCTATCCATGTTTAAAAACATCTAGTTAGCAATCTATCCTATCATGGAGTAATTACAAACAATGCACATACAAGTGAATAGATTCAACTTTTCTTTCAAAGCAAATAATTATTTTCCCTATATGCAAGTAACAATTAAAGACTAGTTTAAATAATCAAGACACAACTCTTCTAAACATGGAATAAACATAAATAGAATATCCTCATGCCTATGATAAGCTTTCCAATTGATTGACTGTGAACACAACACTTCTAGAACAACAACTATCTTTTTATTGATCCTCCAACAAAGTCTTGCATTCCTTATCTCTCAAGTTGACAAATGCTACTTCTAAAAAGATAATAAACTCACTCTAATACTTAAGGATCTAAGCTTGTATTGACCAAGTCAAAGGATGAGTCGATTTCTAAATTCAATTGGCTTGACATAGTCGTTGAAATGCTTTTACATATGTTGAATATATCATGATAATTTTTTTTACTAAGTCAAGGTTTCCTCATAAATAGGCATCGAACTTTTCTATTTGATCATCAACTTAAATGGTTGTGTTTAATTGCAGATTTACAAAATTCTTTTTATTGATGACAACAAGAGCACTAAAAGCGGCCCAAAGAATACAATCATAACTATCAAAAAGTTGGCCTCCAAGTCATTTATGGTAATCGACTTTAAAACCATAAAAAATAACATTAGAAATTGGCTGCTATTCATTGCTTAAGATAGTCAATATTAAAGCAATTAACATTTCAACATATATGTTACAACATATACATGTATATACTTATATATATGTATATATATATATAATCAAACATATCCATATATATATATTTATGTATTTGTATATATGTATATGTTAGTTTATATATTTAAATTTATCATATGTCAAAAAAGCATGAATATATAATCGATATACAAAATAATATAGCAATCACATTATTACATTAGTATATCGATGGTGTATACATATATGTATATATATATATATATTTGTCTCTATGTACATGTATGCGCATGTATACATATGTTGATACACTCGTATGTACATGTCCATTTGCTACCATATGTGTGTATGGATACACATATACATATGGATATATGTATATACATTATATATATACACATTCAATTCACAACCAAAATCATAGACAATTGCCATGGTGTTGATAAGAGACTACGAGCGATATATTTATACGTATACATATGCATGGTGTTGGTTCCATCAGCTAGTTCCATGTGCATAAGCAACATGTGCATGAGTCTACATAGGTACGTCTACCTATGTACCCTTATGTATGTGTTCCTTTGTGTGTATAGCCTATCATCATCATGCATGTGTGTACACATACATATATCTCATATGATCCTCATACTAATACAATCATAGTAATCAAAGAAATAACTCTCAAGCTCAAACAAATAAACATTATTCATGCATGCAATCAATAGTAAGCTAAACTCTTACTAATGTAGACATAATGACTAGTGTTGACTTACCAAAATCCCACTTAATAACCCAACTCAATTATTCTATTGTGGTGTGTGTAAGCTCAGATAGGTTACATTACTGGTTACCCAACCAAGACCTTCTCTTGAGTGATACTTCCCCTCCGCTTGGAGGAATTGAACATGTACCTGCAAACACTAACACATGTACATGACAGCCAACTATTCATAAAATATGCAATATATACATTACATCTTCAAAGTTAGAATAACACAATATCCATCCAAACACATAAATGCATTTCTTCATATTTAAATGAGATGACATTCATTCATAAAGCAGTGATAACAAAATGCACACACAATTTATTCATCCATTGAATTCACATTTTACTCTACATAGTAATAGTAAATAGTAATTACACAATTGGTGTGTAACAAATACCTTTTTTTTGCTTATGCAAGATATTACAATTTTGATGACAATTATATGTTGCAACTTATTTGCAACTACACATACATGTATGTTGCATTCTCTGCAACTTTTCCTCTTGTATGCTCCTCTTTATCTACTTTGTATTTACTTCTCTTTTTGCACCCCTTTTCTATGCGCCTACTACTTACACAACATATCTCCTCTTCTATAATGCACTAGTTTGAATGAGAAGAACCCAAACAAAAAGAGAAAAACATAATCAAGGGGTTTTACATTACAGTTGCAGTAAGATAGAACATTCTCTGTTCTACTCACAAAATGTACACCCAAATCAGATTCCCTAGTTTTTGTTTGGGTTCAACTTATTTAGGCTCAGTACATTCTTTGTCTGCAACTTCACTCTCCACACTCTACCACTATTAACCCTTCTTTTTCTCTTCTGCACTTACGGATTGACAAGAAACACTAAGATCCCTGAACAACATTCAAACTATCGCATAAAGCAGTGGGCCAACCTATCTAACAACTAGTACTACAATATCATAAACATCAACTATGTCATGTTTTTCAAATATTTAAGTGGCCACCATGTGAAGGTCCCTTCTTTCTCTTTCAAACGGACAACTCCATCTATTGTGTCTGGTTAAGTAAGGGGTATGTTACTTGTGACCTTTAAAATACATACATTTGCATCTCCTATTCCTTTCAAATTGACTCCATGTACAATAGATAGTGAGTGAATTTTCCCAATACCCATAACAACACTATCAAACAGATCCAACACCTCAAATTTATCCCCTTCTTGGAGTTTATCAATAAATGTTTGCAAAAACAAAAAAAATACACATCAGCTTCTATCAAATAGGTAATGATTACCCTTATTTACATAATAAAACAACCATTACTTACTTGAATAGTACTTGAATAATACTTACTTGCATTTGGTTTCATAGCACTCACCTTGACTTCAGCACAACTACCACTATGAATATCATGTGCATGCTCATTGAGCTCATCATCATAATCACTATCAATGTCATTGTGGACATGAAATTGTACAACTTTGCAGAGAGTTCTATTGACAAGTCCCTTTTCTTTTTGTTATGCTTTCATATAATTTCTCTGCATCATGTGATTTAATCATCATGTAAAAATTAATATAAGTCAAGTGAAGAATGCAAAAGCTATAATTTTTTGTCCAAAAGAACATTTTAAGCATGAAGAATGAAAAAAAATTGGGACTATTATATTAATTACCTCAACTTCAAAACAACTAAGACAATTGTGTTGCACATTCTTGTCCACTTCATCACTATCAATATTGACAGCTCTGTTGAAATCATGAAGGAATTTTTATTTTCCTATTGCTTTGTTAAAATTGCTCTGCATGTGGTTTAACCATCATGAAAAAAAAATTACAATGCATTCAATAATCAAGTAAAGAAATGCCAGCTATAAATTTGTCCAAAAGAACATTTTCTGGATCAGTCCAACAATAAAGAAACTAGGTTGAATTCTCCTATGCTCGGATTTCAATAATCTACATATTAAGAGGCATTTGTATATAGAATTTCCAAACAAGAAGAAATGAGATCCTGATAGAGCCTCTTGCCTCATCTGAATCCATGGATTTATGCTCATTCCATGCAAAAACTATAGGGTTAACGGAGGCAACCAACTACAAAACTTGTTGACTGAGACTAAATATGAAACTCATTGCCTTTTGGTACCCTAGTTCATTTGAGTTGACATGATCTAAAAAGGCTCCTATTGGGCATTGAATAGATGGTTGTAAAATCTCTATTGACGAACTAGGTTTCCACTTCATCCTACTCTTAGATTTACTAGGATCTAGTGTTGTAATATAATTGACAATATCTTTTGCATGTGCTTCTCTATTATTGTTTTCCACCTAAAATACAATGTCAATTTCAACATATAGTCAATTCAATAAAAAAGTGAAATAAATAACACAATGTAAATTGAACCAAAAATCCATACACTTACTACAAATTTGTTCATTTTGGCATGCAACCTGCCTCGGCCAAATGTATATCCAACCCTCACATTATCTCTTGTTCTCTTTCCTTTGTTACTCTTTGCCAAGTATTCTTTGCAATGCATACTTTCTCTCAATGCCTCCCATTGTTTGGGAGATAAAGTGGAGTATAAACTCTCTTTTCCCTACATGATTGTCTTTCTGCAATTGTATCTATAATTGTTTATCAAAATTCTCATCTGTTGCTTGTAATATTTTCTAGAGATTTTTCCACCAGTAGTCTCAAAAGCATTCTCCATTTTTTGTATAAAATTTTCCACAACTCATGGATCTTGCTCTACAAAACCTGATTTGCAAATATCCAAATGGGCCCTACATCTTACACCCAACTCGGTGGCCCACTTTGTAGCATTTGGCCCAATGGGCTCACCATCTCTTGATACCTCAAGCAAGAATGAATTATTTCCTTCTAATTTTCTTTCTTTTGCATTCCTCTCTATAGATCTGTACAAATCTTAACTCAAACTTTGTCTTTTGACAAAAGCATTCACATCTTCTATTAAATTACCACTACCAGTATTTCTGGCTGATCCACTACTTCCATCAAAATTTCTAGATGCAATAGGTGCACTCTAAGGCACAACAGATGCAACTAGTGGTCTCTCTTCATGACTTTCATTAACCAAAACTTCATGCTCTTTAGCCACATCAGGTGTGGCATGAGTAGGTAGATCAATACCGGTCTCTACATATTTCACTACAAAGACATCCTTTAATGTTGAATAAATCTTATGCAAACCTGTTGTTCCTTTTCTCTGATGTTCTTCAATAATCTCTCTTAACCTAAATGTGCTAAGAGATCATCATAATGTTGCACATCATCATGTGCTATATCAAGCTACACATCACCATGTGCTATATTAGGTTGCACATCACCATGTGCTATATTAGGCTGCACATCACCATGTGCTATACTAGGCTACACATCATCACAACTATTGTTTTCACCAACTACATTTGTTGAATCATGAAATGTCAACTTCTATGAGATGGTGGCACTGTATCTTTTCTTTCCTTTTGTTTTTTCTCTACATTTTCTTTTCACTCTTTTTGTTTCCTATAAAACAAAAAAAAATATCATATTATGTCTTATATACATAAAGCTTTTGCCTATAAAATTTCATTAAACAATATCAAACAAATAATACTACTTAGTGGATTTACAACTTGCCCGCTTATCAAACCAAGATGCAATAAACATTCATTATTCTTGGCCACTTTTTCACTACGTACACACTCATATTCTGTCATCGGAATTTCAGCATTATGATCACTATCATCTAATTTGTGCCATACAATACTTCTCTTCATTTCTTGAAGTCCAAATAAACAATAATGTATAAATCAATAACTTGAATCAGTAAAAATTTATTGAGTTCATAAGTTAATAACTATTGACTTTCCAATATGTTGATAACTGCAAATGGAAACTTAAAATAGAATATAGTTTATAGATTAAAAATAATTTGCAATCAAAAACCAAGAAGATGTTTACAATTATAGGTATCAAAAAAAAATCCTCAGGGATTATTCATAAGAAAAAAAATCATTAAAACATAACACGAGTAGGATGAAGGAAAAACATAGTCTAGTTCATCGTGAGGTGTGTTAGAACCTTAAAATTTTGCATAGTTCCATCATCACAATTAACCTTAAGCTCCATGACTTGAGCCTTGACCCTTATATTCCTTTTTTTTATGAATAGGCAATTATCTATATTAATTATGAAGATAAAAATATATATTCACAAAAAAGGTGGGAGGTAAAAAGGCACACCCCGAGAGTCACATGGGAAGTTCCCAAAAAACCAAAAAACCAGTCACATGGGCCTAGCCCAGAAGTCCATGATTACAAACAAAAAAAGGACATTAAGCAGCGAATTCCTTTTTATTTTTTACTGAGCCTCCCCACTATAAAAAATATATAAATTTATTAGGTCTGACTAACACTGAAAGACCTATACAAAGCCAAAAATTCATCATATATACTTAAGCAAAAACATGTCTAGCTGAAAACATTCCAAATCCCTTAATAGTCCCTTACCGTGATCCCTCAACAATAATTTGAACCCTTGGTGAGCTAGCAGTGTGTAATAGACAACATGAAGATATTTACCACCACACCACAAAATTATTATGATGAGGACACAATTGGGCAATATGGGAGAATTTAAATACATCTTAAACTACCATACCATGAGAAGGAAAAATGAAGGGTGTGATATAGCGGGGAATTTAACCTGCCATCCCACAACGAAGATCATAAAGGCATGCGGTAGGGAGGTATGAACTACTATACCACAAAAGGATGTGATGAAGCCATATGTAATTTTAACCCGTTAATGTAAATTGCAGTATTGTGGGTTAAACAACTCAATCTTGCAATATAGAGGTAAGGATCCTGCTACCCCACGGTGAAATGCAAAGAAGCATGCGGTATAGCGGTGTATACCCCTCTATCCTATGGAAGTTATAGAAAGTGGCAGCGATAAAGTGGTATTAAATGCATGAATCACATCAACCCTTTGATCTTGTAAAATCAATGGTGCATGTTCAAACTTGAACTATGAGAAAAATATTTGGTGTGAGGTTGATATTAATGTCAACATGACTAAGCTCAAAATCCATTAAACCAAGAATTTGACATTCTATTTTCACTCATTTGTAAAAATTATTGTGTGGGGAGCTGGGAGATTGAGGAGGTTAAGCTCTACAACCATTGTAACCTGGGTAAGTGCACAAAACTCGTTGTGAAATTATAATTTTTATGAGTACAAGATTGTGTGGAATTCTACATTTCAGAAGTATAGGAGAAGTAAGATAGTTAAACATCATGCCACCCAAGATGAAAGAACCTAAAACTAAAAAGGAAGAATCTAAGGTTAAAAAGAGGTCCTTACAACAATCTATCTTGGATATACTCCTTGAATCAAATGATAGAGGATTTAAGAAAGTTTTTAAAGATATGGCTCACGGTTGTAGAGATGACCTTATCCCTATCTCCTGGTGGGAACTATTTTGGTACTTTTATGACAAAGGAGAGGACAAGATTCCAGTGTCAAATCTATGGGCATTAGATTTTCCCAAGTTAATTGTCCCAAAAGAATTTATAGATGTAGAGTTCATCAGAGTATTGGCTCAGAGTTATCCTTCTGCTACTAGGTTTGTGATATTGCTAGATGGTTCACCATTAGTTGTGTTGACTAAAGCGGCCATAATTGAATGTTTTCACCTCAAAAAAAGAGCCCTAACTAAATTTTATTTGCAAAGAAGTGAAGAAGAATATACTAGATTGAGGAGAACCTATAGAAGTGATGAAATCCATGTTTACATGAAAAGGGGTGTGAACAACATGGTGATTCCTATATTCCCTTCTGCTATTGAACCATTTGTTGTCACAAATTTCCAATTCTATTTCAAGAAAACCTACTTTACTCTCTGTCAAGTACTTGGGATAGATGCACAAGAGCAAATGCCAATTAGTTTAATGATGATGGCTATGAGGATCCAAAACCCTGAGACAAACATTGAATATGATTTTGCCTCATATCTTGAGAAAGCATTGCATGAAGGATTTCTACAAGTCAGGGAAAATAGAGCCTCCATAACATTCAGGAAATATTCTTTATTGTGACACTTGATATTATTCCAAAATAAAGATAGATGGACCAAAAGGATGTGTTTGGGTAAGATTGACCAACAAGGGAATTTTCTACCAGTGCAACAATGGTGTTATATATGGGACAACAAATGCAAGAATTCAAATTATGTGATATTCCATGATGACTTTGTGTACAAAATTATGAGAGTTCTTGGTCACCCACCACCAAGACTACACACACTTGTGCTACAATTGTTAAGACCTTTGGCTTTGAAACCTGAGCAAGGCCATACTCATAACTTCGGTGATTGGTTTTTTCTACCAGGTATCACAATAATCAAGATTTATGGATGCCCAAAAGCCCCACATATACTACCAAATTTTGTCCCCCCTTCGATTAGCCTTTCTAGAGTTCATGTGGAAGATTCTATGGATGGAAAAGGATGTCATGCATAAACAAAGGAAGGGTAAATTTCTACCCAATTTGACAACATGTGGGGAACTGTCAATGCAATCTAATACACTTGAAGAGTTGCAAAGTTATCAAAAAAAAAGGTACTCTTTAGAGTCTTGAAAGGAAAGATCTTTTGACCTTGAGGATCACATGAATTTTTTAAGATGCACCATCCTTACCAAGGCTATGGTTACTCACCAAATTGATTAAGAAGAAAATGTAATTAGAAATCGTTTTAGTCCTCAAGAGGTATATGAGAGGAGGAGAAAATGGGAAATTATGAAAAGGCTTGAGTAAGAAAGAAAAATGAAGCACAATGATTTCTTGAGGTATTTTGTAGAGGAAGAAGATCCTCTCAAGAGGATTGATATGATGATTAATAAGTTTCATGAATTATATGTTTGCAGTACAAAGATGGGGAGACCTGCCAAATTGTCTCCCAAAAGGCCGAGTGGTATTGTAATTATAGAACCAACTTCGGATACTTTTTTAGTATGTCATGCTTCTCCAGGATCAATTCCTAAACAACCACCTTCTAAACACAAAAGACACAAGAGATAGACCCACTTGTTTCCCATGAAATAAGTGAGGATGATGGAGATATAGAAGAAGTAGTTCATGTGTTAAGAAATTTGAAGGATGATGTTGAAGTGGACCAACCTATGCCCACCATTGAAGACCACACTCCTGAAGCTAGAGTCGATATTCAGGTACAACGAGAAAGAGAAATGCATGAGGATGAGAGGGTAATTATAGCTATTTGATTCTTGGAAGATGATGAATTTATCAAAACCCTTGAATTTAAAGACTTTTGGATTAAGATGAAAATGAGAGAGTTTGAAGTGAGGATTGAAATAAATAAGATGGGAGCTGAGGAATCCTGGCATGACTAGATAGTAGCCCAAAATTTTAATGAATTAAGGATTGATAATATTGATGTCAGCCCACAAGAGGCTAAAGAGATGATTTTGAAAAGTAGAGGCTAAAGAGATGATTTTGAAAAGTAATATACTTATTGTCCTTAGTATGGAATTAAAGTAAATGTTTTTACTTGATCAAGTGAACATGGGAAGACCCAATGTTGATTGTTGAGTTTGACTCAGATGAAGGGGTAAGTGGAATAGGGTATAACCCTAAGATTGAAACCTTGGCATTCTAGGCCAAAAAACTAGACATTCAAATACACTAATATGGAGAAAGGATCTTGAAAAAATCTTCAGTGATCATGTGTGTCTTATAGAGATTAATGAACTATGGTGTCACAAGTGTTGTGGACTTTATTAGTTATCTACTTTCTCTATTTTATGTTTTAAGCAAAACTAATGTTTAGTTTATACGAAGAGGCGTGAATTTTGAAAAGATGTAATATTTTGTAACAGTCTAAAGCTTGTTGCTTCTCTTATAAAAGAGAAACCAAGACCGAATTTTGATATTATCATCATAGGCATTTATAGAAACATATATGAGGATACTTCTGTTATATTGTAATATCTATTTGAATCAATCAATGGAGAAGAAGATTTAATCTGGTGCTTGAATTTTGGTCTCAATTATTTGTTGATAATATTCTGTATGATTGGATTTTTTATGTATTTTAGGTGGGAATATAGGGGTATATTATGAATTGGTATCAATTATTTTTTCATAATACTGTGTATGATATAATAAGTTGTGGTCTCGAATTGCGGTATTGGATTTTTTTATGTATTTTAGGTGGGAATATAGGGGTATATTATGAATGCAGTATTTTAGATATCATTTTATTGAAAAGATTGAACAATTTTCTAATTTTGCTGTTAGTTTTATTTTTCAGTGTCAATTAGATCTAAGAGATCATTTCTTTGTTTGTAATGAGGAGGCTTAGTTCACCTAATGTTAAGATATCTATATGTATTATTAAATAACAAATGTTCATTATTGTTTCTTCACACAAGCATATTCAATGCATGTGGAGGCAAGAAGTTGTATTACAAACTAAAGCTATCATCTAGGACATACAAGAAGAGTCTAACATCTAGAAACATATAGGACATACAAGAAATTATATTCTAACTAAAAAAAATTAATTTCAACCAAAGTAAGAAAACTAAGAAGAATGAATTACATTCAATAATAAATTACACCATACATATAACCAAAGTTTAGGTGACAAGCTAACCTCTTAAGGTGATAGGCTAGTTAAGGTGACAAAACATCATCATAATCATTTGCATTGTTGATTACATTTCATTGCACATCTTTCAAAATCAAAGCAATACTTCACATTGCATAACTAATAACTAGATGTTGATAGATGACAAAATTTCAATTACAATATAGTTTTTACAAAGTCAACCTAAGCAATTATGCAATTGCTTCACATTGCATAACTAATAACTAGGAGCAGTTGCAAATTTCATTTGCTTGTCATGGAATTCCACGAGACCAAATTTCTTTGAGGAATTTTTTCAAACAGTTCATTGCCTTGTCTATGCTACCACATTTTTCATACATATTGTCTACCAAAGCATTTTATCAAATAGTTCGTTGCCTTGTTGATATGCCTAAAATCCCAAAACAAGTTCTTTCAAACAAGCTATGGATGCTTGGAAAAAATCTATCAAATCATAATAGTAAGCAATAGCATAGATAAGGCAATGAAATGGTTGAAAAAATGCTCAAATAAATGTGGTCTCATGGTGATGGAATGTCATCACAATCCATAACAATTTTCTTGTCATGGCATTCATCATGGAATTCCATTACCATGAGACCACATTTCTTTGAGGCATCTTTTCCAAAGTTCATTGCCTTGTCTATGCTACCACATTTTTCATACATGTCTACCAAAGCATTTTATCAAATAGTTCACTGCCTTGCTGCTATGGCTAAAAGCCTAAAACAAGTGATTTCAACAAGCTATGGATCCTTGGAAAAAATATATCAAAGCATAATAGTAAGCAACAAGCTATGGTCTCATGGTTTTTTTGGCACAAAAATCAATGTGATTTTATTTGCATTTTTTTGTAGGTTTTAAATGCATTTTTTTGGCAATTTTGCTATTTGAAATGGGGAAAATCTCTATGGTCAATTTTGTGTATTTTTTAATTGTAGGATTATCAATATTAGTGAAAAAGGTAGTGTTCATGAAGGAATGGAAAAGATGCGTAAAGCCTTTGAATTATACCTGTACTATGCAATGGCATTGAATCATTTAGCAAACCATTTTTCTTCATAGGGCAGCATTTTCTAGTGGAACAATTGACTAAGACAACTCTTGTTTCAATAGACCACCCTCTCATGAAATCTCATTCATATTATAATCTTGTACGATCTTATAGTAAAGGTGATTATGACACCACTAGCTGCTACTACATGACATCAGTCAAGGAAAGCCAGAGGCCATAGGATTTTGTGGACAGGTTCAATTGAAGCTAGGAGATCTTAAGAGTTCTCTCTCAAATTTTGAAAAGGTTCTAGAGGTCCACCCTGAGAACTATGAGAGCTTAAAAGTTGTAGGTCATATATATGCTTAGCAAGGGTGGGCAGAGAAGGCTTTGAAAATTTTAAGAAAGGAAACTTGCATAGATCCACGTGATTCCCATGCATTTATCAAGATGGGTGAGTTATTAATATCGGAAGACCCTAGTGTAGACCCCAGTATAGCATTAGATTCTCTTAAGATAAAAAATTCTCTTCTGAAGAAGAGAAAAGAAGTACCTATTGAATTGTTAAACAACATTGGGGTTCTTCATTTTGAGCATGATGAACTAGAGTTGGCTCAACAAAATTTTATGGAGGCATTAGGAAATGGAATTTGGGTTGAATTCATAAATAAAAGAACCAGTGCCAATTTTGTTTGTTTTTTTTGGTGCGCTTTAAGGATATGGAATTCTTCCATCAACTAGAAGAAGGTGGTGTTTCACTTGAGTTACCATGGGATAAAGTCACAACACTATTTAACCTTGCTAGGTAATTTTAATAGCTACATGATACTGAAAAAGCAAATCTTTTATACATGCTAATATTGTTCAAGTTTCTTGATTATGTGGATGCATATCTATGTCTTGCAGCCATGGCTCAGGCTTGAAATGAGATCCAACTAGGCCTAGAATTGGTTGGGGATGCACTTTAGGTGGATGAAAACTCATCAAATGCTTTATGTATGCTTGGAAACATGGAAATGAAAAATAGATGACTAGCTTAAAGCAAAAGAAACAATTAAAGTTGCACAAAGTGAATCAAATGCAAAGAATTCTTATGTTGACATTTCACTTGGAAATTGGAATTATTTTGTAGCTTTTCGCAATGAGAGGAGGGATCCAAAGAATGAGGCAACACATCTTGAGAAGGCTAGAGAGCTGTATTGTAAAGTGTTGGCACATAGACTAGGAAATGTTTATGCTACAAATGGGCAGCCATTGTGCTAGCTAAAAGGGGTCAATTTGGTATTGCAAAGGAAATTTTTACATAGGTACAAGAAGCTGCTATAGGAAACATCTTTGTTCAAATTCCTAGTGTGTGGGTAAATCTAGCACATGTTTACTTTGCACAAGGACAGTTTTTGCTTGCAATGAAAATGTATCAAAATTGTTTGAGGAAATTCTATTTTGGCACTAACACCTAAATTTTATTATATTTAGCTCGAACACATTATGAAGCAGAGCAGTGGCAAGATTGTAAAAGAACATTATTAAGAGAAGTAGATTGTAACTATTGTAAGTTTCCAATTACCTCTGAATTTGATGTAGGGGGCGTCCCCAACTTTGACTTCATTGCATACTTCAAATACTGTGCAATAAACACCAAAGTCCTTGCCTGTCTTTCAGAATTCTCCAGGTCCTCTCCAAACAATCTTTATTGCCCATGCAAGTGTTGTAACTCAAAAACCTCTATAGTTCACATGTCCAACTGTTGTAACTCAAAACAAGGTGCCTCAGTGTAGTTCATGCGCCTCAATGTAGTTGTCTAAATGGGAATAATGCAGAATTTCCAAATTCTAAACATGAATAATGCAAAATCGAACACAATACATGACTCTCACCAATCATTTCCCCAAATATTTTTTAAAATTTTATCTAATTTGTACTCGTATGGCTAACTATTTAGTCATTTTTATTTGTGTGACTAGATAATTTTTTACCTAATGACCAAATTAGTCATTTATTTACTCATTTATAGTTGTGTTACAAAAAATTAGTAGAATTTAGTCATTTTTAGTTGTTGTGACTAAAATTTTTAGTCACCTATTCATTTATTTTCCAAATTCTAGTAGTGGATGGACACTAAAGTAATGACAAGAGAATTAAATCTAAGGCCATTATAGGTAGAGCACCCCATACAACAAGCTAGAGGTGTCAATGTAATTTCTCAACAAAATTTTCTAAGCTTTATTATTGTCATAAGATTTTAAAAACCATTTAGCACAAAGAGAAATACCCTATATGTGATTATTAACAAACTTGAGCCCACCTATGTGCCTTGGGAAAAAAATGATATCCCATGGCACTCTATGAAATCCTTTATTATGGTCAAAATTGGCACATAGAAATTCTTATAGAAGAGTGTCCAACTTATGATATGATGCCTTGTATGGGACCTAACAAGAGGAATAGTAAACAAGGGTCATGGTTGGAACTTCAAGTTTGATATATAAAAGTTACCTCCTAGCAAGAGTGGTTTGGTGATCCATAAGGAAAACTTTTTTTCTCAATTTTGTCAATGATATATTGCTAAAGATGGATTGACAGACTTGAAAAGAAAAGGAAATTCCTAAATATTTAAAAAATTATCCATGATTCATGGATTTCCATCCAAAAGTATGAAGCTAGGTGGGAGGTTAAAGGAAGGTTTTCCTATAATATTTTATTTTATTCTATTAGATGTTAGAGCTAGATGAATGATAAAACGTGCTAAAACATTTGAATTCTTGGAAAACATTATCTTCTTCCTTAATGAGTTCCAAGAAAAAAATGTCCACAAAGTTCTCATTGACCAAATGATGAGAGGTAGAACTAGGTAGAGAAATACCTTTGACTCATCATTGTGCTCAAAATTATTGGAAAAGAGATACCCAAATCCTTTAGCAACAAGCATATAGAGTGAGAGTGCAAGAGGGTTGTTGGTGTGAATGGTGTATATTACCTAATTGGTTCCCATCTAGGTCTTATGCACACCTAGTTAGTTAAGTTTACTCAGGGCACATTTACATCATTTGCTTTTTGTGTCTCATGTCATATAATTGTGACACTTGTCATAATCCTATGTCATCCTATATTTCACCTTGCCTATATAAGCAAGGTTCCTCTTGTACATTATGGATCTTGCATTCATTGTATAATATAGTATTCATTTCTTACCACTCTCTTCTGGAAGATTGCTTTGGGTTTTACAGGTGATTCTAGCTACTTGAGTCTATTTTGTGACTCTTACAAGGGAAACCTTGCCTTATAAACATAAAAGGCCAAAAGCTTTAGATTGACTACCATTAATAGTTAGGCAAGTAGAATCCTTAGTAAAGAGCATTTGAATTGATTGAATGAATGTGAAACCAAATCATAAAGCTTTGAGCATGCAACCTAATTAAGTATCATTCAATTCTTTCAGAGGCCTTTTCAAAATCAAATGTGACTAAAAGTACTTGTTGTTGGACCTACACACCCATTTTGTCTGCTCCCAAATAATTATTACATTGTTGAGGATGTACTTGATTTAAATAAATGTAGTCTATACAAGGTGACAACTACTAGAGGGGATGTTTGATTAGCATAGGAAGAGTTTTGGCAATAATTTGATACTTGAAACAAATCATGACCACATCATCCTAGAGGATTTAGTAAATTTTTTAATGAAATCCATTGTGACAAAGAGCTTTGTCTTTAACCATTCCAAATACAATCAAACAAAGCTCCTCTTAGGAAACTAGTTTGTCATTAACAATAACTTGATATTTGGAGAGACTAAATGACACTACACCTTCATAACCCTGAAGAGCATATTCATTATTAGGGGATGGGGCTGGAGCCTAGAAAACTTTGGTGTTGTGTTGACTAAATGCATGAAGGACATTAGGAATTGTAGAAAGGCACTGGTCATCTTCTTTGATGCATTTGATCTTTTGAGATAAATTTTTATGCCATGGACCTTAGAAAAAATCTTGAGTTACAATCACCAACTATTAATTAGTGAAGTTTGGCTTTGATCTAGGCTCCTTTAATAGAGTAGGCATCTACCCCCTATATAAGGTGGTGCTACTTCGCCACCTAAATTTGGAAGGGAATATGGAAAGACATCACTTCAAGTTGAGCAAGGATTCTACTAAGTTTAGGGGACAAGGCCACATAATATTTGCAATGATTTTTACTAGTTATCAACAAATATATGCAGAAAGTAGACAATATAAGAGTTGATATTAGACAACCAAACTCTAATCATGTCGAGTATGGGGCAATGCAGATTTATGTTGGAATAGTTAAACGTTCAAGAAAAAATGATTCTTCTTAACCTTAAAACTTTGTGAGCCCTAATTAATTTTGAATTAGATAGGTAAGTGATCGACAAGACACAATTTGACATGGATTCCACTAGAAAATAAAGTTAATTTGACAAAGAAAAAGTATCATCATATTACAATCAAAGACCCACTATATAAATTAGATCAAATATACCAAATTGGAGATATAGCTCGGTAGCCAAGAATTAGATCATGAAACCCCAAATTATTGCACATATAAAACTGTTTCTCTGTTTCACCAGCTATCCACAAAATACAAGAATCCTCTTCAAAACATCTCTATTAATCCATGTGAAACATCTCAAAAAACAAATGGTTCTCCACTAGGTGTCTTGCCTGATTCCATGTCCCTATAATACAAAATCTTTCTTTTCAATCTATTCAAACTACATATCAATCTACTTGAAAGTCAGGGGAGGAACTGTGATACTTCCGGCGTTTGCTTGTTTTTCACTACTTTTGGCATGTGATGCACAAACTTTTCAGAATAGCATATATATATATGGCAAATGTTTAAAATCTTTCGTAGATTGTTCCTCTCAACTTTCTTATCAATTAAAAACGACATTTTCATGCTCCCCACGGGCGGAAAACTGTATGCCGTCATTGGATAAATTTTTCTTCGTCTGGTACGAAGATCCGTGAACCTTACTTTCTTTAATCTTTGATTCTTCTGAATTCTAGATATAAATATTATTGCATGTTTGCAGGGCAAAAACAGCCGACTTCTGGTTTGAATGCCATGCGGCACTGTCGTGTCAGGTTGAACAAGGGTGTGACATTCCATTGCACAGGCGTTACAACTTGCAGACCGACCATTCAAACCAGTTGTGTGAGAGAAAGTGTATGGGTGTGTGAGCAAAGGTTCTAACAATTCATCGTCAATAATTTATCATCATGATAAATTTATTTCGTGAGAAATTCACAGTCAACAATTTACCAGCAATTCATGGTGGTGAATGTTTCAAAAGATAAATTTGTTATGGCAATGAATTGTTGGAGATGAATTTGCCGAGAGTGAATTTGTCTGAAGCCGTAAGGAAGCTATCATATTTTAAGTTATTAATAGTGTTCATAAAACAAAGTTATCTCATTTCTGTGTGTGGAAGAATTATTTCAAGTCTTGTGTTCATACTTCAAAGCTTAAAAAGTAGGGCATGTTAAGTTTGTTTACATTAACCTATCTTCAAAGGTGAGACTTATAGACTATTGAAGGCTATCTTAACATGCAATGTATGGGATGGGGGCATATGTTGGTTTCCTTGGTAATATTTTGGTGGATAAAATAATAGGGGGAAGCTTCAATGCCCATGGAGCAAATAGACATATATTTTTGCAAGCAATTATATGAGATCTTTTTCCCCTTTATTATAAAATCTTGGTGTTGGGATTAGGTGTCACTCTCCTTACAATTACTAATATTTGAATTATTTAATCATTTTGTAATATGTAACATACTATCATAGAATTATGATTTGGCCATTACTATGTGTATTTATTGTTATGACATGCATGTAAGAACTTGTAAGAGCGTAATATCATGTAAGATTGGTAGGAGTATATATGACATTGTAAGTGTAAGATATTATATGACACACATAAGAGCATGTAAGAGGGAGGTTACAAAGTGGACTAGGAACCTTGACCCACTTATATGATGCATTATAACACATCTTTGAATAGAGATAATGAGTCCAAAAATGGGATATGAGTCATGAGAACTATTACCATGGTATTTTAGAACTTTGTTTGGATCCATGCCAAAGCCAACTTGTGGTTTTCTATGTCTCCTTAGGTTTATATATTAAGACTTGAAATGGAAACATTATGGAATACATTTTTGTAGGGTTATACAACTAATTTTCCTTTAGAGGAGTAAGGTGTTGATCTCCATGTTAAGGCTCTAAGCCTGATATTATATGATGATTATATTTTTGTTGTGAATATGTTGTTTTAGTGCTTTTAAAGTTGGGTTTTTCTTCAAATGCTTTTCCCAAAGTATATTTATATATCTTCCCTTATATCTATCCTTCTATCCACCTATTCTCATTCTTAATTTCTAAGTGTTGATTTGCATGTCATTTGGTACTAAAATTTATATAGATTCGATATTTTTTCATTTTTCTCATCATATGGTTAATGTAAGAAATGTTTGTCATATTTTTGTTGTATTTGCATAGTTTTTTTTGCACTTGTATCAATGTTTTTATTTACAAATCTTTTAGTATTGGTAGTGCATGCATAGTTATTTCCTCACATTTGGTATCAAAGCTAAGTTGGTTCGGTGGGCTACATGTGGTCACTCGTCCTATATATGGGCTCTATGTGCTTGTATGTTGTTGTACAAGCTATGTTTTGGTTGGAGGATTATCTCCTTGTGATATTAATTCTTGTTCAATTGGAAGTCTTATAGTTGATCATTCTTTTAGGGAGAAATATGACAAATAATTATCGAATGGAGAAGGTAAATCATCTTAGAGTTGATCATGTGGTTGTGTGTTGCATGGCGTTGACTTGGAGATCCTATTTGGCAAGATTAAATTACCCTATCGACTGGTGGTTGTGTATTTTTATCCTATGGTCATGCATAATAAAGTTCTTATGTCGGGTGTTTTGTTTTGGTTCTTTAGTCACATGGGAGAGCATTGATTGTATTGAATAGGTCATTTGGAGTGCTTACATAGGTTGTTTGGTTTTGGTTCCTTGGTTAAATGGGAGGGCATTGGTTGTCTTAACTACTATAGATACTAAAATTATGTACATGCTATTGTCTATAATATCATCTCATATTAACATTTAACACACTTACCACCTCTTAATCCACTAAAATAATTAATCTTATCCTAAGTCCATTACTTTAAATTACAATTAAATTTATTAAATAATATTTTTTTAATTAATTTAATTCAAATTTAAATCTAAATTATCCATAATAAAATTAATGTAAATTCTAAATTACACCCAATGAGTTAACTATCCAATCAATTTAATTAACTCACCAATCAAATCCATTGACAAGCTAATCAATTTGGCTAACTCAAGATCACAAATTAGTTAAAAATTAAATAATTATCAACTAACAAATCAAATGAGCTAATTACCTAGTCATCTCCATCCAATTAGAAAATTGATTGTTACCCCTCCCCATCAAACCTACCATTCATGGATCCAACTCATGATCCAAATTTAAATCTCTACTAATCACTTTCCTCTCACAAATTTTATAAATTGAAGCTTAATCCTCCATTTTCACTATCTCGAATTTAGCAAGTAGATGATGTAAATGCAACAAACATCACAAATCATTCAAGCACATCCACAATAATGGTTTGTATAGCTTTTACATTTGTGATTTTATTCCTTTTGTTTTGATGAAAATTATTATTGATACTCAATTAGAAGGTGAGAGTTATGATTTCATTTAGAGTTTCATCTAAATTATTTTATTCTCCTTTTTTTATTTTGTATTTGGTTTTACCTCACATTTTTGGCATACCTAGTGGGATGTGAAGCCAACATCACTCAATTTTAGATTTTTCACTTTTTTTTTTAGAAAAGGGGTAAGACTTTATTCACTCAAAGAAAAGCAAAGAGTACAAGGAACAAGACCAAATACATCCAGAGCCCAAAACGCCTGCCCATCCAACAAAGACCAAAGAAAAACAAGCCACATAATTAGGAACATAGAGACCTATTCATGGACCATGGATATCCTCATGAATCAACATCTTCAATCTATGGACACAGTCACTAGGAAGTTGTTCCTAATCATCAATCTTTCAATCACCCCTAAACTCTAAAGCCCATTTAGATAGACAATCTACCACATTATTCCACTCCCTCGGGATGTGAACAAATGACACCATCTCTAACAAACCACTTAATTATTGAATTTTCTACACAATTGAAGTCAATTTCCAATTCACTCCATCAAAAATCTCCTTGTTCAATAAATTAGTCATAATCTATGAATCCAATTCATAGATAACCTTGCACCAACCAAGAGCACAAGCCTTTTCTAGAGCAACAAGAATTGGAAAAGCCTTCATGATATTATTAGTTTGTTGACCTTGATACCTCAAGAAGAAGAAAAGGGCAGCCCTAGATTTATCTCTTCCCACTCCTCCCACACTAGCATAACCTGGATTTCCCTTGGAGGAGCCATCAATATTAATTTTTAGGATCTCAACAGTTGGCAAGGACCACCTACCACCTCTCTGGATTTTCCTGTTGGGATGTCTCATCCCTTTAGAGCAATCTTTCCTTAAGATCAATCCATTTAGACCAAAAAATTGTAGCACCATAGCCTCCCCAACATCTAGAGGAGCTCCTACCTCACATTTAGCTGGAATAGTCTACTAAAGCATACCTAGAATCTATTGCCATATTTACAAAACTATCAACTTTTTATCCTAAAAAATCATACGATTCCTCTCCAGCCAAACCTGTCAAAGAATACATGAAGGGCCAATAGACCACACCATTTGGAGAGGGAAATAATGAGCAGGGGGCCTCCCCAAATTCCTCCAAAAATCAATGAGGGAAAGAGCATGCACATAAGGGTGTCTCCACACTAGCCACCAAAGGTTCCAAATAGATCTAGAGAAAGCGCATTGGAAGAACAAATGTGAGGAAGACTCCTCACTATTACCATAGAGAAAACATATGGAGGGACCCTAAAATCCCCTCTTCAAGATATTATCCCAAGACATCTATTACAAGACACTAACCAAAGGAAGAAGTTGCACTTACATCAAGAAAACTTATTACAAACATATTTCTACCAAGGGGCTTCATCCTCCCCATATAATTTTCTTTTGTCCAATTCATGTTACCCAACTACCACCAAGTAAACCCCTTTAGGATCAGGAGATACTTCCATTACAAAGTGTTGCAAGCTCTCTCTACTAAGATCCTAGAAAAATCAACATGATCATCTTTCGAGCCCCCTGGGGCCACAAGTGATAGTCTTTCTAGTTAAGCACCTCCATCTGACCCAGATGCTCCACAACTTTGAAATCACTCACCTTCGACCACCTAGCCTCTTAAGAGTGAAAGCCTAGAGAATTTGTAAATGAGGATGGGTGGTCATTATTTTGGGTGACAATCTCAGGAATCAAGCTGAAAAAGAGTATTCTCAACCTTGTGACATATCCAGAACAATCCCTGCATGATTAAGCTAGCTCCATGTTTAAGCGTATCCCAAATCATAGACCCCTTATCATCCAAGGGGTATCTAGGAATATCCACATCCACAACTCCTCTCAAATATGTAGCATTGAGGATTTTGGCCCAACACTAATCCTAATTAGTACACTATCGCTAGTAAAGCTTGGCCATCAGAGCCTAACCAGTAATAGCCACCTTCCAAAGACCCAGACCACCCTATTGAATAGGCCTACAAATAGAGTCCCACCTAACCAGACTCCACTTCTTGGAATCCAATCTTCTTGTCCATAAGAACTACCTAGAGAGAGCATCAAGCTCTCTAATAAAACCTACAGGAGTAACTTGAACCATACACCTATAGATAGGAAGCACCTGAACCACATTGTTTAGGAGAATAATCTTCCCAGCAAAGGACAACCACTTGCAAGTCCAATGGTTGACATAACCCCTGAACTTATCTAGAACACTCTGTCAAGTTCCTCTTGGCAGTGGGGCCACAGAGGGAGGAACACCCAAATAAAAAAAAGGAATATCACTTATATGAAATCTAAGAATATGATCAATCCTAAATTGAACAAGAAGAGGAGTGTTGAAGAAGAAAATAGAGGATTTCCCTTAGTTAATCCTCTAACTTGAAGTTGCAAGATATATGTCGAGAGCCCACCTAAAGTTGTTGGCTTCTATGATTTTGGCAACACCTAAGAGTGCAATGTCATCCACAAACTATAAGTGAGGCTAAGGAGGCAATGCCTCACCCCAACACCATCCATGAATAATCCCTTGACTCAAATGGGCTTTTAGAAGCCTTCCCAAACCTTCAACCATAATAATGAAAAGATAGGGAGAAAAGGGGTCACCCTGCATAAGACCCCTAGAAGCACCAAATAGAGAGGAAGGAATATCATTAATCAACACAAAGTAGGCCATTGACCTGACATAGCTCAACACCCAATTAATCCAGCCCTCATCAAACCCAAAAGTGTTAAGAACCTTGCGAAGAAAGGACCATTTGACCCTGCCATATGCCTTAGCCATGTCTAATTTGACAAACATGGCCTTCTCTTTGGATATCCCCATGGAATGAATATCCTCAGCAACAATAAAAAAGCCATCTTGGATATGTCTTCCTACCACAAAACCCCCTCTACTCATCTGAGACAACTTTGACTAACCAGGGCTTCAATCTTTCAACAATTAGCTTAGAATGATCTTATAGATGACATTACATAAGGAAATTGGCCAAAAAAGGTCAAAAGAATTTGCACAGGTCTTCTCTCTTGGGGATGAGAGCTAGGAAAGTGGAGTTCATGGCTTTCAACATTTTTTTACTATTTTGTGACTCCTGCACAAGCTCCCAAAATTCTTGAAAAAATTCAAAAGGAAAACCATTCACACTAGGGACCTTACTTTTTTTCATACTAAAAACAACCTCTTCCAACTTTTCCAGGGAAATAGGTTGATTGAGATCAACATTAGCTCCAAAGGGAACAACAGAAGAAATATAAGCCAAAAATTGGTTCACTTTTCCAAATCCTTAGGAGAGTGCTCCATGAATATGGAAGAAAAATATTAAGTAGCCTCATGTGAGATATCCCGAAAAGAGAATAATTCGACACCTTGAAAGGAGATAATAGAAGATATTAAATTCCCATGTCCCTCTAGCTTTGATGGAGTTATAGAAGAAGGCAGTGTTTATGTCTCCCTCTTGAAGGTAGTTTATCCTTGACTTTTGTTTGTAAAATAAATCCTCACATAGTTCTCATTCTAATATCACCTCCAAATCTTTCGCTTCAGCTTTAAGGGACTCTTGGGTAATCCCTTGATCTCTGTTCTACCTAGTGAAAATATCCAAACGATTCTAAGTTGTTGATTTTTCCTTAAAGACATTCCCAAAGCATTCCCTATTCCACTTTTTTAGCTGAAATTTTACAAATTGGATCCTTTTGACAAAAGTATACATGGTTGTTCCATAGAGAGGAAAACCTCTAATCCACTAGTCTTTCATAAGGTCCTATAGAGAAGGCTCACATAGCCACATTAACTAGAATTTTAAGGAAGAATTCTTAGCACTATCCCTTCCAAGAGCAAAAAAATTTATAGGCCAGTGGTATGATCCCCTTCATTCAAGGAATTTCGAACTAGAGATCCACTGATTTCCTATCCAAAAACTAAACCTATTCAGCCTCTCAAAGATAGAATTTTCCCCACACCTCTTATTATTCTAGGTGAACAAACCATTGAGAGGTTTTATATCAATCAAATTCAGCAGGGATATATTCTCTCTAAACACAGAAGAAGAAGACTCTAGATGATCCAAACCTCCTCGCTTTTCATCAAGATTGAGTATATAATTAAAATACCTAGCCACAACCCAAGGAAGAAAAGGAGCTAAGGATCACAAATACCTTATATGATCCCACATGAAAATATTACCATCCAAATCAATTGGAGCATAGCAATTAGAGAATAACATGATTTCTCTAGATTCAAAAAATGAAGCAACCATTGACAAGGAATGTCTACCTGCAATCCACCTCAAAGGAGATACCTTATGCTTGTCCCAAAGACATGCAATGTCACATTTATTTCCCTGTGCCCTAATGCACTAACAGTAACCATGCCACCAAAGCTTGGAGGTTACCTTGACCATACCCTCTACAAACAATTTAGTTTCCTGAATAAACATAACATCAAGGGAATGAGCCTTGATCATTTCCTAAACAACCTTTTGTCGAGGGATCTTGTTCAACGCCTTCACATTCTAGGAGAGAACAATCATTTTTGGGGGTTATAAAAATGGGAGTTAAGAGGCTTAACCGAACCATAGACCTATTGCGAATCCAAATGATCCATGGTTAGACCAACACCCACCTCAATTTCCACTAGAGTAACCACTAAAATAGAAGACTCTAGGGTATGACCATCAATAACTTGGTACCTGTCTCCTCTAAAATATTACTGCTTCCTTCCTTTTTGGAAGACAAATACTCCTCCTCCAAGAAAGTATTATCATTTAGACCCTTTTCAAGGATATCCATTTGCTGATCCAAATATTTTAAGGCCTCAAACCCATTAAAAAAGGCATCATGTTTCATGTCCTTAAGGGTTCTTTTTAGGCCTCTTCCCTTATTATGAGCCTTCATTAGAACAAAACCCTCTTTATTTGTTTCCCCTTCTGACATAGGGGATTTCCATTTATCTCTTGATGGTGTTGAGCAAGGAGGCCTCCTAGAAAAAGCCCCACTAGTGGAAGTACCTAAGACATTAAGTTTAGGACATTTTTGATATAGGTGACCATATCAATGGAAAATTTGACACCAAAAATGAAAAGTCTCATAGTCCAATTGTTGAATCCATGAAGTGGACCCAACCTAAAGCTCCAATGAATCTGACAATGGGTTATTTAAATCAATCTCCACACAAATACGATCCAAAGAGATTACTTTCTTCTTTTGAGTATGTTGTGACGACCCCACTAACTTACCCAACAAGAGAGCAATCATGTGTAAGATGTCATTCCTCTAGAACTCAAC
Organism: Sequoia sempervirens; assembly: GCA_007258455.2. Classification (NCBI taxonomy): domain Eukaryota; kingdom Viridiplantae; phylum Streptophyta; class Pinopsida; order Cupressales; family Cupressaceae; genus Sequoia; species Sequoia sempervirens. The sequence goes on from VDFB02000017.1 coordinate 247,675,541, forward strand.
TGGGAGCTAGGGAAGTCACACCCAAACCAGAACCCTTGATAGAAGTTCTTCAGTCAAGTTAAATCTAGTGTGCCAAGGTTTAATAAACAACCCCACTTGATTGTAGAAGTAGGGACCCCCTTCAAACACTTTATTTTGATCTGTTGAGCATGAAAATACCACCATAAAATATCCATTCACTACTTGCATCACCTCCTTGTCTCCCTCTGAGTTCCAAGTCCAATGAGCCCAAGATTCAAGAAACGGGAGAGAGACCCTGATTCCCATGAACTTGAATATTAAAGCATGATTCCTCCAATAATCAACATCCTTCACAATAGACTTTGATTGGATTACCGAAACCGGGTGAGTCTCACTCTTAACCAAACAACCATTCACCTTCGAAACTCAAGAAATGTCACCTCGTGAAGATCCAAAACCATAAAGCTTTGAGCATGCAATTTAATTAAGTGTCATTCAATTCTTTCATAGGACTTTTCAAAATCATTTGTGACTAAAAGTACTTCTTGATTGGACCTACACACCCATTTTGTACGCTCCCAAATAATTATATTGTTGAGGATATACTTATTTTAAGCAAATCTAGTTTGTTCAAGGTGGACAATCACTAGGTGGGGATGTTTGATTAGCATAGGAAGAGTTTTGGCAATAATTTTATAAGAGACATAAAGAAGAGTGATGGATCTTCAATTGCATATCTTTGGATCACCAAATTCAGGGATGAATTTGATGTTTCCTTGGTTAATTATAAGATCTAGAGAATTAGTACAAAATGCTTCAAGGAAAACTTGAAACAAATCATGACAAACATAATCCTAAAGGATTTTGTAAAATTTGCAAGAAAAGCCATTGTGACAAAGAGCTTTTTCATTAGCCATTCCAAATATAATCAAGCAAATCCCCTCTTAGGAAACTAGTTTTTCATTGGCAGTAACTTGATCTTTGGAGATAAACTATGACACTACACCTTGATAACCTTGAAGAACCGATTCCTTTTTAGGGGATGGGGCTTGAGCCTAGAAAAATTTGGTATTGTGTTGATTGCATTAAGGATGTTAGGAATGGTAGAAAGGAATTGACCATCAAGCTTTTGATGCACTTGATCTTTTGAGATAAATTTTAAGGCCATGGGATTTGGAAAAACTATTTTGAGATAAAATCACCAACTTTTAATTAGTGAAGTTTGGCTTTGATCTAGGCTCCTTTGATAGAGTAGGAATGTACCCCCTACATAAGGTGGTGCTACTTAGCCACCTAAATTTGGAAAGGAATATGCAAAGACATCACTTCAAGTCGAGCAAGGAGTCTACTAAGTTCAAGGGACAAGGCCACATAATATTTGCAATGATTTTCGCTAGCTATCAACAAACATATGCAGAAAGTAAACAATATAGGGGCTGGTGTTAGACAACCAAACTCCAAACATGTCAAGTATGGTGAAATGTAGATTTATGTTGCAGTAGTTAAATGTTCAAGAAAAAATGACTCTTCTTAACTTAAAAAAATTGAGAGCCCCAATCAATTTTGAACTAGATAGTCCAATGGTCAGAAAAGACACAATTCAACATGGATTCCACTAAAAAATTAACATCATAATACAATCAAGTCTCTTAATAATTCTTTCCAACCCACTATAAAAATTAGATCAAATACACCCAATTGGAGATATGCCTAGGTAGCTCAGAATTAGATCATAAAACCCCAAATTATTACACATTTAAAACTGCTCCTCTGTTTCACCAGCTATCCACAAAATACAAAAGAATCCTCTTCAAAACATCTCTATTAATCCACGTGAAACATTTTCAAAACAACAAATGGTTCTCCACTGAGTGTCTTGCTTGATTCCATGTCCCTATAATACAAAATCTTTCTTCTCAATCTTTTCAAACTACATATCAATCTACTTGAAAGTCAAGGGAGGATCTATGATACTTGCGGCATTTGCTTGTTTTTCACTACTTTTGGCATGTGATAGTACAAGATTTTCATAATAATATATATATATATATGGAAAATGTTTAAAATCTTTCGTAGATTGTTCCTCTCAACTTTCTTATCAATTAAAAATGACATTTTCATGCTCCCCACTAGCGGAAAACTGTATGCCATCATTGGATAAGTTTTTCTTCGTCTGGTATAGAGATCCATGAACCTTACTTTCTTTGATCTTTGATTCGTCTAAATTCTAGATATAAATAGTATTACATGTTTACAGGACAAAAACTGCCAATTTATGGTTTGAATGTCATGCTCGTGTCAGGTTTAACAATGGTGTGACATTCTATTGTACACAAATTCATTTCTAATAATTATTGTCAACAATTCATCATCATGAAAAATTCATTTGGGTGAAAATTCACCGTTAATAATTTATGGTGGTGAATTTTCATCGAGATGAATTTGTCATGACGATGAATTGTTGGAGGTGAATTTGTTGACGGTGAATTGTGACACTGAATTTGCCTGAAACCATGAGGAAGCTATCATATTTTAGGTTGTTAGTAGTGTTCATAAAACAAAGTTATCTCATTTCTGTGTGTGGAAGAATTATTTCAATTCTTGTGTTCATACTTGAAAGCAAAAAAAAGTAGGGTATGTTAAGTTTGTTTACATTAACCCATTCAATAGAAAGCATTTCAAAGGTGAGACTTCTACACTATTGAAGGTTGTCTTCACGTGCAATGTATGGGATGGGGGCATATATTGGTTTCCTTGGTAATATTTTGGTGGATAAAATAATAGGGGAAAGCTTCAATGCCAATGGAGCAAATAGGCATATATTTTTGTAGCAACTATATGAGATCTCTTTTCTATTTATTATAAAACCTTGGTGTTGGGATTAGGTGTCATTCTCTTTGCAATTATTTGAATTATTTAATCACTTTGTAATATATAGTATACTCTGATGGAATTGTGATTTGGTCATTATACTATGTGCATTTATTGCTATGATATGCATGTAAAAATTTTGTAAGAGCATAATATTATGTAAGATTGGTAAGAGCATACATGACATTATAAGTGTATAAGATATTATATGAACACATAATAACATGTAAGAGGGAGGTTAAAAAGTGGATTAGGAATCTTAACCCACTTATATGATGCATCATAACACATCTTTGAATAGAGATAATGAGTCCAAAAATAGGGTGTGAGTCATGATAACTATTACCATGGTATTTTAGAACCTTGTTTGGACCCATGCTAATGTCAACTCATGGTTTTTTGTGTCCCCTTAAGTTTATATATTAAGGATTGAGATGGAAGCTTTATCAAATATATTTTTGTAGGGTTATACAACTAGGTTTCCTTTAGAGGAGCAAGGTGTTGATCTCCATGTTAAGGCTCTAAGCCTGATAATATATGGAAATTATTATTTTGTTGTGAATACAATGTTTTAGTTCTTTTAAAGTTGAGTTTTCTTATAAGGATTTTCCCAAAGTATATTTATCTATCTTCCCTTCTATCTATGCTTCTATCTACCTACTCTCATTCTTGATTTCTAATTGTTGATTTGCACATTATTTGGTACTAAAATTTATATAGATTTGATCTTTTTCATTTTCTCCTCATATGGATTTTTTTTTTGCCAGGGCGAGGGGTAAAAAGAAGAATTTATTAAAGAGAGCTCAAGTACATGAATCAAGGAGCCAAAGAGACTTCTAGATGGTCATTTTCATATGAATATAAAGAAAAGGAAGAGTCCATATAGAGTCTTTACAAAACCATTCCCCCCAAGAAAAACATGTGCCAATAACACCAAAGGGCATGCAATATGGCCTAACAAGAACCCTCAATATCAAACCATCTTGTCATCATCAATAATCCACATAAGTAGATGCAAACGATCCTAATTCAAATCCCTCCAATTCTCCACAATCCAACCATTATCTTCCTTAGAATCCCATTTGGCTAAACAATTTGCAACCTTATTCCACTCTCTCAAAGTATGATTCAAGGAGATCACTTCAAACTTAGAAGCTAATTGGAGGATTTTTTATCACCCCTGCTAACCTCCTAGTGCAATCGATATTTTTTAATTTATTTAGGAGACTAAGAAGAATCAAAGAATTAGCCTCAAACAATTTTATGCCAACCAACAACATAAGCCTTCTCAAGACCATAAATAATAGCCTAGGATTCCATCAAATTGTTAGAGTGATAACCCAAGGAGGAAGAGAAGAAAAACTTAATAGAAACCTTGTTGCCACAATCAATACCACTAATGCCAACAAGACCTGGATTTCCCCTAAAGGACCCATCAATATTTATTCTAAGGGCATTTCTAGGGGGAGGATACCACTTACTTGACCATTTCATCTTCCTAGGAGATTAAGACTAAAGAAAAGGCCTAAGAAGAGATTGAGGATTAATAAAAAAACTCCAAAAGAGTAGCCACCCAATTATTTGAGGAGGATAGGGGACCGACCTCAAAGAACTTTGTCTCAATAGTTTCTTTGATCATACCTTTAATTTTTAGCCAAAATTGTGTAACCTCTCTTTGTTCCTCCTAAAAAATGTGTTAGTTCTTTTCCAACCATAATTTCCAAATGATGAAATGTAACAACCCTAGTGTTCTACGCAGTAAAATATCCAATGTTTTCACCTCAAGTGAATAAACCATGATGTCATAACATAGCACTAAATTTTTTTCTTTCCAAAATGTAAATTACATTCATAATTGAAATAACACTATTTCCAAACTTCCATTGCATTCCATTGTAATTTCACAAATATTCCAAAATATAGATGTCATATTGAATGAACTAAAGTATATCATTCATGATTACATCCTTTCATATATATGGTACATGATACATACATAGCTCTTCTGAGTTTCATCTAGAAATAGCTATAATAATTGGTCCTGATGTTGTCGCATTAGTGCATACATTCTAAATGTCCTTGCTTGTTGGTGCAAACACTCCAGTTGTCACTGATACTGGTGCAAACATCCACAAACCTCAGTTGTGGATTAATGAGGAGAAGCATCACTCAAGCATTTTTTTGCCAACCACAGACTCAAATGTGGTCCCCCACACATCTATTGATGATAGATGGTCCTTCCCTTCGATGAAGAGATTGGTTGGTAAACCTCATAACAAATGCTTATCTAAGATTAGTGTTGTGTCCCACAAATTAGAACCTAATCATGCAGTAGCTACACCTACAAGTACAAAAATCCTGAACTAGAATACATACAAGGAACACAATGAAATGACAGTGTAAACAGTGGCAACTTACACTACTTTTTCCAAGGTATTCTCACTCAGTACTTCAAGTGACAATCCTCACATTCGCATACACTACTATAGCTCAGTTTGGATTATGACCATTCATATACTATGCCTAGGTAATTTCCTCCCTTAGGTAATCTTTAACCCCATAAATAACTTACTGCCCTTTTTTTTCCAAAATGCAATGGTATCCCTACCAATTAAACCTAAGAAAAAGTTACCCCTTCAATGGACATGCCTATCCTAGGTATAACATACAATTTTATCTTTGCATAAACAAGCTATTTACTTCAAAATAAAATCTAGTCCCAAATATAACTCTATAAGCTAGAGTATAGCTACATATGCCTCTACTAACCATAGATTAAATAATTGACTCCATTCAGTATATTATCACATAATAAGTGGCACTCATTAAGAGTATAACCACATCAATGTATGACCTCAATCGAGGAATAATCACATCAATAGATGGTTCCATTCGAGAGTGTATTCTCCTTAATTAAAAGGGATGATTCATGAGTAGAATCTTGTCAACTTATGACTTCATCGAAAGAGTACAAATCAACTACCCAAGTAGAAACTCCTACTCAATAGGTAATCCTACCTATGTCTTTGTTCATATAATTTCTCATAAGCTCAAGTGATTTACTCAACCACATGGGCGAGTCTCAACCTCAATATACCCTAATCTTAGGATAAAGTCATCAACCAATGACTAGTCTGATTATATAGGTTTACTCTAACCCTATGTATTCCAATCAAGACCGAATGTACAACCCAACCCTATAAGTTATTATCAACCTATAGGTATCAACAAGTAGTCAAGTACATATCCCAGGAGTAACCCACTAGCTATATAGTATAATCAAATAACTTAGCTATGGGTAACCTTTAAGCTACCCTTGTTTAATCATATCTAGTATAATAATAACTATGACAAACAATTCCTCCTATTATAGAGTAATTACAAGCACTTCACCAAAACAACAAAAACAACTTCTAATTTCCTTTCAAAGTAAATATTATATTTCCCTAATGCAAGTAATCTCAATAGACCAAATAAAGCACTCAAGAATCAATCTTTCATAAACAAAGACTAGGAAGTTTTATCCTCATGCTTGTAATTCACTTTTCCACTTGATTAATTGTTGCACAACTTTCAAAAAGAGCACCTAGCTTTGCTTGCTCTCACAAGCAATGCCTCAATAAACCTCTCTCACAAGTTGATAATATACTTCTCTCAAAACACTCAAGCTCTCACACTTGATACTTAGAATGAACTTGCAAAATAATGTAGAATAGAAGTGGAGAATAGAATGTAATAGAATGCAAATGGAATGTGTCCCAAATGATATCTATATCTCTCTATTTATACAACAAGAAAGAGACTCCACAGCCTACAGAATAGGCATATAAATTGACAGCAACATCCATGCTAATCAACTCACTCAAGTCAGCTAAAAGGTGGCGCATAAGCAAAGAGTATACTCAACATAAAATGCCACAGATCGCCCTCATTAATTGATAGCAATATATGACTATTTCAAAAAACACATGACCAAAAGGTGACATTCAAATTGCTCTCAAAATAAACTTCTACAACAATTAGAACTTCTTAATATGGCACCAGGAATACACCACGTTTCCTATTCATCTGCTTGTTTGCATAGTTGAATAAGTCAATTTTCACCAAGAAACACGTTTTATAGTTGACTTGGTCTTTGGCTAAGAAATTGACTCATTACAGATGAAATGACTCTTCCCTTAATAGCACTGCATTATACTACCTTTGATGCGTTTGATTTGGTCTTCCACTTTTCCTGGCAACATTGTCATATTATCTTTAATGTGTTGCATAAATTCATATGGCGTTGGCTTCTATTAAGCTAACTCTTTTAGTCATTTCAATTAATCTTATATATTTTCATGCTTGAACTAATATATGACACGTTCCCTTAATCATTTCAATTGTTTTCAAACATGTCAAAATATATGTGTTCTATTTACTTATTACAATGCTATGGTATGAAATACTATATTCTTGTATGTATTTATATGTGTATATATATATATATGTATATGTTCATAAATAACAGTTATGCTATGTCACATATATATATATGTATGTATATGTATATATATACTAATATATGTATCCCTTTTCAATCAAGTATGTATACATTCAATATACAAATGAATACGAACAAGTTAACATTCACACATTATATATATATATATATAGACACATATATATACATAAGATTCAAACAAAATAAGCAATAATCCATTCGATACTCAAACGATTACGACTAAGTTATATAGTCACAATAATAACACACACATACATATATACATTATATATACACTTCTCTAATAAGCATTAACACTTACACATGCATACATATACATGACATAAATATTTAATAGCGATTAATAGTCAAATAATCCATTTGATATCTAAAATGACTATGACCATAAAACTGTATTCATCATAACATATTTATACACATATATGCATATCTATACATATGTTTTCATACTCGTATGGAAATCCCATTATATCCAACATACGCGTATGTCGACATATGTATATATATGCATATATGCATATATCCCAAATACCCATTTAACCATACAATCAAGCATAGCAATGTAAGGAAGGACTCATAAGTTCCAAACACATAAACATCATCTAAGCATGCATTCAACAGTAATCAAGACCCTTACTAATGCAAACACATCATGCTAAGGATGACTTACCATTTCCCAACACTATGTCTAGACTCAACCATTCTACTGTGAGTGTGTGTAAGTATAAGCTCAGATAGGTGTCATTAAGGGTTATCTGACCAATCACTTCTCCTAAGTGATACTTCCCCTCCACCTGGAGGAATGAACCTATCCTTGCAACCAACATATCTCACTTGTAATGGTAGTTAGATGTTCTCAATAAATCCATATCCATCATAAAATTTAGTCTATTCATATAACAATAAATGTAAACATATTTACTCAAGATTTCAAAGCCATATTAACCATTTATCAATACTTTCACATAATAACTATTTCAATATTCCATTCATTTAGCAAGCATATCAAACTCATGATTGCATTTACCATCCTATTTACCCGTGAAGGTAAAAGTAAATTAGTAGTAACAAGATGGGGTGTGACATGAAAGAGGGACCAATATCCCAAGCTACTAAAAGAAAATCAACTGAGGTTGGGAACCTTCCCAAACTATTCCAAAATTCAACAAAAGAGGTGGAATGAGGACCAATTCTATTCCAAACTTACCACCAAAGGCTCCAAATATCAAAAGAGAAGGGGCATCGAAAGAAAAGGTGGCTCACATATTCTTCATTTACACCACATAGAGAACACATGGAAGGCCCTTGAAACCCCCTCTTGCAAATTTTGTCCCAAGTAAGGCACTTTTTTTTTATTTACCAACCAAAGAAAGAAGTTGAATTTAGGCCATCCAAATTTGGTCCAAATTTTTTCCCATTTTGAGAATTCAACCTATCTACCATCTTGCATCTCCAAAACCTAATATCCAAGCTTGACAGAGTAATCACCTTTAGGGCCAAGGCACCAAGGAAGAATATCAAAATCCTCTGAAGTACAACACAACCTATTAGCAAGAATAGAAGAGAAAATATTCCTATCTTCTTAGGAACCCCTTGCAGGCTAGTGATTAGGATCCTTCTATCCACGAAGTACAATTCTACTTGAAGAGGTCACAAGTCTATAATAAGCTACATGATGCCAACCCGCAACAAGGAAATCCTTCAAAGGGAATGAAGATGATGAAGGAATAGATGATAAAGGAGTGATTGTCCCGAGAATCATCCCAAAATAAAAATTTATTCCCTTGATTAATTATCCAAAATAGTCATTTTTTAATAACCTCCGCACCCTTCTTCAAAGTATTCCAGATCATTGACTCCCTTCCAGTCACCTCCATTCTTGGAACATTTTCATCAACCACTCCACCCAGATATTTGAAATTAAGAATACAGGCCCATGGATGCTTCAGATTCTTACACCATCTTCAAAATAGTTTGGTTGTTAAATCCTAACAATTGAATTTTGGAATTCAAATACCAAGGCATATCAGATTCTTTAAATGACACACATTATCCCATCTCACAAGGTTCCATTTTTGAGACTCAATATTACCATTCCATAGAAACTTCCTAGATAGGGAATCAAATTCCTTAAGAAAGCTTGTGGGAGATACAAGAAGAAAAAATCAATAGATAGGAAAGGCCTATAAAATAAATTTCAACAAGATTACCCTACCTCCAAAAGATAACTAGTAGAAATTCCAATTGGCCACTTTCGTACAAAATTGATTTATAGTCTTCATCCAATTCTCTCTTCCAAGATTGTCAGTCGATATAGGGATTCCTAGGTAGTTCAAAGGTAAACTCCCAATTTGGAAATGTAGAATATCAACAATCCTTCGTTGAAAAGCCTTTGATGTATTGAAGAAGTGAATACTTGATTTTTCTTCATTAATCATTTTTCCTCAGGTTGCCAAGTAAATATCCAAAGCCCTTCTAATTTTTGTCTCCTCCATAATTTTTACCACACCTAACAAGGAAATATCAATAAAAATAATGACAATGAGTATGCTAGGAAATATTTTGACTACAATACCAAAATTGAATAGATCTAGCCTCCATATGGTGTTATAACAACCTATCCAGACCTTCAACCATCAATATAAGTAAATAAGGAGATAAAGGATCTCCCTACCTTAAACCTGTAGACAATGAGGATGGTATCAAAGGTATACCATTAATAAGAACTAAGAAGGTGGATGAGCATACACAATGCATAACCCAATCAATCGATCCAGAGCGAAAACCAAAGACTAATGATATATCACACAAAAAGGACCAACTCATCCTGCCATATGCCTTACACATGTCAAGATTAATGAACATAAAGTTCTCCTTAGAAGTTGTAATAGAATGAACAACTTTAGTTAAAATTAAAATACCAATTAAGATTGGCCTACCCATCGCAAACCCTCCTTGTTCTTGAGATATTAGAGGCCCAATACACGTCTTTAATCTTTCTTCTATAATTTTAAAAATTATCTTGTAAGAAACATTACACAAAGAGATAGATCGAAAATCATCCAAAGAATTAGCTTCCACTTCTTAGGAATAAGAGTTAAGAAGTAGTGTTAATAGCTTTGAGCATTTACTTATTTTGTTGAGATTCTCTGAACACCTCCAAAAGATAATATTTCAATATCTCCCAAAAACATTGAAATAAATCTATAGGGAAGTCATCAAGACTAGGAACTTTCCCTTTTTCATTTGGAAAAAAATTATCTAGCTCATCCAAGGCAATGGGCTCCAAAAGAAGTGATTTCATGTCTTCAAAGAGAAAGGGTTGTCATCAAGAATGAGCCTTCTCAAATCAAAATCATGAGGCTCATGTTGCATGAATAAAGAAGAGAATTAAGAGGCCACCTCTTTGGAGATCTCTTGGAAAGAGGACTTCTAGACTCCTTGATCAGAGGTAAGGGAAGAAATGACATTCTCGAGCTTCACCAATCCTTCATAGATTTATGAAGAAAAGAGGTGTTCCTACCCCTAGCTTGCAACAAATCAATCCTTAATTTCTATTTCCATAAAAAATCCTCCTTGAGCTTCCATTCAACTAACTTTTTAAAGCACTATGTTTCCTCATTCAACAACTCTACAAACATGCTATCTTCTTTAATCTGAAAAGAAATTTCCTCCATCTGCTTCTAATGTTGCATTTTCTTCTAGAAAATATTTCCAAAAGACTACTTGTTCCACCTCTTGAGCTTATATTTAACAAATTGGATTATTTTTGAAAAATGAAAACATTGCAATTCCATAACCAAGCTTACCTTCAAACCACTAGTTCTTCACAAGGTCAAACAAATTTGAGTCATGAAGCCACATAAGTTGAAATTTAAAGGTGGACTCTTAGGACAAGAGAAGACATAAGAGAATAGTTTAATAGGCCAATGATCAAAACCCTTCCACCCTAAAATATTTGACACCCTAAAATATTTGAGGAAGAGGCCTTTTTGTCCCCAATCCAATGGTTAGAGACCAAAAAACTATCCAAACGTTGAGAGATTAAATATGACCCACATCTTTTGTTAACTCATGTGAAGATACTATTTCTAGGAACCACATCCACCAAATAAATAAAAGCTATATTATCTCTAGACAGAGCAAAGGTAGGGCCAAGGTGGTCATTACCTCTTTTTTTCTCATTTAAATGGTTATTGCATTGAAATCTCCTACTAAAATCCAAGGTAGAGCAGGCAAAAGAGACCTAATATATCTAATATGGGACCAAAGAAGAGACGTACCTACAATATCTGATGGAGCGTAGACATTATTGAGAAATATGGTCTCCCCTAAATCAAAGCAAGATCCCACCAATGAAATCAAGCTTTTACTTTCCAAGCTCCAGGCCATAGTAAGAATGTGGAGATTCTAGAAGCAAGCCAATACCCTAGTATTGCCAAGAGCCCCATTACACAATTAATAGCCTCCATACCAAATTTTGGAAGAAATGCCAACTTATGTGCTCGAATAAGATCACACAAAAATTTTTGATGAGGGGCACTACTAAAACCCCTCACATTCCAAGATAAAACTCTCATTTCAAAGGGTTAGAGTAATGAGTTTCAATAGTTTTTATGACACCCGATTCAACCAAAGACTCTCCAGTCAGCTCAACCTTGTCATGATCTTTCTTCCCACCCACTTTTGGACCCTTTCTAGGAGCTCCTTTTTTGATATATTTTGTTGAAACCCTAACATTAGAGGACCTTTCTTATTCATCTCCTCTTTATTCTATAAATTAGGTATAATCTTTGGTTGTTGATTAACATCTTTTGATTCCCCTTAAACCAAATCCAGAGGAATAGGATCTCCCCCAAATCTCTTGAATGACACCAATTTCTTGAACCTTAATAGTCTTAACAATGGAGTTAAGAACAACATTCTTACCAACCAATAGGTTATCTTGCAAATCAACTGGAGGAATTTTCCTAGCAAGTATCATATTACCAAAAATTGGCTCATTCCACTCTTGGTTAGGAATTGAATTGACTTGATCCATAATAGGCACATCCTCAAAGCTTTCTAAAACATCAAAATGGTTACCAAATTTCCCCATAGGGAAAGTATTTTTGGTAAAAGAATTGTCTCCCCCTATTGCGAGACTTCACTAGAATAAAACCATGTCATGTTGGCCATTAATGACGAGAGTCTTTCCTTTCACATTTTCACTCATCTTTCGCCTATATTCTCCCAATTAGGGGGTAGGATCAATAGGAACAAGTTTTGGATAGCTTGTCTGAAGGTTCCCATACTCATGAAAAAGATGACATCTGAAGGGGAGTGCCTCATAGTCTATTTGTTTAATCTAGTTCATAATCCCTAGTTGAATCTCCATAGAATCTAGCAATGGATTATTGAGGTTTATTTCAACATAGACATAGGCATAAGTAGTGACTTTTCTCTGAAGAGTTTGATGAGAAGGGTCGATCAATTTCCCAAGAATAGTAGCAATTAAATGAAGAAGATCTTGCCTCCAAAATTCCATAGGTAACCTAAGTAGAAAAACCTGCATGGGGATTTGGGATGGGAGCTCCTCTATTGGATTGAATCCAACATACCCAAGGCTTGATAAACAAGCCTAATTGATTATGAAAATATGAACCCCCATCAAATGCCTTGTGTCTATTTTTCATTCTTGTAAAAACAATTGAATAAAATTATTTTTTGTATTCTTTCGCTTCTATGGTTTTGGACCTAAAAGGAGAGAGACAAAACAAAACTCATTCACTCAAGAACAAACCCTTGAGATTTCAATTCAAAGGAGATTGAAATCTGACAAAGGGAGAGCTATAGCAAAAATATAGCAACAAATGAGGGTTCACCACCAAGTCTAAACTTGGAAAATGCAAGATGTTTGAAAACATATTGTGATATGAAAACTAATCCTAAATTACCTAAGAATGTAAGTAAAATAAAACAAAAAGTTGTGAAACTAGAGATGTGTTTGGTGTGGAGCCTAATCAGTCTCCAAGTGGGATATTGTTGGTATGTGGTGATTGATCATGCTATGTTGTACACTATTCATGTATCCTCGCTGACTTTATAGAACCCTAATTCTAGAAGCTTCTTATAAGCGATTTGGATGGGGGTTGCAGGACCCTTTTTTGACACTACATTTAGCCCCCACTTTAGAGAGAGGATTAACTTGCTTCAAAATCACACTAAAGTAGGCAAACACACACCAAGAGGGGTTCCAATGAACCAATGCTATCAGGATGAGACAAAAACAATCAAGAGGGGTGATCAATCCCCTAGGATCAAGATCCCATGGACAACCAAACATAAGCACAAAGGAACACACACAACAAATGATATAAAGAGCAATGACAAGCAAAAGCATACACTGCCAAAGAGAAAGAGAAAATAATAAAAATAAAGAAAAGAAAAGGATCGGATCAAGCTTTGACCATTTTTCCATGACGATGTGGATCAAATCTAGGCTATTTGTCTGGAAAAACACACACTCACTCTGAGGTGACGGGACTCCTGGTTTTCCATCGGGTGAGAAGTCCTAAAAGGTGAGAAACATAAACTCATGGCTGGTGTGCACTCACACACACAAGTGGCTATGGGGAAATTCATGTCTAGGAATGAGCTTCCTACTCAACCATACCAAAGTTATACCTCCTGATAACTTTAATAAGGCACCACACAAATAGAATTGGTTTTTCGAGCTTCACGAGACAAGTAAAACTTTGTATTCTTGGAGCTCATGAACAAATACGATGGCTCCATAGGCACGCAAGCTGTGTTATGCAAGGTGACCATATAACAAATGCAAAGTGCAACAAGAAAAGGAATATTCAAAGGAGTTTTGCTTAGTTCATGTGAGGTCTTTAACTTAGGGAACATTGTGTCTAATGTCTCTAAGAGAGGATCGATCAAAGAATAGAAAATTCGCAACTTGGGGGGATGCAGTGTGTCACATCAGACCACTAAGAGGAATGTAATATGCTAAGATAGATCACTCTCCTGAAGGAAATCAACCCAATGTCATCCACAAAGTGACAAAATGCATCGTATCAAGTAAGAAGGCTGCACTAAGAACCAAGAAAAGGAAAATGCAAGAGAATAAGAATAATTCCAATGTATTCCCCCACTTTAAAGGAATTGCTAAACACCATACTGTGAGCAATTACTTTAAAGTAGCAAATGAAAAATGCAGATAAGAAAGAAGACATGAGAGACAACTTGGAAAGCCCTATGCCAAGTCATATGTTTCCGAGTAAAGTTGCGTCATACGAGAGAAAAAGAAAAGATAGAGGTTTCCCCCAAAATGAAAACACCAAACACATAAGGCATCTATGGATTTGGGGTTAGTATGTTCTTTGCAGCAATTATTTTATAGAGAGCATGGAACTATCATCATTCCCCAAATACACATAGAACTGGAAGAATGACACAAAGAGAATGAAAACAAAGAGAAATCTCTTAGGTCAACATGGAAGAGACATAGAATGCCTAGATGCCTTGCATCATCCCCAAAAGGAAAACACAAGACAAATGAAAAAGAAAAGGTGAAAGAAAAAGGAAAATCTTTTGGGTCAACATGAAGGAGACATGAATGTCTCAATGCCTTGCGTCATCCCAAAAGGAAAACACAAGAAAAAGATAAAGATGAAAAAGTAAAAGGAAAAAGCAATGCACGACATAGAGAAGAATGGAGGTACAAATAGAGGAATGTCACAAAGAGAGAGAACATCAAACAAAACATCATGGGTGATCACATTACACACATGCAATCAGACAAAAGAAAATGAAAAAAGGAAGAGAAAATGCTAAAGACTAGTAAGGAAAATGAGATTCAACCGTCGAGCAAGTCATTCGTGTCCCAATCATGTTTATTGTATACCGAAGGCACACAACTAGCCAAAGGGACAAGGGAAAGTGTCAAAGTAGGAGAAGTACCAAGTTCATCACTCTGTATAGGAGATTTCTCATAGCTCATGGAAGAGGAAAACAATATGTTCAATTCATTATGCACCTCTTTGTCGATTTTAGTTGTTTCCTCATCGTCATCCAAGTTAATCAAAATAGGAGGAAGAATGATAATGTCCATCGAAGAGTTCATCTCTTGTTGTGATTGTTGTATTTTGTCATTCTATTTTAGTTGGGGAGGAGGGTCATCATGCATTGCTTCAGTCAAGTTTGTATTTTTATTTTCTTTACTTAACTCTTCATGTAACTTGCGAGCAAGGGCATGACATCTATGCCTACACTCTCTAACACCTTGATTTATTTTGGTTCTTTTTTTAAGTTGCGTTTGTGTAGCAACAAGTTGATCAACCATAGGTTGATTTTCTTCCCTAAGGGGAGGAATAGAAGGAACCATAGGAGGTTGTTCATCCACTTTCTCTTTGGCTTTGTAAACTTGTTTTATTCTAGGAGGTGTGATGGGGTTGTTTTCATTGTCTCTTGGTATTTTGGATGATGTAGGGGAAATTTATGTTTTTGGTCAGTCTAGGTTGTTGGGTTCTTTTTTAGGTTGAAGCATGGTTTCATCTAGGATGGGAGGTTCGGAGGTGGACGAGGACATGTTTCTAAGAGATAGTTCTGTTATCTTCTTTGTCTTGAAATTTTGGTAGGACAAGAAAAAGAAGTCTTCCCTTGGCTTGATAGGTTTCATGGGCTTGGGCCAAAAAGAATCTAGGGAAAATTTTCCTTTGGAAGATAGGGGGTTAAAGTTGCTATGGTGGACAATGAATATTTCATTTTCAAAGGGAAACTTTAAGAATTTGTGTACAACCGAAGGGACGACTTTCATGGAGTGAAGCCATGGGTGGCCTAGCTTCACACAAAATTGGTCTAATTGTGGGATGATGGAGAATGTGACATTTGATGTTTTTGGTCCTATTTGTAATGGTAGGGTGATCGATCATATCATAAGGCACACAAAGCCATTTTGTGTCTTGATCCATGCTTTTGGTCTATCATATTCATCTTGATAGAGTTCATGCAAAAGTAAGAATTCCTTAGTGATCACATTCTCTCCACAGGTTGGACCTATGAGTATTCCATTTATGGGCTTGTCATAGATTTGGTCGGCTATGTAGAGAGGACCATTGGGAAAAAATTTAAGTATATCCTTAGAGGGGAAAGAAATATCAAGAGGATTCTTAGGTCGGCCCTTATGAGGGATGACATCTATCACCCCTATCATTTCATTCATAAGATTGATATTGCTATTATTGTTTAGAATAGGAGCATTGTTTTCATCATCTGTAACAACATTCATCACATCATTCTTTGTAGTTTCACTCGCTTTGAAAAATGAAACATTATGTTTGGGCATTGGATTGGTAAAAAATTTCAAGTTTTGGTTTGAAGGAGCTACAGACTTATTGCCTTGGTCGCTAACACCTCCAATAGATAAATGACCAGAATCAATGAGGTCTTGCATAAGATGTTTAAGACACTTGAAATTTTCCATGTAATGTCCATTTTGTTGATGATAGTGGCAATAGGAACTGGGTTTAAATCTTGGGGGTAATGGATTATTAGGGTCAAGTGTTTTAACGGATGGCAAGGTAATCATTTGTTTTTCTAGCAGCCAAGACATTGTGTTATGAAGGGTATCAAGTAAGGGAGTGAATTTTCTTTTTGGATCTGTGTGAGGGGGGAGATGATAGATGAAAACAAGATCAAACTACAATTGAAATTAGGATCTAAGCTAAGATCAAACACATAAAATCTAAAATCTAATCCTACACATACAAAATGAAACTAAGCTAATTGAACATACATTAAGAAACCTATGATTACCAAAATGAATGCAAGCAATAAGCACAACTTTACCATCATGTAGCGGAGTGTATTCATTGGATGTTGGATTGTTCTTGTCACCGCGAAGCCTCCAAAGTTTGTGTGAAAAAGTTGGATGAATGATGCTTGGTTCATCAAAAAAGGTTAAAGCTCTATCAAAGGTGATTGTGACAAAACTTTGTTGCAAAAGGTATGTTAAATCTCTTATCCTTATTTGTGAGGAGAGAGGTTTGTTATATAGGAAATGAGATTTTGAATCAGCGATTAGGATCATGCTGGAGGAAATCCAGATCAACAGTCAAAATGTGTTGAAAGGATTTAGACATGAGAAGATTGTGCAAAGTTGATTGCACAATTTGGTTGATTGAGGAATAGATTGGCTAGTTAGGAATTAGATTGATCAGTCAGGATTTGATTGATCAGTTAGGGTTTAGTTAGGAATTAGATGGTTGAGTTAGAAAAATTAGATTACTTAGTTAACAACCCATGATTTTCTCAATCAAAAAGAGGATGAGGAATATGAATTAATTTATTTAATTAATTAATTCCTTTTTGTGTTTGATTTTTTGATAATTGATTTGAATAGTTTGGTTTGACTATTCAATTTTTTGAGGAAAAGTGTCTTAATTAAATTATTATGATTTAATAATTTAATCAACTTAGGGGAATAAGGTAATCAAATACTTGGTATTATTTATTTAATCCAGATGAAATAAAGTGAGATTAGGACTTTATTAAATAAATGTAATTTATTTAATTGGTTGAAATGATGAAATGTGAATTAATCAAATAACATTGTATTATTTAATTAATAGTATAATTAGGGTTTTCAAGACTTTATTAAATAAACGATATTTATTTAATTTGTTGAGAATGATGAAAAAATGAATTAATTAAATAATGTATTATTTAATTAATAGAGGAAATTAGGGTTTTGGATGTTGTTTGATGCTATTTGATGTTGTGGGATGATTGTAGGATGATTCTGAGATGATTCGAGATGTTCCAAGATGTTCTGAGATGTTTTGGAGATGTTCTGAGTTTATTCTGAGATGTTTCAAGATGTTCCAAGCTAATTATGAGATGTTTTGAAATGTTTTGAGTTGATTTCAATTTGTTTCGAGATGTTTTAGGTTGATTTTGAGATGTTCCAAGACATTCTGGGTTGATTCTGAGATTTTTCAAGACATTCCAAGTTGTGATAGGTGTTAAGTCAATTTTACATGTCTACATCTTTCCCCTCTTTGGATTCGAAGTACCGGTTGCTTTGTCTTAAAGATTATATTTTTGAGATCAAGTATTTGAAAATAAATTATGCCCCACTATACCCGAATGTTTCGTGGAATGATGGTAGGACTCTGTGCTACCCCCTCAAGAGGTTGGCCAAAAATTTCAAGTTTTGAGGTCAAGCTCACGACTCTATTCTATTCTAGTTCCAATGTGTTTAGGTTGAAGAATTAGATCTATAGGTCCTTTGTTTCTCGTTCCAATGTTTCTGAGAGATTCTAATTTGAAAGTAGGAAGGTTCCCCAAGTAGAAATTAGGGTTTCCTAGGTAAAATTAGGGTTTCTTGAGGTTTAATATAGGCAATTAGTCCTCTAGTTAGCTCATTTGTGCTTTGATCCTTTTGCTAATTCTTGTCTTTGGATTTCCCATTCTGTCAATTTTTGAGGAGCAATGTTGAGATTTGAGGGAGCCCCACATCATTTCGAGCTTGTTTAGGAGATTGGACAACCTTCAGGAATTGGTGGCCCGGTATGTACCTTCTCGCTTTTTGCTTTCATCTTGTTTCATTCTCGTTATGCGTGTACTAAGTTTCCTAAGTCAAAAGTGAAGTTTTGTGATTTTTGAGCATTTTCCTCGATTTCCTCGCATTTGCTAGTTGAAAACCCTTTCCTTTGACTGAAATTTATGCCTTTGACTGAAACCCTCACCTTTGTTTTAAGCATTTGGCCTAAAATATCACCTTTGACCAGAAAGCCTGCTTTTGATTGCTCTAGGTTCTTAATCCTCGCCCTAGATTGAAATCCATGCCTTTGACCAAGATCCTCGCCCTTGTTTCCTCACCTTTGACTGAAAAGCTCGCTTTTGCTTGGTGCTTTTTGAGCATTTGCTCAAAACCCTTGCATTTGAATTTTCCTATTGCATTTGACTTTAGTATTTTGTTGGAACTCTGGCATGTGTTTGTTTGTCATCATGTTTTGTGTCATTATGTGTCACTTACCATTTAGAGTGAAACCCTAACATCGTGAGTTAAAATGCTTGCAGGTGGTCATTTTGTTAGATAGCTACATCCAGATGGTGGTCTGTAGCCTAGTCTATAGGGTTTTGTCCTTCCTGTCAGATAATGTACTTGATCTTTATTATGTTTTTGTTCAAAGACATATTGCAAACATGTTTTTTTGTATATATATTCATCGTCTAAGTTGAGGCCACGTATATATGTTATGATGTTGTATTATCCTATCACACTTGTTTCATTGATGATGATGATATATGTGAGATGTACCTTCAATTTAGCTTCATTTTATGCTTCATGGATGATGATGTATGATGATGTATGCATCTAATATGGATGGATGGATCATACTTTGTATCATATGATGTTTTATTATGGATGATCAATATACCATTGTGATATATGATGTTTATGTGGTGTTGATATATGATGGATGTATGCCCCATACATGAAACATGATGTTTTTATTGGTTTATTATCATCATGATATGTACTAATGACACTATGGATGTAGGATGGATGTTAGTTAGAATAAATATCTAATAATAGATAGAAATTTGATGTTGTTAGTAGTTGATGAGTTGCTTTCGCTTTACTTGGAGGCTTCACAGTTTTTGCACAATCCTATTTGATGTAGCAAATAGATACAATGTACCAGGGTATTAATGAACAAGGTGATTTTGTATCCATTGCATGGACTTTGACTTTACAAACAAGGAGTATTCTTGCCCAAACTAGACATACGAAAACCTTGTTAGAGTTTATGGGTGAGAAGCTTAAAAACATGTCGGACTAGTAACATAAGAGGTATTAAGAACCTAACATGTCACTGTTACATGAAATGCTCTAAAGACGACTTCCACACATAGAAAAAAGAAAGTATTAACCATGGTAGTATAACAAGACTATCCACAAACAACAAATCGAAATAACGCTCAATTTCCCCCATTCCTTCTCTAAATCCTTATGGACATCCTCGAGAGATCTTGGGAATGAGTCAATAATGTAAATCACAAAAATAAGACAAATAAAAGATAAAACAATGTTGCTATATCACTTGCCATATTTGTTTGGGGTGGGTCTATTATCCAATGTTGATCATGTCTATCGCGGGAATTGATCCATTAAGACATATCTAAAGATGTTATTGGATCTTGTCAAAAAGATATGTATTTGATACTTGGCTTTGTTTTAGTTTGTTTTGCAATCAAATTCTTCTGTGATTATTTGCTTGAAGGTTCCAACTATTGAGGTTTGCTTTGTTTGTTTTGTTTTTTTTGTTAAAGGGTGAATGTAATGATTTTTTTTATTATGGGTGATGTTTTGTTATGGATTTTTTATGGACATGATGGGTCTTTTTTATGTTTCTAAGTTTTACAATGTTGTTTTTGTTGTTTTCTAGGGACTAACCTAGGGCCTCGAGGGCTCATCAAAGATAATACTTGCCTACATTGTACACACAAAGGCTCATAGTTCGCTTGGATTGAGTATTTTTTACCTTTTCAGTTTTGTGAATATTTTTCAATTTTGGATTTTGCATTTTTGACTTTTTTTTTGGATTTTGAATTTTTGACTAAGTTGAAATAAAGCATGTTGGAAACCTAAGGGGACTGACCTAGGGTCTCAGGGGCTTTCAAGCCTTTCCTATGTTGTACACACAGAGACCACGCAGTTCAACCATTTGACTCAAAGCATAAATTGTTTTTGGGTAAACAACATTGATAATCTAGATTGATATTCCACTTTTGTGTCTAGAGGATATGTTGCGAGGAATCTACTTGAACTAGCTATGAGGTTCAATCAAATGTTGATATCTTAGATTTTTTGAGTGAAGGAATAACCCAATGATGTTGTTTTGTTTTTGATGTTTTTCAAATGTTTTTGACTTTGTTATTTTCTAGATGTTTTTGATCTTTTGTTGTTTTCTGATGTTTTTGGATTTTTACCCTCTTGCCTGGGGTGTAAGATACTGAAAACTTGGATTGATATTTCACTTTGTTTTTCTAGAGGATATGTTGTAGAAAAGATTACTTGAACTAGTTGTGGGATTCAAGCAACTATTGATATCTTAGAATTTTCGAGTGAAGGAATAATCCATGTTGTTTGTATCTTAAAAGGTTACCTTGGTAGTGTGTTGGTGGTACACCTTGTTGTTGGGATGAATTGTTTTCTTTCTTTTTTATTTTTTTTCTTTTTTATCACTTTTCCATTTTTTTTTAGATTTTTACCCTCTTTCCTGGGGTGCAAGATGTTGAAAACTTTATTGATATTTCACTTTATCTTTCTAGAGGATATGTTGTGGAAAAGCTTACTTGAACTAGTTGTGGGGTTCAAGCAACTGTTTCTATCTTAGAATTTTTGAGTGAAGGAATAATCCATGTCATTAGTATCTTTGAAGGTTACCTTGGTAGTGCATTGGTGATACACCTTGTTGTTGGGATGAATTGGGAAGGGTGCCATGTGGTACACCTTTTTGTTGGAATGTTGCTTTGAAGGTTACCCTGATACTATGTTTGGTGGCATACCTTGTTGATGGGATGAATTGGGAAGGGTACCATGTCATACACCTTGTTGTTTGGACAATGCCTAGATCACAATGTGAGCTAGAAGGCATAGATCAAGATTTATTCTGAAGCATAATGTAAGTACTTTCCCCTCAATCTCTAGCAATGTAGGTGATGGATTATCTTGTGATAGGATAACATGTTTGGACAGAGTATGCCCCTTTGGACAATGCCTCATGGCTTAGATGATGTTGGATTGGATAGGATCAAGATCAAGGTAAATTGGATTTGGATAAAAATGGATCAGTTGAGATACTTCCTCCAAAAATGGTGCACGCAGATGCTTGATTCCACACATGACACTTATTTTCCAAGTTTTCATCATGGTACTTGTCCAAAGTGCCACCATAGTTGTTTTCACTGGAGGATGATTTTTCTCTTGACTATTTTCTTGATTTTTTCTTTTTCATTGATTTTTGATGCCACACAAAATGCCTATTTACTAGTTTTTCATCATGGTGACAATTTTCTCCTCATGTTTGAACCTCCTGGTGGTGCTAATGTAGATGAGTTGATGGTGCTGATATGGTTGTTGTTGTTGTTGTCATGATGTGGAAACAATATCCTGCTTGGAGGAATTGTTTTGCTAGGATATGAGCACTTGAATGTAACCTCTAATAATTCTTATCTTCCTTGTTGATACCAGAGTTAACCTTACCTTGATGTGCACATCGTGATAGGGTGTCCTTAGAGTCTTATGATAAAGAGTTGCTGCCAACACATGGTCAATGTGAGATTTGGATATCTTGGATGGCGAAATGCATTGAGGGATATGATATTTAGATGGATTGGTTGGTAGTTTGGAAACTTTGACTCTCCAAACTTGGGATGATGAGAAATGATGGGTGGATATGGAGATTCAATTGGGACCAATGTCTTGATATACCTTGTAGGTCACTCTTGAAGCATTCATTTGTATTGCTAGACTTTTTTGATGGATGAACTTCCCTTTTTTATTTTTCCCCATAGTTTCTTTGACTAATGGAGTTTGATGGGGATGATTTTCTTTCTTTTTCATTTGTATCCATGTGAATCTTTCTTGTCCATTTTGTTTTGTTGATTCTTGTGCTTCAATGACTTGTTTTGTTCTTAGGTTTATCTTTTTCTCTTGTTGTTGGTCCCAATGAGAGGGTGGAAAAATACATGGATGATGATTCATGATATGGCTAGTCGTAGCATTGGTAGCAATTTTATCATGAGGACTCTTTGTGCTCTCTATGTTGATGCTTGCATTAGATAAAGTTTCCCCTAGTATTATGGAGGTATCACTGATATTTTTAGATCCCTTAATTGTTGAATAACCAAGACCTTGATGTTTAGGATTACCAAAAATCTGCACTGGTTCTAGAATACCCTGTTCATGCTTGCCTAATCCTTTGTCTTGATAATGAATCCGTTGAAGAATTTCATTTGCAATAGGATATGATTTACCTTGGAAACAAGGTGCTACTCCTTTGATCTATTGTGGATCTTCAAATTTTATAGCTTCTTTACTGATATGATCCTTCATATGTGGAATAACTTCTTGATTGTATCTTTGGCTTGATTCTATGAAATATCATATTTTGATGGTCCTTCAAAATATATTGGTGCTTTGCTGACTTTTGTATACCCAATGCTCTGCTACTCAAGATTTTCATTTATCCTTGCTGATTTTAGGATATTGTGCTCCATATTTTCATGCTCGATGTCTTCAACCTTCCTGGAGGATGTTTCTGATTTCAATGCTTCTTCTTGATCATTTTTTGATACGTCTATAGATTCTACTATATCTTGATCATGTGTATAGATGTGAAGAGTAGGTGACTCATGTTCCATGGTAATGATATCAAGAGTATGAGACTCTTGTTTTGGATGAAGGTCATCTACATGTCCATTAGGAGCAAGCATCTCATGGGTAGATGTATGTGTGCTTGGAATATGGATGTGTTCTTTTGGAAATCTTGGATGTCTTGGAAGATATCTACCAATTCATTGTACTATTGTGATGATAGGGATTCTTGATCTTGACTCTCTATGGTATCATCTTTGATGTGCTTTGGGTCACTTTCTTGACATGGATCAATTTCAAAGAAAAGTTCATTTGTAAAGGATCCTTGGATCTCCTCAAAATGTGGACATATGGGTGATAGCTCTTTGTCTAGATTTTTCTACATTGGGTATAAGTATGGGATTAAGAGTCTCTCGATCCTCAATATGTACTACCATGAGGTTGAATGATATTACTGTATCTTGGACTAGATCATTGCTAGACTTGGGTGATTGAATTTGATCATGCTCAAGATGAAATTCTTGATGTATGTCCTCTTGCTCATTGGATGATGTAGAGACATTATAAATGTGATCAATGTAGAGACATTATAAATGTGATCAGTGATATATAGCTCTTGATCATTGTTTTCAACTTTTGAGGTTGAGACCTTGTCATTGTTATCATTGGTAGTTGGCCCTTGAATATTAATAGTTATTTTTCCTTGATTAATAAGATCTTGGATGATATTTTTGAGTGTAGCACATCTATTCGTTGTGTGACCATTGATTTTGTGGAACTCACATTGTTCCTACTTGTTATACCAAGGAATTTTAAAGTTTGGTTCACCATAAGTTGGACTACTGTTGATTTTGATAAGTTCCTATTGTACCAATTCATGCATGGTTACCTCTAAAGTTTCTCCCAAAGGGGTGAATATCCTTCTTGTTTGGTAATTTTCCCTTTGTGCCTTTTCTTGATTTTTCTGCTCTTGATTTTGTGGAACTCCTTGATATGGGAATTGAGGTATGTTTTGATATTGCATTTGAGGTACACCTTGGTTTTGCGAAACTTCTTGATACTATGGATATTGGAAGCATTGTTGATGTGGATATTGAGGTGTTTGTGGAATAATGTTTGTTTGTTGTGGATATGTAATTTTCTAGCGATACGTTGGATTTAGATTTCTTTTAATTTCCTCAAGATCTCTCTCAATTTTATCTAGGGAAATTTGATGTCTTGGATTTATTCCTTGAAGGTAATTTTGAAATCCCTGATGTCATTTCCCTATTTGATGTTGTGGCCCTTGATAAGAGTAATTTTGGTAATAGATCGACATGTTTTGGGGATGTCTTGATACTCAATACCCTATCATAAGGTCACTTGGTTTATATCCTCATCAGTCTCTTCCACTATTTGTGGTGTTTGTTGGTAGGATTCTATCACTTCTTTTGTTGGCTTCCATGTTCTTTCTATGCTATGATCTTGTGGTTGTCATTAACAACTACTAAGCTTTTGTGATTGTTTTTCATGACTATTCTTTGGAAAAGATGTGGCCTATTGGTGCAAAGCGATAATATAAATGGTCTAGCTAGTTTTGGTAGCTGCAATATCTCCTTGAGAAGAAACCTTTGGAAAACCTTTTTGTAGGGTGATTCTTTGAGAGCCAAAGTATAGATTTTCGCTTAAGGATCTTGCTCTTTCTAGACCTAAGGATATTTTGCTTTCCAAAAAGCATGAGGGATGTATATTTATTGCCACGTAGGTGGTGGTAACATAGGTCTTCTAGCTGCTATGTCTGCTTTCTCTTCCTCTTCATCTATGATGACTGATGCGATGAGAAATTGGAGAGGTGTTTCGTTCTTCTCAAATATGAAGGTTCTCAAACTACTTAAGATGATAGTTTGTGCACCTTCAATATATGTGTTACCTAGTTGAAATATTAGTGCTATAACACCTAGTTGTTGAATTGGAGCAGTTGGTCACTAGATGGTCATAAGGTCTAAATGGTGTTGTAAGGTGGTTGCTATGACACTCAAAACCTTAAGGCTTGTGTGCTATTTTGGAATGCGGATAATTTTTAGAAATCAAAATGTTCAAGAATGACGGTCGATATTTCACTTCCTTTGTCTAGAGGATATGTTGTGGGAAAGATACTTGAACTATCTGCGAGTTCAAAGTAACTGTTGATATCATAGACTTTTTGAGTGAAGGAATGATCAAGTAGTGTTTTGTTTGATTTTTATTTCAAATAAGTAGTAAGGTAATAATGGATGAGTCTTTGTGACCAATCTAATTTTTGAAATGTTTTGTTTGAACAATGACCTTATAAACAACTTCAATTTGTTTTCCCCTAAGTGTCAACAAAAAGACTGTGAGTTGGAATGTCAGTTTGTAACCTTTGTGTGTTTGTTTCCTCTGTGTTCTTGAGTATCGAAAATGATAGAACAACAATGGATTGCCTCAAAAGCATGGAATTTATATGACCTGAATGTCTATAGCTCAATTTGTGAAATCACAACACCCAAGCCATAGTTTACCAAATGTTTACTTTGATCAATGTAACTTGAAATGAAATCCAAAATGTTTGGAAGCCTTTAAGGATAAATCCTTTCATTGAGTACAAAACATAAGGCTTCTTTCACAAGTATACACTAAATCAAATGGTTTTTTATTTGACCATCTTGTTCAGTGTTTGTTTTCATGTGTTCTTTTTCTTTAAATCAAACACAAAATTTGATGTCACAATTTTTTTTGAATATAATTGGGAAAGTTTAACATTAACAAGCAATTACATCCCTAGTGGAGAAAAACCCTCCTCTTAGGTGGGCCTGCCTCATGCTCTGAAGAGATGATTTTACATGTGACTTATGGCACAGGCCTGTAGTCGAACTTGGCAAGTAACTTCTCAAAAGTAAATTTTGATGCACCACTTTCAAGGAATGTTTTGGATAATAGGGTGGCTACTAAAACAATTAGCTCTTAGTCATGTTCTAGGGATATTATTTTTGGGCACCTATACATGTGGTTTTTTGTTCAATTAAGAACCTCCCAACCCTTATAGGTTTTTACGCATCACAAGGATACTGAGGGAGAATACGTCGGTAGACGACATCCGCACCCGACAAGTGGTGAACTTTCCTCACTCTCACAAAAGATTTATATAGTGGTCTAGAATGAAAGTACCACTTGGGTCGCCTACGAGTTCACCGATGGGGGAGTTTCTTCAAGTAGGCAGACCCTCTAAAAAGGTATGCTTGAAAAGAAAGGTGTGAAGCTCAAAATATTTTCGTTCACCCAAGATCGCCAAAAGGTGCGAGGGGAGAATACAAACATTTAGATTTTCCAATCAATGAATACACGACATACACTTCATAGAAAAATTCATTTTAAACACCTCAAGTGGTGTTATCCCCAAAAATATGTGAATAATATAAACAACTTATTCTTTTTATTTTTGCAACAAATTGAAGTGTTTAGGACATCAAGCAATTAATATAGCAATGGTGTAAAAACAACAAGAATAGTTTGTTCATTTTTAATTGTTCATTTTTAAGCCCCAAAATTGAAGTGTTTCTAAGAAATCTTGCCTGCTTCTAACTTTGGTTAGCAGAAAGTGAATCAAGCGTGTATCAGCAAAATAGAAACCATTTTGTGTTCTTTTTATACACCAAAATTAAAGTTCCTAATTATGAAAACATGAAATGTGCTCATTTTTAGAACCCAAAATTAAAGTGTTTTTATTCTTTTTATGAGCACCAAATGAGAGTTCCTAACTTAGAAAGCTTAAAATTGGTTCAATTTAACAACACCAAAATCAAATGTGAGTTTGTGTTGTTCATTTTAGTGCACCAAATGAAAGTTCCTAATTTAGAAAAGCTTAAAATTTGTTCAATTTTTAATAGCACCAAAACTAAATGTGAATTTGTTGTTTGTTCATTTTAGAGCACGAAACAAAAGTTCCTAACTTAGAAAGCTTAAAATTGGTTCATTTTAACAGTGCACCAAAATAAAATGTGAGTTTGTGTTACTCATTTTAGTGCACCAAATGAATTTTTTTTCCTAAGTTAATAAAAAACATTTGTGGATATGAAAATATTGGACCGATCGTCTATCTTGCATAAAATGAGTTAACGTGTTTCAAATCTTGCATAAAAATACCCATTAGTACATTCAAAACAAGCAAACATTAGCAAGGAGGTTCATTGCAATAGTGCAAGATCCGTGAACTAAATGCTCAGTTCCAGAAACAAATGCTCAAATCCCTGTGCATATGCTAACCTAGAATTAAGAAAATGTGTGGTTTTTTGTGCAAATGTGAGGTTCTCAGTGCAAAATAAAGCTTCCCATGGAAAAATAGAGCTTCTTGTTGTAGATGCTCAAAAATCTTGACAGTCAAATGTGAACTTTTGCTAGGCAGTGTGTGAAACTTCTCTTGAAAGCTCCCAAAACCCTGTAACTTTAATTTAGCTCATAAACAACATTAGTAATGAGGACCTAGGTCCCACCGGGCATGCTAGAATGTGTGAAGGGGAAGATGATAGAAAAACACAAGATCAAACTGTAATTGAATTTAGGATCTAAGCTAAGATCAAACACAAAAAATCTAAAATCTAATCCTTCACATACGAAATGAAACTAAGCTAATTGAACATATATACATTAAGAAACCTATGATTACCAAAATGAATGTAAGAAATAAGCACAACTTTACCATCCTATAGCAAAGTGTATTCGCTTGATGTTGGATTGTTCTTGTCACCGCGAAGCCTCCAAAGTTTGTGTGCAAAAGTTGGATGAATGATGCTAGGTTGATCGAAAAAGGTTGAAGCTCTATCAATGGTGATTGTGACAATACTTCATTGCAAAAGGTATGTTCATTCTCTAATCCTTATTTGTGAGGAGAGAGGTTTGTTATACAAGAAATGAGATTTTGAATCAACGATCAAGATCGTGTTGGAGAAAATCCAGATCAACGGTCAAAATGTGTTGAGAGGATTTAGACATGAGAAGATTATACAAAGTTGATTGCACAATTTGGGTGATTGAGGAATAGATTGGCTAGTTAGAATTAGATTGATCAGTTAGGGTTTAGTTAGGAATTAGATGGTTGAGTTAGCAAAATTAGATTGCTTAGTTAGCAACCCATGACTTTCTCAATCAAAAAGTGGTGAGGAATATGAATTAATTAATTCCATTTTGTGTTTGATTTTTTGATAATTGATTTGAATAGTTTGGTTTGATTATTCAAATTTTTGAGGAAAAGTGTCTTAATTAAATTATTATGATTTAATAATTTAATCAACTTAGGGGAATAAGGTAATCAAATACTTGGTATTATTTAATTAATCCAGATGAAATAAAGTGAGATTAGGACTTTATTAAATAAATGGTATTTATTTAATTTGTCGAGAATGATGAAAAAGTGAATTAATTAAATAATGTTGTATTATTCAATTAATAGAGGAAATTAGGGTTTTAGATGATGTTTGATGATGTGGGATGATTGTGGGATGATTCTGAGATGATTCAAGATGTTTCAAGATGTTCTAAGATATTCTAAAGATGTTCAGAGTTGATTATGAGATGTTTCGATACGTTCTAAGTTGATTATGAGATGTTTCAGAGTTGATTCTAAGATGTTTCGAGACGTTCTGAGTTGATTCCAAGTTGTTTCGAGACATTTCGAGTTGATTTCGAGATGTTCTGAGACGTCCCATGTTGATTTTGAGATGTTCCGAGACGTTTCAGGTTGATTTTGAGATGTTCTGAGACATTCCGAGTTGTGATAGGTGTTAAGTCAATTTTACATGTCTACAAGATCACCATAACTAAAGGGCACCACAATTTTAACAGTAACTACTTGGTTGTTGAGGGCGGTTGGATTGCAAGAACCCTTTGTTTTGTTTTCTAAAAGGTTGGGAATTGTTTTGGTTGGTTGGCTTGGATCTCTCAATTTGATTAGGAGTGGACCTTATATCTTGACTACTAACCAAATTTTGATAATCACAAAGGGCAATACACAAGTGCATGAAGGATGGAGATCTCATCATAGTGAGCTTGTCCTGAATTTTAGTTTACAAGTTTTCTATAAACATATTTTGGAAGTGTGAGTCGGGGATCTTAACGTCAATTTGGGAATAAAGCAATTGATAGAGTGAGATAAAGTTAGTGAATTTTTCACCCTCATTTTGCTTGCATCTCATCAAATCAGCCAAGGTCTTCTTGGGAGTCATATGCACTTTGAAATGGTTTACAAATGCATCAAAAATTTCATTGAATGAACGAATTGAATTGTTTGGTAAAGAAGAAAACCATTCCAAGGCAATATCTTTTAAGGACCTAGGGAAGAGTTTTGCTAACAATTTATCATCAAGGACAAAGTTGCTACATAAGCCAGTGTAGGCATTAACATGGTTAGAAGGATCTCCCTTGCCTCCATATTTCTCAAATCTAGGCACCTCTACTCCTTGTGGCATCGGTGTTCGCAATATTTCCAAATACAATGGGTTGCTTTTGACATAATATGTGGGTGGGTCATTCTGATTTTAGTTTATGGTTGAGATTTGCTTTTGTATGGATGAAACAGTTTGGAAAAGTTGTGTTATGAGAGGATCATTACAAGTGGTATGAGATGGAAGTGTAAGTGGTGATGGAGTGTATGTATTAGTAGGATAGGTGAATGGAATGCTTATAGGTGGTAATGTGGTAGAAGATAGAACATGTGATGCCACATAGGAACTAGGGATGCTAACAGGAATACCTAAGGAAGGAATCACATTACTAACTTGTTGCATTGTTGTTGTGACTTGAGGAGTGGTATATGTAGGTATTGAGGCTATCATTGAGGGAGGAGGAATTTGATTTCCTACTTGTCTTGCAACATTATTTGTTGGTGTAGAAGCACTATAGGTTGAAGGAAGATGTTGCGCACATATTTCAACTATGTTTTTCACAATGTCAAGGCCATCTCCACTTTCAAGCATGCGATGGATGTTTTCTATGGTAGGAATTGCAGTAGTTGAAATGTTTTCAAGACTTACTTGATGTTGGAAATTTTCTAAGTCTTCATGGATTTGAATTATTTTCTCTTGTGGGATATTATGATTTTGTGGTTCAACTTGCATGCTACTTGAAGGCAAAGAGTTGCTAAGGGTATTATCCATGCCTAGTGTACTAGTGTCAATACTAGGAGTGGAAGCTCTAGATAACCCAAGATCCACAACGAGTTTGTTATCATGGGATGACATGAGTCTTGAACTTCTTCTCACTAAGGTACTAGCAATAGGACACCAAACACTCATGCAAAGGATACTAAATGCAGGGTGAATGCAAATGCAATGTAAGGTAACTAAAATAAATTGCTTGAAACAAAAATTGTGGAAAGTAAAATTGAAATGCAAAAACAACAAGCAAAAACTCAAAAATTGAATTGTAAATGACAAAAAATTTAGTAAAAATATGCAAAGGGACTAATTTTCCCAAGGTGGTGAATGAGTCCTGGTATTGATTTTTTTGAAAATTTTTAGAATTTTTGAAATGAATTTTATGCTTTTTAATTTTTTTGATGCAAACAAGAAATGAAAATACATAAATTTTATTATTTTTTTATGAAATTAAGTGCAATAATGCAAGTTAAATGAACTTTTCACTAATGCAAAGTTTATGACCCTAGAATGCAAATTAAATAATGCAAAACTTAATGCAATGTTAATGTACTTTAAATATATGATGTAAATGCACTCCAAATTAGAAATATAATGCGCTTTATGTAGGTTCACCAAAATGAATAAAATTATTTTGTGTATTCTTTCGCTTCTTGGGTTTTGGACCTAAAAGGAGAGAGACAAAACAACACTTACTCACTCAAGAACAAAACCTTGAGATTTCAATGCAAAGGAGATTGAAATCTAACAAAGGGAGAGCTCTAGGGAAAAGATAATAGAAAATGAGGGTTCACCACCAAGTGTAAACTTGGAAAATGCAAGATGTTTGAAAACATAGTGTGATATGCAAACTAATACTAAATGATCTAAGAATGTAAGTAAAATAAAACAAAAATTTGTGAAACTGGAGATGTGCACCTGGAAACTTGTTGAAGATGTAATGGAGCTCTAGAATCCTAAAGAATTTACTGTTGATGCCAACTGGGACTCATACACCAAGCTAGGCGACTTAGTCTTGTTTTCTGGAAAATGTGCAAGAACAAGTTTCGAGCAAAAGGGTACTCAAATCTACAAAATTATTGTTTAGGCCTAGGTAGTGGGACTCATTCACCAATAGTGGTGAATCAATCCACTTCTAGATTTCTGAAAATTCAAAACAGGAAATTGCATCCCTCAGTTTGCTCTGCTCTTCCCGATAAATTTCTGGATCTGAAACTGCAGAATTCGACCTGTAGATCTTCTCCAAGCTTCTCTTAGGACTTTGACAACTTTGACTTGTTTTGATCACTTTTCCAATCTTAACTTCTTGGTGAATCTACAACCTAGCCCTACAAATCATGCATAAGAAGAGGGAAAAAATGTTGTGGGGTTAGTGAATAGGGGTTTTCCTTGGTCAAACCCCTTGTTGGTAATTTAACCCTTTAAATGAAATGAAATAGAATGGAGAATTATGAATGAACAAATAAGGATGTTGCAACTCACCAAACCCTAGAAATAAGGTGTTGCAAACATGTAAGTGATGGCTCCAATGGATGTGGACTTGAACTCTAGCTTGATGTTGATAGATCTTGAATGCAATGCTTACAAATCCTACAACACAATTGTTAGCTTGAAAACAACATGATGCAAGCAATATTTGACATGATGGAAGACACTTGAAGGAGCCCTTGAATGCTTGATAAACTTCCCTTGAAATTCCTTGAATGCTCTTATGAATGCTCAAATGCTCTTGTGAACTATATGCATGAATTCTTGTAAAATTTTCTAGGTATGAAAATGAGAGAAAGAAGCTTGTATTTATAATCAATTATGCAATAATTCCTAAAATTACATCACAATCCAACCTTAGATCTTGGAGAATAAAAACCCCCCAAAATTTTGAATTAAATTTGAATTTTGAGTTAAAGGGGACTCATTCACCACCCTGGGCGAATGGGTCCCACCTAAGAGGACTCATTCACCCAGAATGGCGAATGAGTCCCACCTTAGGAATTTTAAGGTGGGTTTGGGGATTTTGATATTTTAAATTATATTTATTAGGATTATTCTCCAAAATACACATAAGTAAGGCCTTTGGATGCAAAATAGGGCCAATTAAAGCATAATAAAGCCCAATTATTAATGACAAACCTAGAAAAGTGTGAAAGTATGTTACAACACTTTACAACACTTTGGAACAAGGCTTGTTAAATGATGAAAAGAGGTTATTTAGGTGAAATACATTAACAAGACTCTAGAAAAGTGTGAAAGTGTGTCACAACACTTAGGTAAGGTACCATTTGAATCTTTTTAGTTCACAAGGGCCCAAGACCTAATGTGAATGTGTTATTCATATTACAACACTAAATCAAGGCAACATTAAGCCAAAATCCATAAAAAGGACCCAAACAAGTGCCAAAAATGTCAAAGGACCCTTTTTTCAACACTACAACAACAAAAAAGAAACTATTGGCAACCAAAACAACTTCTAAATCCCCCTTTGGCTACCAAGTGTTATGAACCCAATTTTGTAAAATGGGAAAGGAAGCACAAAAACCCATAAATTTATAGTGCAAATGGGCTAGCAATTGTGCAGGCTAACTTTGTCAACATGTAGTGATTGACTGGAATATTGTAGGACCTTAGTTTTTTTTTTAAATATAGACAGGTCTCTTATCTATCTATAACTAAGGTTTGGAGGTGTGTCTCATCATGCAACTTGTCGCATCAACACATCTATTGAGAAGTGCCCAAAATTTTACTTTTAAAAGATTCAACCAGAACTTAATCATGGTACCCCCAGCAGTTGAACAAAAAAATATCATTTGTTGCTTCTAGAATATCGTATTTTTATTTAAAATAAAACTTATATGCAAGGTCTAAATGGACCAAATACCTATTGATAACCATAAATCTTTGTAATCTCTAGCTTTTATATTCAACACAAATGGACCCAATAGCTGAACACATCAAAACTAATTTTTGTTATAAAAACAACACATAATTATTTAAAATACAACTTATATCAAACAAAAATGGACCAATAGACTTTGAACACTAAAGCTTTTTGAAATTCCTTCACATTCAATGAAAAAATACATGGTATTTATTGTGTTCACCTTTTATATTTGTGATAGGGAAAACTATTAATATGAAATACTCTGATGCTTGTACATTGTTACCCTAATAGTTGTACACATAAGAACAATATTTTTTCACTATGACAGTAATACTTGTTTAAAGGAGTGCCTTATTTTATTAAATGAGCATTTAGTTTTATAAATGACACACTTATAATGGATAGTTATGATATTTTATTTGAGACAAAAAAAATATTTATTTCACTTGTTCATGAATGTATTTATGTTTTTTTTACTTGAGGATTATAAGTTCCAAAGTGAACAACTATTGATCCCATAATGTCACATATTTGGAAATATTTTGATTAATATGTGAAATGAATTTATACAAGATATAATATTAATTAATTCTAGTAATAATATGAATAATCAAAATTGATTGCACAACTACTGGACCCTCTCCCCTAGATCAAGGAATGCTTAAATAAATAGAGCACATCCTCAACAACAATCTCTAGATTAATCACCAGAACAGGTAGCTCCAAGCTTTTTTTCAAACAATTGATAGTATTCGAACCATTCTCAATTCTAGTGCCCAATTGAGCATCATGTGTGGCATGCATGAGGAAGTTTATAGCATTGACATGCTCAAAGGATAAACTCTCATCCATGCAAACCATATTCTTAAATGAAACCATTGGAGGTCCACTAGGATCCCCACCCGCACTATCCATAAAGTTTCTTGCAACAACCTCATTCAAACAAGAGAAAAACAAGACAAAGAAAAAATAAAGAAGGTTTTTATCAAAACTCATCGCAACAAAACCCCACTATATGCGACCACCTATAGTATAGAAAATTGTATGCCTTAACAATTTCACATTATGTTTTTTCCCCCTAATTTATTGGACTTAATTAAGCTTCTAATTGTCCAAATTATACATTCCAAAGCCTAATTTTTACGGTTTTCCCAAGGAGGGCAAGCATTGAACAAATGCATCTAAGCATTAAATTGTCCCTGACTTTGAGTGTCCTAGAAATTTGGGCCAAGATCCATTCACCCAATGGCAACTAGGTCCCCCTCTTAGCCAGGACCTAAATTCAAATATGTTGTTAGTGGTATTTTTAATATCCAAAATTTAAATATGAAGTGTCAGCTTTTAGAATCTAATTTTCAAGAAATTGGATAAACACCTATAAATACCTAGTTATTTCACCATTTGAAATCTAAGGATTATTAACAAGATAGTGTTGAACTTCAAGAGCATTCAAGAGTAAGTTAAGAGCAACATTTCAGAGTCTTATTGCAACAATTCAAGATCCAACATTATGTCAAATTTTATGTGTGTTCATATTGTCTTGTGAAGGCTAACATTGTTGTAGGTCTCCAAGCATTCAATAATTCAAGCAAATCTATCAAGCAAGATCCAAATCCCTCAAGTGATGTGTATGAATTCAGTAATTCAAGGAAGCCATTGTGATGAAGAGCTTTGTCATTAGCCATTCCAAATACAATCAAGCAAATCCCCTCTTAGGAAACTAGTTTTTCATTGGCAATTACTTGATCTTTGGAGATAGACTATGACACTACACCTTGATAACCTTGAAGAGTTGATTCCTTTTTAGGGGATCTAGGGCTTGAGCCTAGAAAAATATGGTGTTGTGTTGACTAAATGCATGAAGGACATTAGGAATGGTAGAAAGGAATTGGCCATCTTCTTTGATGCACTTGATCTTTTGAGATAAATTTTTAGGCCATGGGACTTGGAAAAACTCTTTTGAGATACAATCACCAACTTTTAAACAGTGAAGTTTGGCTTTGATCTAGGCTCCTTTGATAGAGTAGGCATCTACCCCCTACATAAGGTGGTGCTACTTACCAACCTAAATTTGGAAGGGGATACGGAAAGACATCACTTCAAGTCGAGCAAGGAGTCTACTGAGTTCAAGGGACAAGGCCACATAATATTTGTAATGATTTTTACTAGTTGTCAACAAATATATACAAAAAGTAGAAAATATAGGGGCTGGTATTAGACAATCAAACTCCAAACATGTCGAGTATG
Source organism: Sequoia sempervirens (assembly GCA_007258455.2). Lineage (NCBI taxonomy): Eukaryota > Viridiplantae > Streptophyta > Pinopsida > Cupressales > Cupressaceae > Sequoia > Sequoia sempervirens. Next base: position 247,711,525 of record VDFB02000017.1, read on the forward strand.
GGGCAATGCAGATTTATGTTGTTGTAGTTAAATGTTCAAGAAAAAATTACTCTTCTTAACCTTAAAATTTTGAGACCCCCAATCAATTTTGAGCTAGATAGGTACATGGGTTCCACTACCCAAAACAAAACAAAAAAGACACAAGGAAAAGCATAATTGCACTAACATCATAATACGATCAAGTCTCTTAATAAGTCTTTCAAACCTGCTATACAAATTAGATCAAATATACCAAAATTGGAGATATAAAAACCCAAATTATTACACATATAAAACTGCTTCTCTGTTTCACCAGCTATCCACAAAATACAAAAGAATCCTCTTCAAAACATCTCTATTAATCCACGTGAAACATCTCCAAAACAACAAATGGTTCTCCACTGGGTGTATAATACAAAATCTTTCTTCTCAATCTTTTCAAACTACATATCAATCTACTTGAAAGTCGGGAGGATCTATGATACTTGTGGCGTTTGCTTGTTTTTTACTACTTTTGGCATGTGATAGCACAAGCTTTTCAGAATAGCATATATATATATGGCAAATGTTTAAAATCTTTCGTAGATTGTTCCTCTCAACTTTCTTATCAATTAAAAACGACATTTTCATGCTCCCTACGGGCGGAAAACTGTATGCCGTCCTAAGATAAGTTTTTCTTCGTCTGGTACGAAGATCCGTCCTAAGATATGTTAATCTTTGATTCGTCTGAATTCTAGATATAAATAGCATCACATGTTTGCAGGACAAAAACAGCCGATTTCTATCTATCTATGCTTCTATCTACCTATTCTCATTCTTGATTTCTAAGTGTTGATTTTCATGTCATTAGGTACTAAAATTTATATAGATTTGATATTTTTTCATTTTTCTCATCATATGGTTAACGTAAGAAATGTTTGTCATATTTTTTGTTGTATTTGTATGGTTTGTTTTGCACTTCTATCAATGTTTTTATTTACAAATTTTTTAGTATTGGTAGTGAATATATGGTATTTTCCTCACATTTGGTATCAAAGCTAAGTTGGTTTAGTGGGCTACATGTGGTCACTCATCTTATATATGGGTTCTATGTGTTTGTATGTTGTACAACTTATGTTTTGGTTGGCGGGTTATCTCCTTGTGATATTAATTCTTGTTCAAGTGGAAGTCTTATAATTGATCATTCTTTTAGGGAGAAATATGACAAATAGTTGTCAAATGGAGAGGGTAAATCATCTTAGAGTTGATCATGTGGTTGTGTGTTGCATGGCGTTGACTTGGGGATCCTATTTGGTAAGATGAAATTACCCTATAGATTGGTGGTTGTGTATTTTCATCCTATGGTCATGCATAATAGAGTGCTTATGTCGAGTGTTTGGTTTTGGTTCTTTGGTCACATGGGAGAGAGCATTGGTTGTATTGAATACCATTTGGAGTGCTTACATAGGATGTTTGGTTTTGGTTCCTTGGTTAAATGAGAGGGCATTAGTTATCTTGACTACTGTAGACACAAAAACGACATACATAGTATTTTTCGTAATATCATCTCATGTTAACATTTAACACACTTACCACCTCTTAGTCCACTAAAATAATTAATCTTATCCTAAGTCTATTACTTTATTGCCATTAAATTTGTTAAATATTTTTTTTAATTAATTTAATTCAAATTTAGATCTAAATTATCCATAATTAAATTAATGTAAATCCTAAATTACATCTCATGAGTTAACTATCCAATCAAAATAGTTAACTAAGTGATCAATTTAGTTAACTCACCAATCAAATCCATTGACAAGCCAATCAATTTGGCTAACTCAAGATCACAAATTAGTTAAAAATTAAATAATTATCAACTCACAAATCAAATGACGTAACTACCTAGTCATCTCCATCCAATTAGAAAATTGATTGTCACCCTTCCCCATCAAACCCACCATTCACAGATCCAACTCATGGTCCAAATTTAAATCTTCACCATTTATTTTCCTCTCACAAATTTTATAAACTGAAGCTTAATCCTTCATTTTTACTATCTCAAATTGAGCAAGTAGATGATGTAAAACTAAGCAACAAACATCACAAATCATTTAAGAACATCCATAATGATGATTTGTATAGGTTTTACATTTGTGATTTTATTCATTTTGTTTTGATCCAAATTGTTATTGATGCTCAATTAGAAGATGCGAGCTATGATTTCATTTGGAGTTTCATTTCAAGTATTTTATTCTCTTTTTTTATTTTCTATTTGCTTTTACCTCGTGTTTTGGCACACCTAGTGGGATGCGAAGCCAAAATAACTCAAATTTTTTTCTGCTTTTTCTTTTATGTCCCTTTTCCTCAAATTTCAGGATTTTAAACTTGCTCATCCCAACATGCATTTCATACAAAATCCTATTTTCCCTCTAAGTCCATTTTCCTTCGATTTCAAGATTTCAAACTTGCTCAACCTAGCATGTCTTTCCTCCAAAGTCCCCTTTTCCCCTCTAAGTCCCTTTTTCTTCAATTTTAACATTTTAGACCTAGTCATCCTACCATCCTTATTGGAATTACCCTCCATGGCATGCATTTCCTTTGAACTCCCCTTTTCCCTCCAAGTCCCTTTTTCTTCAATTTCAAGATTTCAAACTTGCTCCTCTTGGTATATCTTTCCTTTGAACTCCCCTCTTCTCTCTAAATCCATTTTCCTTCAATTTTGGGATTTAAGACTTGCTCATCCTAACATTCCTATCAAACTTGCCTACCCTAAAATGTCTTTCCTTTGAACTCCCTTTTCTTTGAATTTTAAGATTTTATATTTTGTCATCTTAGCATCCCTATCAAACTTTCCCTCGTTGGCATGCCTTTCCTCTAAACTCTTATTTCCCAAATTTTGAGATTTTGAACTTGCTCATCCTAACATCCCAAAATTTGGGATTTTGGTATTTTTAAAACTTATTCCTCCTTTGTCATGAAAATCCTTGGCATTCCTTTCCTCTAAACTCCTATTTCCTGAGTTTTGAGACTTTGGACTTGGTCATCCTAGCATCTGAAATTTTGGGATTTTGGTATTTTTTAAAAATGTATTCCTCCTTTGGCATGCAAATTCTCAAAACCTTGCCATTCAAACAAAAACTCCTACCACCTCCCTGCTCATCCCAAAATTCCCTACAACCACCTCATCAATTTTTTCCTTCCTAGAAAATACTTTTCATTGTAAGGGCACAAACTCCCATGCATTCCTAGTGACAAAAAAAGGAAAAACACCCATAATATTTTCTTTGAAATGGATGATTTTTAATGGTCTCAACCCCCATATAGAGATAAAGGATGCACTTGCAAGAAGAGAAGAATCTACATGGATTGGAAAATTGGTACTTATAATAGAGATGAGACCCTCTAACAAACATAAGTTAATCACATTGATAATTTACATTTGCAAGGATATAAATCAATGCATTTATTTTTATTTTAATCCCATATAGCTTATCTATAAGTTTGTAGTAAGCACAATAGTATCCCTATGCTAGTATATGGAAATGATTCTTAAGGAAAGAGAGTAGGACAAGTGATATATGCACATAAATGAAACATAGCCCTTCAAGGTGTAAAATTTGGTCAAGTTAGTCACACATATACCACACCCTTGCTATAGGTGAATGGTCCTTTCATATTTGTAGTAATATAGGCATCCTCTCTTGGCACATAAATGAGTATCAAGTTGACCTTGAGAAGTAGTAGTAACCAATGTGAGACCATCTCTACACATGAAAATGAATTGTACTTGAGTAAGAGAATTGGATACCAACAAGTTTACACACAAATTCAAGATACATCCTATAAATAAATATAGCCACTTGTAGCATATACATAGAACCACTAAGTTCTAATAAGCATAAACATTTTACTACATACCAAGAAAAAGTATCTACATTATCAAATACTCAAGTAGACATTTATTTATTTCATATTTGTATGTTGAGAAGATAAGGTTTTGGAACCCTATGGAGAAGTGCGGCTCTAGAAGGATTCAAACCAAAATTATAATAGACCTAATCAATGGATGGAAGTTAAGCATTAAAATCCTTAGGGCTCAAACTAGTTTGGGAGCTTCTTCCCTAAGTGATTGTTTGGAATATCTAGTTACAGAGAAAATTAAGGGATATTTAAGGATAAGATAAGGCCCAAAAATGCATTTAGGACCAAATGACATCTCTTATTATGGAATTGGGAGAGAGTTGTTCCTTGTGTTTGGGTGATATACACCTAGGGGAGACTGGATGGGAAAAAACATGGCCTAGATTGCATTGGTTACATAAATGTAGTATTGATCACAATGACATCCATCAAAACCTAGTTTGACTCCAAATAAAATTTGATGATGTGGTTGGGTGGAAGCAAGAATTTGGGTCCACATTTAGGGGAAGCATCAAGAAAGAGAAGATCTTGACAAGAATGGGTACTCGTTTCAAAAAAAGGGTACCCATTTAAGATCGAGACCCCAAACCTAGATTTTTAAAATGGGTGCCTATTTTGTTTTTTAAAATGAGTAATCATTTCTAATTACATCACATTCCCACTCCTTTTTAGAATAGGTACACAATTCATAAAATTTTAAATTTGAAACCCGTGGCTTTTATTTTGTTTTAGGCTTGGAAACCCACCCCTTAGCCTTAGACCTACAAGTACAATGCCATGAAAATAACAAGAGAAAAATGACTTTAGCAATATGGCTAACGAGTTTTTTTAGATTTTTTTGACAAAATTAAAACCGCTTACAGATGACAATGTCTAGTTTTCAAATATGTACACTTTTTTTATAATTAGACTTGTTTTTCTTTTTATTAATTAATTTATGAGGAAACTAGTCCATAAACTTGAAATGTCGAGTATAATATTTTTAATAACTCTTATTTTCTTAAGTTTTTTTTAAATATATGTCATCATTCTTTACAAAATGAAAAAAAATCATTGTATGATTATTTTAGCTCAAATTATGCTTTTTGTACACGAGGGGTTTTCAAAAATAATAATTAGGGCCAATAAAAATATTTAGAAAAATATAAAACATATATCCTCATTAATCTTTAGTATAATACAAATATTTTCTCAAAAGGAATGATAAAAACTATTTTATTTAGGCCAAATTATGTTTGTTGCACATGTGCATGTTATGGTCCTAAAAAATTGACTTTTAAAAAGTGATTTTTGTACAAGCCTATGGAAAATTATTTTCTATCATTTGGGTATTAGAATAAGTTACATATTTGAAAACTAGACTCAAAATCCTACGTTTCATATTAGTAGACTTTTTTAATATTCTATGTGTAAGTGCTTCAAATTTTCAATCTAACTGTGACAAACTTTGATTTTCAGGAAAACACTTACGTTTTGGCCAAAAAGTGGACTTAGCTTCTTGCACTTACCTGACTAAGGGAACTTGAGACTAGTAGGAGGAGGTAGTGTTTTTATAGATTCAAAGGGACAACTGGTTTGTATTGTAGCAGTAGGTTTCATTGAAGAATTAAATAATATGTCTTTACGAATAGGGCCCTTTTGTTGGGACTCAATATGGTAGTGATGAATGGTTAGAAGAAGCTTTGGTTCAAAGATCATTCTACTATCATTATAATTTGTATCAAGGGATGGAGATGTGAGGATTGGTTCTGAAAGTATCTAATCTCTTGTTTTAAGGAATTGATAGGAAAGTTTAATAGGAAATTTTAAGAACAATTACCTCAACCTTATTAAGAGAAGTAGAAACATTGTGGTAGATTGGGTTGTCAACTAGGGAATAAATCTAAAGGAGAAAGAGAAATGTGGAATTAAAAAATGGTGTAGTCAGTGTCTAGTGGAGGTTAGGACCTTGTTAATTAAGCATCTTCAATCATTATCTCCTTCTATTAAGGGAATTTATGCAATGATCAAATCATGATTTTATAATTGTACAAAGTGATCAAAAGGGTGGGAAAAAAATTGGTTAACTTATTCAAGGCTAAGATCTCCAATGTGTTGCATGAAACAATGAAATAGATCGATATTAGCATGATAAGGTGAAGGGTTGTCCAAATTGTGTGAAGTGATATCGAAAGTGCTTAAATAATCATTAGTTAGATCATGTCATTATTTTCTCAGAGTGTGTAGTCTATAAATATAGTTTAAGCTCCTTGGAGATAAAAATCCAACATGACAAAAGGGAAAGAATCTAGTAAGAAAAAAATAATTTGAGGGCCAAAGTGGATAGGGAATTAGAGTTCATCCTTGGTGTAGCAATTTGCATACAAAGTAGGTAATTGAGAAGTTCACTGATTATATTGCTAGCGGGCTCAAGAACTCAAAGATTTGATAGTTGGACAAGGATTTCAACAAGTATGAAGATAGAGATTCATGAGGCCATGAAAAATATGTTATTGGACCTAGGTTAGTCCATTGGTGATCGTAATTTCTTTGAAATTGCATAGTATGTCTCAAATGTGTTTTTGCTTTATGGTCTCTAGAATATTTCTACTTCACGAGGAAACAAAAGGCATTCAAATTCAAGTGGAGACTAACTAATATTGTATTGTGGAACACCTCCACACAATGTTCTAAAATAAAGGAAAGCTCTTCAAGATCTAAGGATACTAGGTAAGTTGAACTACATATTCCATTCCTTATTGATCTTGAGGTAGAAGATATCAAATATTGTGATGAGGCAAAGCTCGGGTTAGTTCTAATTGATATGCAAAGTCCTCATTATTGATGGAAATAAAGTAATATTTTTTTTAATTTCCCATAGAGGCATGTTAGGTAATGGATATTTTTTTGTAATGTTGTTAGTAGTAGGTTGGAAGGTGTATATATATAAGTAGATAAAAATATGTATGGGAGGAATATTATAAATATATGAAAGGGAAGTTTGATAAGCTTGTTGTAAATTCATAGGTTGTGGTTGCAATGACATGATAGCATATTTTATCTTGAGAAGGGACCCATTAAACTTTGAGTTATTGATAGTTGAGCTTTTAACACTCTATTTTTGTGGCCCCTAGGTGGCTAACAAGGTATTTTAAGCCAAAAAATTGTAAATCTAATTAATTATGAATATATAAATTAAATTTTAGGCAATTATATAATATTTGATTGTTATTGTGGATAATGCAAATACATCAATTTTTACATGCAACAACTAAATTTAAAATATATAACTTTGTGAAATTAATAATACATAGCTTTAATATTGCAACAAAACAAATATCTACTAAAGGGAACTTATTAAATACAATATGAAAAATTAGATATTTTATCAACCATATAGTAAAAAAAAATTAAAAAATTAATGAAAATACCATATACTAAAACAAATATGTTCAACCATATAACGAAATCTTCAAAAAATGTAGGTGGCATGAGATTGCACCCTAGAGTTAAACTGACAAAAGTCGAGAGAGAAAAATATAAACATGTGGCTACAAAAATGGAATAGTGACAAAATGAGAAAGTCTACAACCCCCAAAAGGAAATAACCATCACATTACTAGATTGACATAAAAAATCATTAAGACACAAAGGAATTTATAAAAGAGAAGGGTCTTTATCATTAAAATAATTCCACATGCCACCTTGCAAATCATTACCACCTTCCAAGTCTCCCACCCATCATTAGTAGCTTCTTCTATGCGTACCTCCCACTAAAAAAACTAGACAATTTTAAGTAGAGAGATAGCCAGCTCTAGTTGAGGAAATTTACTCTAATCATAAGTAGTCCAACGACATCATTGAGAAGACATGAAGGACTAGTGTGAATTAGATACTACTCACCTTGGTGGTTGAAAGGCAATAGACGAAGAGGAGTCTAACCAGAGTGTTTTCTCATGGGTGATTGTGATGATAAAGTGGTGGCTCTCCAACAACTTTCTTGGTGGTGGTGTGTATATTCTAGGTGTTGCACCTCATTGGTTGATGGGATGATTTGGTGTAGGTCAATGAAGGTGGCACCATAGGCACCATGCAAGGGGCATACTCCTATTGGTCAATTAGGGTTTCGAGATGTTGGAGCTCCAATAAAATCTTGGTAGCTTGAACTTGAATCTACATGAGCACATTAAACAACCAAAACCCAAACATGTTGAGTATGGGCGAATATAGATTTATGTTGGAGTAGTGACATGTTCAAAAAAAATTGACTCTTCTTAACCTTAAACATTTGAGATCCTTTGAGATGTTCCCTATTGACTCTCTTCTTCATAACAACCATTTTGTGATTAACTTCTCTCCATTGCTAATCTCAAGGAATCTATGCACACGATGGCAGATGACAAGGCCCCTTGATGTGATGGTTTTCCCTATGAATTTTAGAAGGCCCTCTAGGAATATGTGGGAGAGGAATATTGGTATGTGTAGCCTGATCATGCAAGTTAATGTTTTGGCCACTTTAGTAGTTGCAGTTCCCCCCCCAAATTAATTAGCAGGGGAGTGTAGGGGAAAAATCCCCTCCTGCAAGGTCTAGGGGGACCACCCTCTCAATGGGAGCACGAGGGAAGATCCCAAGGTGGGGGTTTGGGGTAGTGCCCTCGAAGCAAAATTTCATTATTTTTAATAAAGGTGATTTGTAAATAAATTATGTTAAAAATAGTTTGATAATTGCCCAAAACCAGTGAATAGTTTCTTGTTGTAAAGTCCAAGAGATACGGGCACATGAGAAGTTGAATTATCCTACAACAAACAATGTGTGAGTAGTTGGACAGCCACACAAACAAAGTTTGCATTGGGAACACACAACAACACATGGGAAAATATGAGTGCAGTATTAGTTTGGAGATGCAACAAATTGTTGCAAGTTTATGTAATACTCTAATCTGTAGTTTGTTGGAGAATTTAATAAAACTAGACTACTGTTTATGGATGTATCCCAAAGGGAACCACATTTTAAAAAATTGTCTTTGAATTTTGTTCTTTTTGTAATTTAAATTATGTGATCTGCATTATATAATTATTTGTTTAATTCATTTATCCTACTCGAGATCCCAACAAGGACGTACATAAATTCTATCTAAAATATTTCCATTCCAAATCCTTAAGGAAAGTTATTAATACAGGAAATATCAAATTCATACCTAAAGCTAGCAATCCTAGAGACATTTGTAGTTAGAGGCCTATCACCCTACTCAATGTGTCCTATAAGATCGTTTCCAAAGCTCTGACATTGGAGGTGCGCCATCTTATTCCTTAGATTGTTTGTCTTGAACAAATGGGATTCATTGAATTCAAATACATTTTGGACAATATTATTGCAATTTGGGAAGGTATGGAATGGGCTCGATGCTCCTAAAAGAAGGCCCTTTTTTTGAAATTTTATTTTTCCAAAGCTTATAATCATATATAATGGCATTTTATTCTTGCCATGCTTCAAGCTCTAGGACTTGGACCCCATTTCACTCATTTGATTAGCATGCTATTTTTTGATGCTTCTGCTTGTATTACCATTAATGGTTATCAGAACAACACTTTTGGGTTCTTTCACTCCATTTCTCAAGGATTCCCTTTAGCTCCCTCACTCTATGTGCTTGTTGTTGAGGATTTGGATATCTTCTAGCTCATTTCATCTCCCAAGGGTTAGTTCAAGGCATTGTTTTCCCGATTCATCAACCCAACTTGTCGATGGTCACTTTTCTAATGACTCCTTTTGCACTCTCATTGAAGAGGAGAAAAATATCAAGACTGTCCTCTGGTGTTTGGATATCTTATGTCAAGCATCTAGCTCAACCATTCAATGGCATCAGACTCAATGTTACTGTTACCTAATTTTCACCCTCAGGCTCAATTAGGTAGAATATGATGTGACCGAGATTCGGGAGGTCCAAATGGAGCATTCGCACAAGAGAAAAAGTCATGAATCTGATGCTAGGCTGCAGGGGTCTCAATTTGGGGGCCTACCTAGTTTAGGTTCGGCATGAAATCCACAGAAAGAAGAGTCGCCAAGACCCTGAGGATGTCTCACCAACTAAAGGAGCTCTCGTTGAAGGGTTTTTCACCATCGGCATAAGGTTTCACCTTCGGCATGTGGTCTCAGCGACTAACGAGGGGTCTCTCACCGATAGCAGGTTCGCCGAAGGATTCAGCCTTAGGCATAATGTCTTGTTGAGGGCCAGATGTCTCCCTGACTTAAAGATATATCGGCATAACAAGGCAATTGGAGAGAGGTCTCGGTGACTAGTGATGTCTCCCCGACAACAATAAGGTTTTGGCGTCAGGCGTCTATCGACACAAGGTCTCACCGACTTGGTGAAGTCTCAACGAAAAGGAATGTTATTGCCAAAGGTCTCCCCGACCTGTTCGTGGTTTCGGCCAAAGTTGGTGCCTTTGCCAGAATGTCTTGGCGAGGCCATTATGTCTCACCGATAGGGAAGGGATGCATCAGAAAAGCAAGCGAGCTTCGCTACAAAGTCTCAGCGACCAAGGATGGGTCTTGACAAAATGAAGTGAGCTCGGGCAGACAAAAGGAGTTCGCCATGAGGTCTGGCCAATAGAAGGAGTCTCACCGATAATGAAAGACTTCACCGAGACCGAGGACATCGGCATAAGTCATGCCAAAGTAGGGATGTCTCCTCGACAGGATGTAAAGTAAATTCATTGCCGAGAGAATGAGGAGCCCGACGAGAGGTCTGGCCAACAAGCCAAGGTCTCAGCGAATTTGACGCACTTGCTATGACTCCTGCCGAAGGGATGGGGCTTCGATATAAGGAGAAAAGGTCGATGTAAGGTCCTAGCAATCGAGGGATGTCTTGGCGACTGGCCAAGGCCTCGCCGAGAGTAAGCGATATCGCCCTAGTGTTTCGCCGATGACCCAAAGTCTCCCCGAATTAATGTAGCACTCGGTATAAGGAATGAAGATCGGCGAGATGTCTCGCCAACATCAAAGGTTTTGCCAATAACAAGAAGAGTTCACCAAAAATTTTAAAGCTCGGCATAAGGTCTTGCCGAGGCAGGGAAGTCTCCCCGAAGTGAAGCGAGCTTGCCAAAATATTTATGCCTTCGGCAAGAGGTCTGGTCGATAGGCCAATGTCTCGTCGACAACAGAGGGGCCTCGCCAAGAGTTGAAGTCGTCACCATGAGGTCCCAGCAACTTACCAGAGTCTTGCCGAAAGGAATATGGAGCTTGCTAAAGGATGGAATGCATTCGGGGTGACATTATAAATGTCTCGCTGACAGAAGACACAGGGTCTCGGAGTAACGTTTTGTCTTCGGTAAAGCATCTCACCGACACCCAAGTGTCTTGCCGAATGAGGAGGAGCTCGGGGAGATGTCAGAATGAACTCAAAAAAGGATGCGAAGATCAATGAATGTCTCACTGACCGAGCAGGAGTTCGCCAAGAGGTTTGAGTTTGTTGTGTTGTCATGGCGAAGCGGGATGTCTCAGCGAAGTGCGATGTCAATGGAGAAAAGGAAGAAGCTTCACTGTGACACCCCAGCTTACTGGTGAATGTCTCCCCGACGGAGCAGAATGCACACGGTAAAGGGTCTTCCTGATAGCGATTGTCTTGGCGACCACAAAGGCAACATCGGTATGACTAATCAACCTCGCCATAAAATCTTCCCGACTTCTAGGTGTCTCGTCGAAAGAAATGTAGTGCTAGGTAAAGCAAGGAAGTCGGCATGATGTCTCAACGAAGGATTTGTGTCTTGCTAATGGTTTAAAGGATATCGGTATGACTCTTCAGGCTCAGCAGGAGCTCTCATCGATGGTTTCAAGTTATGTCGACGGTCACAGGAAGGTATAATCGCATTGGGGAGACACGATTAGTGTCTCACCGACATGCGATTCAGAAGGAGAATCTTTTGACTGCCCAAAGATCTACGTGGTGTGTGCTCAACCAATCAATAGGAACCGAATATGAACCTTTGACAATTTGACTATTTGACTCCCCCTGTGAATAAGATCAACAGAGTATGCACGATGTGGATCGGCCATGAGCTCAGGAGTGTTCAAGGTGGCTCAGCCGAGGAAGTTCGAGAGGAGACGGAGATAGAGGGATTAATGTGGCAAAAGATCTGAAGGCTTCCCCAGGGGCAACTTCACACCGACATGAACAACAGGGCATGTAGGGTGCAGCATTAAAATCAATCAAATATCTAGGGGCAGATCTTTTTCTGATAGATATTTTGTAGGTCCAAGGGGCCGACACACTTGTGTTATATAAGGCATTTTTTCCTTCTTGTAAAGGAGTTCTGATGTATGCTCTTCTAAATTCTATGACCCTTTTGCAGTCCTCTCTCAGACCAGTAGGATTCTGTAACTCAATTTGGAACATAATATACAAAATCTACCTTGGTTACCATTGATGGTCCATCATTTTGCCTGCCGATTCTTGTGAAGTATTGTGCATTCTTTTTTGATTCATTGAGCTACTTAGTGAAATTTTCTCTTTCCTTATAGCTTTTGTTTCATGTTGTGCCTTTCTTTGCAGAAGTAGTATCATGTAGGTTTCAAACTGTGTTTATTTATCCTGCACAAGATCTTCTAGTTTGTGAAAATCTTCCTTTCCTGCTTAAAGGCATGTGCATGTCAAACCTGTTTGAATGTGTGATCTACAGGATCTTGTTGTGCAATCTCATGGGTGTCACCAGTATTCAAGTGTAGCTCAAGTATCTCATTGTTCTTGTCATTTCGGTGCATCACCTTAGAGTTTAATTTTCATTTTTATGCATTATCTCTCTCCCTTTTCCTTCAAAAATTAGTAGTTTTAGGTGACACCAAAGGAAGCCGGCCTTCTCTAGAGGTTCACTCCAATCTCAGGTGACCCACAGCCTTGGAGTGATCCAATGTGTCTCTAGAAAGCTCAGTTTCACAAACTTTGCATAGGGTGCAATTTCTAGTTGACAACAGTTACCATCAGTCAATCCTTCCTATGTCTACCTAGCTTCAAGCTTTTGGCTAGAAGTGGATTGGTCATGGTGAAATCTTCAGATTTTTGGGCATTCCCTTTGCTTTGCAGGCTTATCAGGTGGCCTTATGGCATGTGGTCCTTTCTAGAATTGAAAAGAAGATCACTTACTAGATTACAAAGCTACTTTCCTTGATAGGGAAATTTCAAGTTTGCTTGAAAATCCTTGCAGTCGCTAATGTTTATTATTCTAGGTCATGTTGGGCTCCTTCAAAAGCCTCTCACATAAAATTGGAGAAGCTTCTTTGCAACTTTCTTTAGGATTTTTCCAACAACCACAAGGGTTTTGCTGCCTTGCTTGGGACTTTAGTTGTCGCCCTCTTGAGTTTGGAGGGTTGGGCTAGCTCTTTTTGTTTGTTAGGATTTGGTGTTGTACACCATTGCATGAATTGATTTATTAGAATATTGTGGTTAAATAATTATTTAATTGTCATGCACTTGGGAGGTGTGTTTAGCCACATTAGATAATTATTTGGGACCACTTGTAAAGTTATATTATAACATCAATTGGGTTATTCTTTTATGTGTGGGAGATAGGATAATAATTTAATATTTGGGGAAAGCATTTAATAAAGTCAAAACTTAGTACCCAATATTAAATGAGGGGTCAATGGTTTTGTGTTCACATGGTTTTGTGGCACATGGTTTTTTCTTACCACTTGGTTGTATTTGTGTGAGCTTGTATCTATAAAATTAAACACATGTTTAGTGGTTAAGGTTGGAGAGTGAGTGGACTATCATTATTGAGTCTTTCTGAGGAGTGCATATGTGAAGCAGGGCATGGGATGTGTGGATTCATGCTTGGACACATGGAGGATGCATGGGAGAGGCTTGATGTTTCATAAGTATTCATTGTAACTATGTAAGTGCATGTATTTTATTATTGTTGAATAATAGGAGTATGGATGCTTTTGGGGGTTGGGTTTTTCCCTCTTGAGGGTTTTTCAAGGGTATATCTTGTCTTATCTTGTGGCTTGTCTATTTTGATCTATGTATTATGGTTATTCTATAAGCTTGCATGCATGATTTTCTCTCATGGGGTTATGTAGGAAATGGATTAAATAAACTGGGTATTATGCATTATTTCCTAATGAGTGGTATCAGAGCTTTAATGGTTGTGGGAGGAGTGAGCTCCCAAGTTTTGTTATAACCCTTGTTTGAGTAGATTTGGTGCAAAGTTGAATCCATGGAGCCTATGTAGGAAAGATAAAAGGCATTACAAGGTATGGAACATGTGTGTAGGTGTTTGTTTTGTAGATTTGGGATTTTGGGGTTTGCAGATTTGTTGGGTTTATTGTAGACCTCATGCTTGAGAAATTTGGGTCAAAAGGGTTTCTTGGATTGTGCTTTCATATGAAGGTTTTTAAGGGGAAATTTCACAAAAGACCTCTTGAGACAAAACAAACCTCACCATTGGATCCAGGATAGTCAAGAAATGAAAATTCATTTAAAATTTGCCATTTTTTGACCACTATGAAAAAATGCACAAAATTTTCCCTATTTTCCCTATCGTATGACTATATGGCCATCCAATTCAATCTGCAGAAAATTAGATATTTATAAAAAAAAAAATTAAAAAAACCCTGCGAATTTAAATTAAAATTGAAAATTATTAAAAAATAAATAAAAAAATTGGCAAGTGGGAGTTTGCAAACCTCCTTACCTACAAGTACCAACAAAGTCAACCCCAGTCACCATCGACGCATACCTACTATGCAAGCCTACCAACACAAAGCCTGACTAACAGGTCCTATCATGCTCGCGAGGCTCAATAAAGTTTTTAAACCATATTTAATTATGTTTAAAACAAAAATGAAATCCATCATTGCATCCCATCACTGCCATCGAGGGAGTGTCTCTTAGGTACTATCAATGTGCCACCACCACCAATGGGCCACTGGTGGCTCCACTTGGGGCCCACCACTATGCTTCCTATAATCCAAATTGGAGAAGTTGTTTTTAAATAGGCATAACTTTTGCCTACAGTGTCAGATTTTTGACTTCCAATAGTCAATGGAAAGTTATCTCCATGCACTATGTATAGGTTTGGTTCCATGAGTGTTGTTTTCATCATATTTTGGGTCTCAAAAGATAGATATTCTCTTGTACATGGTTTTGGACATAACTTTTGCATACAAAATCAGAATTTGATTTCGAATACGAGATGGAGAGAATGTCTAGTGTACTACATAGTGGATCAAGTAGATTTTTAATTTTTAGTGTAGAGAGAGGATTGTACTTGGTTTATCACTTGTAGGTGCTTGAGATTTGGGGTGTGATTGTGTGAGAATCCGGACAAGTCAATAGGTGAAACCTTGAGGGAGTACATATTTTTATATGATATTTATGATGGTACAAATATCAATTTGGTGCTTCCTGATATAGGTTTATAGGTGTTTTTTAGAGTTGGAATTTGATGGTGACAAGTACATAGATTGTCTTTGGTTTTGGGGACATGGGTTGACACGTGTAGAGACTTGGAGTCTCATGTGGGTGATAGTTGAGTGTAGGTACAACATTGGTGATGATTATGGTGTCATTAATATGTAGGTGCATTTGAGCATTGACATGACATGATCATGCATGTGGTTGTTTAGTGGCAATATAGTTTGATGTTAGGAGTTTTTCTTATCTCCTTGATGCTTGATTGGTTCTTTGACTATGGTTACTCATTTATGGAAATGTTTAGCGAATCAGATATGTGGTTGATTTGGTCTTTGAGTTTATTGTCTATATGATAATCTTCTTTCATATCTCAATTTGCAAGTTACTAATGTGATGTTGAGTTTGCATGCTTCAATGTTTGGGATCTTCAAGTTATGTAGGGTGTGGATTAGCTACCCATTTTCTTATAGTGGGATGACTCAGATGTGGACTGTTTATATCCATGAGATTGATTCAGTGTTGATGCAAACTTTGTTAGTTGACCTTATCTGTGGTCATTTGTGTATTGGTATGTTGCTTTGGGATGAGAGTATGGATGATTAGAGTGCCATTATTGTTAGTGTTTGGGACTTGTAGAATGTGGTTTTATCATGCTGTCATGATAGCTTGGTTACACATTTCAGTGGGAGCTTTTGATAGTGATGACTTGGTGGTGTAGGATTGATTCTTGATGTTTTGATGATGGTTGTATCTTCTTGGCTTGGAGATCTTGGTTCTACTTGGTGTTATTGGAATGCCAGTTGTGTGTGTGGACGTAGATGATCTTCATTTAGGAGATGGTTTCCACGATGCCATGTGTAACTCGATGTCATCGTTTAGTTGGAGTTGTTGGCAGTGACATGGATTCATCATTGGTGATGGATGATTTCCTTTAGTGTTTGTTGATGTCTTGAAGGAGCTCTTAGATCTTGTTGTTACAGAAAAGTTCTTTCACATTTACAAGTTCACTATTAGGAGATGGTTATCTTCATGTGATTGGAGATGTTGATTCTTGGTTTAGAGTGTGTTTGGTATTTTGTCATGATCTACTCTTGATTCTAGATTAGATAGTTTACATGATACAAGTTCTCTTGAGACTAGGATGTATGCATTATTGCATGTGATCATCTACGAGGAGATGGTTAGATCATGATGTCATGTTTGGGTTCCTAATTTTGAGGTTGAAGCTTTGAAATTGATCTTATTGGTTCTCTTGGTATTGAGTATATTGGTCATTTGTTTGGTAGCTTCATGATAGTGTGGTATTGCATTTAGAGCTTAGCATGGATTGATCAATTTTAGGTGCTCATGGATACTTGGATACTTTAGTGAGGATGGAGTTCTCTTGTGATTAGAGATATTTTGTTGAGATGGTTACTCTTTAGAGGTTTCAACAAGAAGACCAAGGAGCCTTCACCTAGATATGGACGTGATTTCTTGATAGACCTATAGAGGAGATTGTTCTTGGAGTGAGTCATGATGACTTGGCTATCTTGAAGGAGAATTCTCATTCCCCACTCCTGGTCTACTTGGTGGCTTATCATTTGAGAGGTATTTTCCCATTCTTGTTTCATATGTGTTATGTTTTATGCTTTTTTTTCTCATGAGAATGAGTCTTAAGCCATGGTGATTGATTTTGGGAGACTCATTTGAGGATTGTTAGCATGAGTTTTTTATTGCTTTATATTTCATAGACATGGATCTTAAGCTCTGGATAGTTGGTTCTGGAGGATTCATTTTGAGAGATGTTTAGCATTGTTATCTCCTTCTGCATATGAGTTTATTTATGTTATCATTCATTGATGAGTAGTTTAAGAGATGTTCATTGGGTTGATTTCCTAGTTTGGAAATGGATACTTTGAGTTTGTTTTCCTTGATTATAGAGGCTTACATCAATGTTGATATTACATGATTCATATGTTGCATTTGATCTTTGAGATTGAGTGGATGGGTATTGTTGAGGCTTTTCATTTGGGGTTGTAAGGAGATCATACTTGACGTGCAACATTAGAAATTTGAGGTGTTGGTAGGACATGTTATGATTTATAGGTTTTCTCTCTTCATTCTATGGTTCCTTCTTAGAGGTTCATGTTCATATGATTTAGGAGGATTGTGGTAACATGTTGTGAGAGAGTATGCAACTACTTGGGTTTCATATGTGGATCATTAGATTTTTGTCCTTGGTACTTCATTTTTTGATCATTTATCACACCTTGGTAAAGTGTTGATTGGTAGACTTGATATGCCTTGTTCATTTTAAGATTTGACATTAACCATGCAATGGGAGTTCGTGGATATGTGTGTTCTTCATTGATAAGTTTGATATAAGGAGCTTGTGATTACGGTTTATGGGTTGGACATATGTTGACATGAGTTTCCTGATGCTATTGATAGCTAAGAGGTATGGATGGTTGGATGTATTAGCATGTGTTGTGGATGCTATATCCGATCATGTGGGTTTTTACCTTTGATAGTAGCTTTGAGCCTTTGTTATCACTTGGATTTGATGCTTGTGTTCTTGGATTGGTGCATCTTCACCTTGGCATGTTCTTTTTCTTCCATAGGTGGCATGTTGGAGGATGAGAGGAATTCTTGCTTGAGATGGTGGTCACTTTGGTTTTATTGTAGGTATCTTGATGGGGCACAATAGCATGTTGGAGATTCATGTGGTTTCACGTATGGATATGATGTTATATTTTAATGATTAAACCTTATGCAATGTATACAACAAGTGGGAGAATGCTAGGATTTGATGTTGTACATTATCACATAAATTGATTTATTATAATGTTGTAATTAAATAATTATTTAATTATGGTGCACCTAGGAGGTGTGCTTAGTCACATTAGATAATTATTTAGGACCACTTGTAAAGTTGTATTGTAACATTGGGTTATTATTTTATATGTGGAGACAGGATAATAATTTAATATTTGGGAAAATTATTTAATAAAATGAAAAATTAGTACCCAATATTAAATGAGGGATCAATGGTTTTGTGTTTACATGGTTTTGTGGCACATGGTTTTATCTTACCACTTGGTTGTATTTGTGTGAACTTGTATCTATAAAAGCAAACACATGTTTAGTGGTTAAGGTTGGCTAGGTGAGTGAACTATCATTATTGAGTCTTTTTGAGGAGTGCATATGTGAAGCATGCCATGGGATATGTGTATTTATATTTGGAAACATGGAGGATGCATGGGAGAGGCTTGATGTTTCAGAAGTATTCATTGTAACTCTGTAAGTGCATGTATTATTTTATTGTTGAATAATAGATGGAGTATGGATGCTTTTGGAAGTTGGGTTTTTCCCAAGGTATATCTTGTGTTATCTTGTGGCTTACCTATTTTGATCTATGCATTATGGATATTCTATAAGCTTGCGTGCATGCTTTTCTCTCATGGGGTTATGTAGGGTTATTTCCTAATGGTGTGAAATGGATCATTCGTGTCTTCACTACATTTCCTCTGGATATCTAGTTAATAGACCTACTTGGAAGGGGATTGGTTTTCAAACCCATCTCACCATGAAGGGTGTAACTCACATTAAGGGCCCTTTTGTGGCTAAAAGTATATGGCAAGCTTGGGAAGTCATTAAACCTTGGCTTCTCTAGAATGGCTTTGACTTTTAGGATGATATTTATATTAACCGACAAAACATTTATTGATCCCATATTTTACAAGATTAGGGTCGCCCCTTGGCTCACTTGCCATGGGTTAGGGTCTTGCATTTTCACAAGAAAAGCATCTAATGCTTGCAATTTTTATTCTCTAGAACTTATATGAGTCCCATGTAATGGAATGAGACTAAGGCTAAGTTTCACCTTTACTAATCAGGATTGTGAGACTTTTGGCATTGCTATAGGGGCCATTCCAGTTGATATGGTTCACAAAAATAGCATTCAATCTTTCAAACCTTGGTGGAAAGATTGGAAGTGGTGTTCAAACACCACCTTTTATAATTACAAACCTCGACTTGGATATTGTTGGTTTTCTCTACATTTACCCATGGTGCCCAATTTAATCTGGAGATGGCATTTGTAGTTATCGGTCTTATGTTGGCAACACAAATTTCTCACTATTTGGTTTGTAGTTCTGGAACCTAAATTGGCTCACTTTGCATGGTATATTATTTTCCAATGCTTACTAGTGGGGTCACAATTAGTTCATATGGGCATTTGAAACCCTCATTGTCCATTTTGTGAGCAGATAGAGTCTTTTAAGCACCTCTTTTGGTTTTTCCCTCAAGCCCAAAAGCTTTGGAATTGGATTCATGATTTCTTTTAGCCTTTTTGTCTAGAGCCTTTTTCTTGACATATGGTTCTTCCTGAAGATTGGTCTTGCATCCACCATAAATCAAATCAAATATGACATGCTTATAGGGTCAATATTCTTTTCAACATATGGAAAGATAAAAATTCTACAATTTTCACTCATTGCTTTGTTGACTAGAATGTTTCAATTTTTGCTAAAGAAATTATTTGTTCTAATGTGTTACTATAGATCTAGGTGCAAACCAACAAGGTTTCCCTAGAGGTGGCTCACCTTTAGAAATTTCTCAACCACTAGGAAAATGACCCTTGCATTGTGGCTAGAGTTCCTTCATCCCTTTCCTCCTCCCAAGGTTTCTCACCTCTTCGCAGGAGTCGGAGAGGCATGAGTCTATTTGCTTGTGGAATTCAAGTTGCTCAGCCACTAAATTATCTCTTGACTAATCAATGGGATCGTGGTCACAAGAGTGTGTTTTGACCTATTCAATAGTGTTCTGCCTCTCCACTCCCTTAGGGTGTTGCTCCTAGGTGGCCTTCTAGTGGCATTTCTAGGTGGTCCTCTAGTGGAGCTCCTGTGTGGCCTTTGTTGAAAATTAAGGTAATATTGTAGCTTAAATTTGTTAAAACTATGAGATTGTAGATTTATTTAAGTGTTATTTTTCACAATTCTTTGTGTATGATTAACCTATTTAGATCAATTTTACCAATTGTAGAAAGAGAAAAAAGATTGTAGAAGAATGAGACAAGAAGATAGAAGTGACACAACATATATGTGGAGAAACCCTTTTGGGAAAAAACTCCACTAGAATCAATAGTGCTTGTATCATTTAACATTAGAACAAGATTACAATAATACTGTATCAATCCTTGATTGATATGCTTCCTTTCCTTCAACAATCCTTCTTCACAACCTACAATAAAATCTCATGGAACTCTCATACACTTGCTGCAATTAATAGATAATTAATCAACATGTAAACTCATAAGAGTTGTCAAATACAAGAGCATAAAGTTCCTCTAAAAAATCTATGCCTAGATTGTGCAAGTAGAGTTCCACCATGTAATTTGAAGTCATACCAAAGTCTTCCTCAATTTAAGCACCTCAAACTAAACACTTAACTGAACGTTGGTCAATAAAATATCTTGCAAGCTCCACCTCAAAGTTGGTGCCCAAGAATGGGCCCACTTGACTAAGCCTTGTAAATATCTTCTCATGCAAAAGGTGTTAACTCAAAGATGCCAACTTGGGTGCCCAAGGTTGTCCCAAGTCAATATTAGTTAATTGAAACATATCTCTCCACCAATTGATGCAAAAATTATGCATGATTGATCATCCCCACTTAACTAAAAGTATCCACCTATTATCTGTCATGCAACTGAAGTCATTAGTCATGTAACTCAAGTCAACTCAAAATAACTACATGCAATTGAAGATAACTAAACCATAACTGAATTGAATTGAACTAAACTAAACTAAACTAATACTGAACTGATACTGAATTGATAGTGCCACTCCACTCATGGAAATATCAATCCCTAATTTGGAGGATCCTAAACATGCATTACTGAAGTGTTATCAATCCTCCAAATAGTTAACTGAAGCAAGGTGGGTTCCACCTTCCATGTGGGTGCCCCATGTGCTCCTATCTTGTAGGATCTCTTCTTGGACATCCCCACATGTTCCCATCATTTAGGAATAATCACAAATGTCAATTTACATGTTCATTTCATTCGAATTTAATCTCTTTATAATCGTAGTGTTGGGGAACACTTTCCAAGGACTTAGGAGATACATGAAATATGTTTAGGATTGCAATTAAATGACATCCTATTCCCAACACTCTCCCACTTGACATTATACATTGCAATTATTCTAAACAAGGAATCATTATTATAAATCAAGTACATGACTCAAGGCCAATGGCCTTCCTACACCAAGAGAACTTATATCTGTAGGAATTGGTTTCGTAAGATAATTTGCAACATTGATCAAAGTGTGAACTTTCTCAATCAATACCTTCCCACTCTCAACCATTTCTCACACAAAGTGATACTGAACATCAACATGCTTAGTACGAGCATGATACATAGGATTTTTGGCTAAACAAATACCACTCTGACTATCACATTCAAGTCTAATTTGCTTGTAATAAAACTAATACCTTTCACAAGTCTTTGTAACCAAACTACCTCTTTAGAGGCATGTGAAGTAGTCATGTACTCTACTTCTGTGGTGGAAAAAGCAACCACGGGTTGCCTCTTACTCATTCAACTAACCGCAACTCCAAACAAAGTAAACATAACCACTTGTTGACCTCCGACTATTCAGGTCTCCTGCCTAATTTGAATCAACAAAACCATGTATGTCTAATGATATGTTCATAATATCAATATCATTAGCACCATAATAAACCAAATAGTAATCAGAAGTACCTCATAAATATCTAAACACCCTCTTAACATAATTCCAATGTTCTTTACTAGGGTTAAACATAAAACCTACTTAGAACTCCCACTGCTTGGGCTATATCTGGTCTTGTACAGACCATTGCATACATCAAACTACCAATTGCACTTACAATGGAGTCACCAATCCATTGTATAGACTTCCATACATGCAAAACCATGGGCTCAAAACCATGAGCTCCAAAACCATGGACCAATACAACTACCACAAAACTATGTGCTAAAGACCACTAAAGGTTAATCCACTAACTCTAACCCAAGAACTAGTTTAACCCAACAATCCACCCCTTACCACCTGGGAAAAATCCTCTCTTACAAGGCCTTTCCTTTCAGGGATTGAGCAAACCATACCAGGTCTTACAACCATCAACCCAAATACATGTATTAAATTTTACATACAACTCCATTTTTAGTTTCCACATCTCATAACTAGATCCATTGAATCTATCAATATCTAGATGAGAAGTAGAACTCATTGTAACATACTTCTTTTAAAAATCTACAATAACACAATAGTAAAAGCTCCCACTATAGCCAAAAAACCTTCAAACTTTTAAGAGAAAGGCATCCCAAACTCTAATCAACCATTAGCTTTGATACCAAATGTTGAAAATGAAGGTAATATTGTAGCTTAAAACTTGTTAAAACTATGAGATTGTAGATTTAATTAAGTGTTATTTGTCACAATTCTTTGTGTATATTAATCTGTTTAGATCAATTTTACCAATTGTAGAAAGAGACAAAAGATTGTAGGAGAATGAGACAAGAAGATATAAGTGACACATCATATATGTGGAGAAACCCTTTCGGAAAAAAAACTCCACTAGAATCAATAGTTCTTGTATTATTTAACCTTAGAATAAGATTACAATAATACTATATCAATCCTTGATTGATATGCTTCCTTGCCTTCAACAATCCTTCTTCACAACCTACAATAAACTCTCATGGAACTCTCATACACTTGCTACAATTAATAGACAATTAATTCACATGTAAACTTATAAGAGTTGTCAAATACAAGAGCATAAAGCTCCTCTCAAAAATCTACGCCTATATTGTGCAAGTAGAGTTCCACCATGTAATATGAAGTCAAACCAAAGTCTTCCTCAATTTAGGCACCCCAAACTAAACGTTGGTCAAGAAAATATCTTGCAAGCTCCACCTCAAAGTTGGCACCCATAAACAATTAATTCGCATGTAAACTTATAAGAGTTGTCAAATACAAGAGCATAAAGCTCCTCTCAAAAATCTACGCCTAGATTGTGCAAGTAGAGTTCCACCATGTAATATGAAGTCAAACCAAAGTCTTCCTCAATTTAGGCGCCCCAAACTAAATGTTGGTCAAGAAAATATCTTGCAAGCTCCACCTGAAAGTTGGCACCCAAGAATGGGCCCACTTGACTGAGCCTTGTAATATCTTCTCATGCAAAAGGTGTTAACTCAAAGATGCCAACTTGAGTGCCCAAGGTGGTCCCAAGTCAATCTTAGTTAACTGAAACATATCCCTCCACCAATTCATGCAAACATTATGCATGATTGATCATCCCCACTTAACTGAAAGTATCCACCTATTATCTGTCATGCAACTGAAGTCATTAGTCATGCAACTCAAGTCAACTCAAGTCAACTCAAAATAACTACATGCAACTGAAGATAACTAAACCATAACTGAACTGAACTGATAGTGCCACTCCACTCATGTAAATATCAATCCCTAATTTGTAGGATCCTAAACATGCATTACTAAAGTGTTATCAATCCTCCAAATAGTTAACTGAAGCAAGGTGGGTTCCACCTTCCATATGGGCGCCCCATGTGCTCCTATCTTGTAGGAGCTCTTCTTGGATGTCCCCACATGTTCCTATCATTTAGGAATAATCACAAATGTCAATTTACATGTTCATCTCATTCAAATTTAATCTCTTTCTAATCCTAGTGTTGGGGAACACTTTCCAAGGACTTAGGAGATACATGAAATATGTTTAGGATTGCAATTAAATGGCATCATATTCCCAATAGCCTTTTACTGATACTTCTAGCTAGGTTGATTCCAACAAGTTTTCTCAATTAGTGTTGGATACTTCTCCAACCCGTTATAACCAAGATAAAGAAAAAGATGATGAGGAGTGGGACCTTTCCATGGACACCCCAAACCTTGTTGATGTATGGGGTAAGCCGGGTGAATGACACCCTCTGCCTCCCCCTTCAACTACTGCTCTTGCCACTTAGTAGTTGTTTATGTTATGCATTTTGATATGAGTTGTAGTCCCATTTGAACTATTGGGCTATGATTTTATATCAACCCATCCTTATTTTGTAAATATGTGTACTATTATTACTTTATAAACGATAACGTTGACACCTATTCATAAAAAAAAATTAATAGCCCCAATCAATCTTGAACCAAATAGATGAGCAGTAAAAAAGAACAAAATCAACATAGACTCCAGTAAAACAAAATAAAAAATTGACAAAGAAAAAGTATAATTACATTAACATCATAATACAATTGACTCTCTTAATAAATCTTTCAAACCCACTATACAAATTAGATCAAATATACTAAATATACCTTAATAACCAAAAATTAAATCCTAAAAACCCAATTTATTATACATAAAACCAGCCCTCTCTTTCACCAACTATCCACAAAATACAAAATTCATCCCACCCTCTCCAAAACATCTCTATTAGTCCACTCAAACGTCTCCAAAACAACAAATGGTTCTCCACCAGGTGTCTTGCCTGATTCCATGTACCAATAAAATAAAATCTTTCTCAATCTACTTGAAAGTGAGAGGGCTTAAATCATTGCTTGCGATGTTTGCTTGTTTTTCACTACTTTAGGCATGTGATACGCAAGCTTTTCAGAATAGCATATAGGCCTATATATATAGCAAACGTTTAAAATATTTAGTAAATTGTTCCTTTCAACTTTCTTATCAATTAAAAACGACATTTTACTGTTCCCCACGGGAGGAAAACAGTATGCCGTCATTGGCTAAGTTTTTCTTCGTCTGATTCGAAGATCCGTGAAACCCTACTTTCTTTAATCTTTGAATTCTAGATATAAATAGCATTACATGTTTGCAGGACAAAAAACAGCCGATTTCTGGTTTGAATGCCATGCGGCACTGTCGTGTCAGGTTTAACAAGGGTGTGACATTCGATCGCACAGGCGTTACAACTTGCGGACCGACAATTCAAACCAGTGGTCAAAAGCTTCCACCCATATTCTTCACGTGAACTTTGCAACGGAATCCCATCTCCGATTTGAAAGTTCCCGTTTCAAAATAGCTCTTTTCCCACGCCAGACCAAATGAGCCCACGTCGGATTTGCCCAAATCTCAGCTATACCTTTAAAGTGTGATGTTGAGTGAGGCGTGTCAGCCATTGTGGATTAATGTACTTGTGTGCAGGAAGTGGCAGGTACATGCACTAAGCCAGTCTGGCACTGGCAGTCGCCGAACGCTTTTACTACACGCCATTCATCCCTCCTTTAAATTGCACCCACTTCCTCATTGGATTGCACGGGCTGGACTAAGGGCAGCGCTTTAGCTACAATGGGAGGGTACAGTTCCATGTCTGGGTCTGCTGGAGTGGTGGCCAAGCTTCTTGTTTTACTTTGTCTAGCTGAAGTGGGTTTGTCTGTGTTGGTCAAAGAAGAGCCCCTTGTTCTGAACTACCACAATGGCCCTCTGCTAACGGCAAAGCCCACTCTTGATGTCCATCTGATTTGGTATGGGAAGTTTAGTGCCGTTCAGCGTTCGATCATGGGGGACTTTGTGGAGTCCCTGGGGGCCGGTACCCCACTGCCCTCTGTATTCTCCTGGTGGAAAACAACAGAGGGTTACAAGGCTCTGTCCAATGGAGTCCCTGCTCCGACCAAGACCCACACAAGGCTTGGGAAGCAGAAGCTTGACGAGGCCTATTCGCTGGGCAAGTCACTGAAGAGAACTGACATTGGAACTCTGGTGTTAAAGGCCGTGTCTTCCAGAGCTCTGCCTGTGAATGGCAATGCCGTGTACTTGCTTCTGACGTCCCAAGATGTTACTGTGGAGAGGTTTTGCATGAGCTCGTGTGGATCTCATGCAAGTGTAGTGATGGGAAAGACGGCGCTTCCCTACGCATGGGTTGGGAACTCGGAGAGTCAGTGTCCGGGCCAGTGCGCGTGGCCGTTTCATCAACCTCTGTATGGGCCTCAGACTCCTCCCCTGCTTCCGCCCAATGGCGATGTGGGTATTGACGGGATGATTATCAATGTTGCATCTGTTTTGGCAGGAACTGTCACAAACCCCTTCAATACTGGTTATTTCCAGGGGCAGTCCTCAGCGCCATTGGAAGCGGTTTCAGCTTGCCCTGGAATTTATGGCAACGGGGCGTACCCTGGTTTTCCTGGTAATCTGTTGGTGGACAACACAACAGGAGCGAGCTACAATGCGCACGGAGTAAACGGGAGGATCTTTTTGCTTCCGGCTATTTGGAATCCGGTTACACGCTCTTGCAAGACGTTGGTGTAGATAAATACTGGAGCTTTTATATGTATGTACGTAACGTATGCTGGAAAAACTGATCCTTTTCTGGCAATGTCATGAACCTGTAAAGAATGCATGTTTAGGGAAGTCTGATCCATCACTTATATAAACTCTCTATTTATAGACTTTATAATGGCGTGAAAGAAATTAAATTTCTACATCTGTGTCCTGTAATAATGAATGAATGTTGTACGACAAATTTCAGAGTAAATTCTTACGTAATTACAAGAATAAAAATGCATTATGAACACAGGGGAGCAGGTGAAAGCCCAGTGGCGAATTCGTATTTAAAACCCCAATGCGCCATCAGAACGGCAAATGTCAGAGCGAGGGACTGTGAAAAAACGCTTTTAAGCATTAAATTACGTACATAGGTCAGTACTCAGTAGTAAAGCAGAGGGTCAAACGGTCAGTAAGATAATAAGATTGAATATGCACCCATCGTACGATCGTATTACTGAATGAATTACAGGTACCCTTACTACAACGTCTACCCAGATGTTTTTTGTTTGTTGTTTTTCTTTGTTTGCTTTGTATTAAACAAAGCTGGATAACATTAGATGTTACCATGCACGATAGTTTAAAATTTTTCAATTAATTATATCTAGATAAACATTATAAGTAGTGTTCATTTCAATAGCTAGATTACAGATGAATATATACATGCAGTTGGTATGAGTTTTTTCAATCCATGAAAATGTATATAATGCAAGTTTTTGGATTAAATTGTGTAAGTTTTCCTCTATCTAATTGGGTGTGATTCAAAATGTCAAAACATACACAATTTAATCCAAAAAACTTGCATTGCATACAATATACGTATAGGTGATGTTATAAATAGGGAGAGGATAATTGAAAAAAGTAGTAAACGTGATTAAAGAGATTTCCATGTAATAAAGATGACATGGGAAATACATATAGATCAATGTATGGTAGTTATCATCATGATTTATAACCATAATTAGGGGAGGTGGTCAATAGAGATAAACATATGATAATTACAATCATAATTGAAGGAGAGGGTCAATAGTTATCTATTTTAATGATATAAGATTTACACGATTTATATTATAAATACAATCATGGAGTGGATTGCTATTCAAAAGCTTCCACATAAGCTATCCATATGCCAATAATTGAATATAATGTTGTATATTAAGTATTTTTAATAAAAGTGTTTTTGATGTAATTGTGTATTTTATGTTAATATTTTAGATATATTTCATTATTTAGCATTAGAATAAAGAGAACAAATGATGTTTATCCATTATTAGTAAAGTTAAAAGTATTAGTAATTATTATGTTTGTATTTAAAATTGATCACTTTTTTGAATTTTCTCACAAGTTATAACAACCAATCATATGGTGACATAAAGTGACCAATAATAATATCTACACATATCACCAAACAATTTGACAAAGATGTAATTAATATAACTATATTATTGATGTACAGCGTTTTACTTTATCCAATAACAAAAAATAATATTATTAATGCCAAAACCTTAAACAATAATTATAACTTTTAATCATTTAAAAAACATATCAAAATGGTTAAAAAAAACTTATTATAAAAAAATTATAAAACATAAAATTTAATTCCACAATTAATAAATCCTCTCTCCCTAGTGAGACTCCTAGATAGAAGAAATCATGGTAATTGCAATTTATTTAAATATAAGTAGTAGCCCCCCTAATCTAAAAGTTTGTCTTGATTTATTTAAAAGAAGACATTCTATTGTAGGTTAATTGGACCAAGGTATTCATCGTGACATTATTTATATTTTTTAAATAATTATTTGAAGGTGTGCTAACCTCAAAACAAAAAGGTAAGTACTCCGTTGTTATCAGTGATGAAGTTAGTCGTAATTTGTGGGGATTTCCAAGATTAAAAAACTTATTATAATGTTCGCACGTGACATTAGAAGAGCTCCAAGTTAACGCATGTGTACTGTAGTAATAATATAATATTCACGCCTATTCAATCCGATATAATTCATTAAAAAAATAGAAGTCACGAAATCCAACGTGTAAATAATTTTAATAATTCTGAATAAATTATTAGTCCTCGATTCCAATAAAAATAAATAAAATTAATTATTAGTCCTTGGGATAACCAATTATAAGTAATTTATTAATTATGTGGAGAGGTGTTTTACATGTGACTGTTAAAAATTATTTGAGATGTGAACTGGTAAAGAGAATCAAGAATAAACTCTTTAGTTGGGGTATAAATTCTTTTCTTTTGTTGGTAAAATTCAAGTTGTTAATAAAATATTTATTTTCACACATGTTTTTTATTTTTCATATTGGATGCCTTCTTAAAAAAGGGTATGGAGACTTAGTCAAAATTAGTTGAAGAGTTCTATGGGCTAAATGAGATGGTAATCTAAAATATATATCTACTTCATGGTCTTATTGTATTCAAGCGGAACATAGAGGAGGTTTGGGACTTATAGATCCAAGAACTCAGGAGATTTGGTTGGTAAAATTTAAGAATTCTATGGGCTAAATGAGATGATAATCTAAGATATATATCCACTTCATGGTCTAATTGTATTCAATCGAAACATAGAGGAGGTTTGGGACTTATAGATCCAAGAACTTAGGGGATTTGTTTGGCTACTAAATGGATTATTAGAGTTGTTAAAGGGGATGAACCATGGAAGATCCTTATTCGACATCTAAATAATCTTGTTTCAGTCAAAGGCAAATGACAACCGGTGGGGCAATTAAATAAAATCATTCATGCTTCATTTTTCTCAATCAAGGCTTCACCCCCTCTCCAGTCTATTTGAAAGGCATGTCAACATGTTTTCCATTTCTTAAAATGGAGAGGAAACTCTCTTCAACATGGCTTCAACTTTTCCACTTCATCTATTTGGTGGAACAAACATATTCTTTATCACAGACAACCCCTTGCTTTAAGCTTCCTGAAACATTCCTATCCCTTCTTTAAAAAAGGGGTTTGTAATGTCAAAGACCTATGGGAGTTTTGTTCAATGAGCTAGTTACCATGGAATATGGTTAAAAACCATTTCAATCTAAGCAATAAATACAAAGAATTTTTTATTTTCATGTAGTCATTAGTGTCGTTGGAGTTATCTATGAAATTATGTACCCCTATCCAATGCATTTTTTCAAAGACTGGTTATTGATGTCATCCTTTCATTTTTTACTGTTTCTTTTTAAAAATATATACTTACAAGTCTCGTTTGAATTCCAAATGAAACTGCAAGTTCAATGAAAAGTATTAGTCAAAATTATCTACTCAAATTTGGAGATCAAAAGTCAACTCAAATTCTCAATTAATTACCTGGAAGATATTGCACTTTAAGCTACCCATTGGGGATAGGTTAAAATAGGTTATGATCTAGCCAATTAAGCGCCCTTTTTGTCACATGCATGAAAATATGAAGCATATTTTTTGGGGTTGCCAATTTGTTAAAAAACAATGGAATGTCGTGTTTAATGATTTATGTTATTTTTCATCACAAACTAAGTTGGAGAGAAGCTCTTCTTAGAGTTGGTCTTCATGCTAATGTTATTGTTGATGGTGTTAAACATGTAATTTTATTGCATATATGGAGAAATAGATGTAAAGTTGTCTTTAATAACAATAATGATCATCAAGAATTTGTATTTTAAGGCTTTACTCTGATATACTTTATTGTCTTGTTGCCTTGTTTTTTATGCTCCAGACTGAGGCTATGAAGAATCTCATGATTCAACAAATCAAACTACAAGTTGAGCAGCTGCTAAGCAAGAAGAAAGTTTGTATATCACAGATATTAAGATCATTTTTGCAAAAAATGGCAGTTGCTTGAGTTTTGCTTCAACTGGTCATGAGTTTTGTTTTGTAACTTCTATTGTAGATTTTTCTATGTTTGTAGTTGTTGTTGGTCCGTTTTGCATAGCTACTACTTTCAGTTTTTTAACTACATCTTTTTCTTTGTAATTGCATTCTTTCAATAAATCAAATAAATCAAATTTTAAGTATATAATACAATTTATCTAAAAGATATTTAGAGAGATTTTAAATATATTTATATAAATTTATTATGTAGCATAGAGAAACACTTAAAATCGAAATGAGGAGTCATAATTGTGAATATATGTTAATATTATTGCATGTTGACATTTTGGATGTCTAGCAATTATTGTATCCCCATGTTTGGATGATGTTAATTGATGTTGAGTTATTTTGGATGTGTTGATTATATGATTTATGTGATGTTGTATCTTGTTGGGAAATTTTACCATATTCAACTATGTATGTATGTGTGTAGGTATGCAAGATGTGTGAATCAAGTGTGTAGGTAGAGGGTTATTTCCCCAACAATGGTTATATTGGAGATGTTACATTAAGATTAGTATTTTTTCTCACCCCTAACGGACTTGAATTGAGTGTCAAATGTCTCTTATGAGACCTCAAGTTGATTTAGATTCAAATCAATAGCAATTTTAGAGTTCGCTTGTGTTGTGGATAAATTGTGATTGTGGTTGTGATTATGATTGATTATTTACTAGTTGCATTTGATTATAATTCAATAAATGAATCTTTGATAAGGATGTATGATGCATTTTGGGAATTGAGAAATTGCAAAGGAAAAAAGAGAGAATTTCTAGCTAATTGCATTGTAAATATATATTGAATTATTTTAATTAGTTAAAAAGTCTTTGTTTTTAATTAATTATTTATTAATTCTGGGATTAATAAATTTATTTGAGCACTAAGTTAATTTATAGAATTGCTAATTGAAAAATATATTTTTTTTTAGAAAAAAAGTAAAAGGAAAAAATAGAAAAGGGAAGGGCATTTTTTTCATTATTCACATATTTTTAAAATTACCCTCTAAAAAGACATGCTCTCCTTCTTAATGAAAAAATGAATTTGTTTGATTGAGGGATGGTTGGACTTGGATTGTATTGAAGATTGAAAGCATTGGAGATGTGTTTGGATTTTGTGTGAAATTACATCTCAAAGATTATTGCATGAAAATTGACATTTTTTATGCTCCAATTGAAGGTAAACTCCTTTTTTCTCTTCATTTTTGAATTGTTTCAATTTATGCATGTCATACCCACTTGAATGGTAGCATATAGCTTTAGTTCCATTTTAATTTATTGGATTTATTTTGAGAAAATAATTGTTTTGTAAAAAATTTAAAACTATACCATGCTCACTTGAGTAGTAGCATATGACTTTAGTTCCATTTAAATTTATTGGATTTATATTGAAAGAACTATTGTTTTGAAAAAATTTCAAGAAATTGAGAACTGTCAAATTGAATGCAAAAGAATTTTATTTCTCATGTATGAATCAAAAAGGTATTTTTAATTTTTGAAAATTACATTTTTGAAAATATTGAGTTTCAAGTATTCTAACAATAGAGGATTTGGGAATTTTCCAATTTTCATGTGTAAAATCATTTTAAATTTAGAATGATTTCAGAAGAATTATAATGGGAGAAAAATTCTCGCTATTATTTTTCCATGTGGAATCTTTTATGACCATGTTCAAATTATTTTGATTATATGGGAAAAACATGTTTTGAAGGGACCTGAAACCCTTTACAACTGTAGATACAAAATGTTTCTCGAAAGATGTAACACTAAACTATCAACAACAACCATCAGCAAAAAACAAACAAAATAACAAGAAAGAAAATGAGACCCAACAAAAAAAGAAACAAACACAATAGGACACTATTTCATACTTCTTAAGGTGTTGGCCACCCCAAGTTCCTGGTTCCTATGAAGCCCACTCATGTCCAACAATTTTTTTTTCTCATCTCAAAAGACTTCCTCCAATCACTCGCCCCTCTAGCAACAGGGCCTTTAACATAATATTTTCCACCATTTTTCCATTTTCCTTTAGTCCCCTACTCCTTCTCCATCAACTCAGAAAAGTACAACTGATCCTCTCTAAGCTCACTAATCTTATGGAACAAGACCTCCAAAGAATCGACACTATTCTTAACAAAAATATGACAGGCATGGAGCAGTTTCTTGATATCTGCATTAGTGTCCAAAACCTTTGCTTCTAACTTAGCTAGGCGTTGTTCACAAAAGGACTTAAAATTAGTGAAAGAACTCTTGAGATCAACAATTCTATCTATCAAAATATCCGAGGTAGGTCCATTCAAATTTTTTTGCACATTCTCTTTCAATCCCCTGATTTTGATGTTAACCCTGTTGAATTCCTATAGAGTCCATTTTTCCAATTTGAAAGTACTAGTGGCCCCCACCCTCACCATGTCAAGTAGCTCAAACATTGAGGTGGTGTCATCATTAAGATAGGAGAAGTCCTCTGACAGGGGGTTAACCTTGAGAGGTTTTGGCTTCACATTCTTCTTCTCATCATTCTCCTCCTCCTGCACAAGTTTCTCACCAACAGGTTTGACATTTGGTGAATCTCAAACCGAGGAATCATCAATTTCCATTGCCTTCTCCTTGCAAAGCTTTGTGGTGTCCTTTACCACATCTTTTGTGGCATGGTTCCTCATCTTGGAAATGTGCTTAGAAGCCCTTCTAGGCTTCTCCTTGGCCTCCATCGTCACGACATTCTCTTGTAAACCCTCCTCCTTACCTCCTACCTCAACATCATCCTAACCAATATTCACAACATCATCCTTGGACCTGGAATCCCTAGAACCCACCTCTGTGTCATTACCATCAGAATGGGACTACAAATCATGAAGAATAAGCCACTTGGATGCTCATTTTCCTTTAGGGTTACCCTTCCTTCTCTTCTTAGAAGGGGTAGCCATAGGGGAGGGAGACCTGTTCTCACCATCTTCATTCCACTCCTCATCCTCAACCATGCCGGTATCTAAACCAGATGAGCTATAATCCTCACATAAAGTCTTCTTCTTGCCCTTAATTGATGTGGTAGGAATTAGGGCTTTTACATGTTCCATAATTAATAAAATGAGGCCCTCATTCAGGATCAATGCCCTCCTATTTTTCAAGTGTGCATACACAGAGACCTCCATGGAGGACAAGAGAAAGAAAGGAAAAGAAATAAACAACCCATGCCTAAAATGATTTAAAAGAGTAAAATGATGGCCAAGGATAGCAATGAACCTACCTTCTAGAGTCACATACCGCATGATAATTTCTACTATATCCGCCCATATCTTCTTGAGAGACTTTCACTCATATCCCCAAGCCTCTGTTTTGATGGGTTTTTTTTCTCATCATCTTTAAAGAATTGAGCCATAGCCTCCTCATTGCTCTTCTTATCTTTGAAGAATTTCCAGCCGGTCATAGGCAATTCAGTCACAATAGCTATAATCTCTCATTGATGTCAACTACCATTCCCTTTATCTAGAGTTTACAATTGTGCCAATATGAAACAAACTCCATCGAAGTGTTGGGATCATGCCCATGAAGCCTTTCCAAGAAAGGCGTAAAAATTCCCATGTTGGAGAATCTTCCAAAATTTCTTCTTCTTCCTCAGACTCGCACAAGAATGGGGCTCAATTCTACTTCATTCACCCCCCATATTCACAAAAACCAATAGCAGATAGCCCTTGCAAGAAGTGTTCAATTGAGAGCCAACAAGTCTAGCGATACCCACAAAGCGTACAAGTATAAAGTTGGTACTGATGGTAATAAAAAGTCACAGCATAAAATCACAAATCCATCATTTCACATTAAGATCTTAGTTGCCTCCAGAAGGAGAGATTACTCCTCCCATGCTCTATACTCATTAACTCTGATAGCTTCATTAGCAAAAAAATTTGCCAATGAATTACCTTCTCGATATATGTGAGAAACACAAGTTTCCTCACAAGAACTCAACATCATAATAACATCCTTAATCAATTGATCAATGCTCCAACTAGGCTTATGGGTTCCACATAGATAGTTGATGATGTTTAGTGAGTCTCCTTCCAACTAAAGTTTGGAGTAGCCCCTATCCACAGTAAATTTAATACTTATAAACGTAGCCTTAGCTCAACACAGTGATTTGTCTGATTTCCCAACGGGAATGCCACCATGCCTAAGAGCCACCATGTTCAAATTGTTAACCCAATTTTGTTGTCTCATTTTTCACATGCCACATCCAATTAGTGACTTGGGGTGTGAGGAACCTAGGATTGAGGTATAGATGGTGTAAAATAATGGATCTTAGCATTGTCTTGAATGCAAAAGTGATTCCAAGGCTCTAACATGCGAGAATTAATAATTAACTGATAACTAAAAGTACATTAGGTAAAAAAATGAAACAAGAGGTAGATACACTATTAGGTCCTTTTCACACCTTATCACTTAAAATGAAACAAGTGAATGGTTTCTTGGGAAAGAGTGAAGGATATAAAATAATTGATACAATGGTTAAGAAAGAAGAGAAGTATAAGCAATAAAAATCCATTACCCTAGCTATAACCTTAGAAAAGGGTAAAATCCTTCATGAACTTGACTTATATTTATTTTACTAGCATGCACCCTAATGAGCTTGTTGTCAAAGCTAATTTCACTATTCTATATTCCCAATCCATCACATCCAACTCTATCTAAGATAAGTTTCACCTTATTTATGAATCTTATCTCTCTAACTAACCCACCTCACTTAGGCATGGTGCCTCCCTTCCATTATATAGTGATCTCTGCTAATAGTTTACGCTCATATCCACTCCCACCTTCATAGCCCCCCTTGAAATCTTTGGTATCCTTAAATTAGTTCAAATTTGATATCAAAGATGTTTCTATCACATTTGCATACCTATTGGGAATCAAGGATAAATTTTATTCCAAATACATATAGGAGGAGGTGATAACCCTAGAATGACTAAAAGAAAAGAAAGATAGAGAAGGTGGACCAACCACCTAGAAATAAGAATTAAAATTAAAGGAGAAAGGAGTCACAAGATTAATTGATAATAGACACAACTTATCTAGATAAAATATTTCTTAAAATTGTAGGCATGTTAGATGTAGAGGATGTTTGTATCCCAAGTGTGTGAAAGGGCATAATTATGCATGCAAAAATGATTCATGAGTGAGAAAATAAGATGTTACTTAGCCAAAGTGGACTAAAACATGATGTTACTTATAACCCTACATTTATAACAATCATGATCCTCAAAACATGACAAATAAGGAAACTCGGGGAAAACGAGAGTTATAATGCAATTTTCTAACTCCTAGACTTGAAAGAAAACAATAAGCACCAAAATATTCATTTTTTATACATTGTGGAACCAAAATGACTGTGCCAACATATTTAGGTAGGTGGGTGAATGATAGCGGAGGTGTCTATTCATTCCCCAAGTCACTTGATCCTTCTTGGCTACACTATTCTATCTTGGTCTCTTAAGAGCCCTAAGAACAAAAAAATGCCAAACTATGAAAGGGTAGTTCTCAAAGCTCATGGCACCAAGGAATATTTCCTCTAGATCTACAGGTGGTTATGGGGTCCCTCCATCTTAACCTCTCTTATTTCTAGTCGAATCAACATTGTTTGAACATGCCAACAACAAATGCATTCTTGCAAAAAGTGACAGTTGAGAGCAATGCAAATGTGACAAGAAGAATATTTTATGTTTCATGCATCATGATGAAAAAAATATTATTCCAGCATGTATAAGTGGGTGATTGAATGCTTGGGAAGACCTTTGTTTTCATCCCAATTCACCTAATCATTCTATACTATAGGCTTCCAACAAAGTCTCTTAAGACACCTAAGTGCAAAAAACTACAAAACTATGACAAATTGTTTCTAAAAAATGGTGGAATTTAAAAATTCTCCCTTTAAACCTACATTTGCAATAGGGTCCCTATGCAATAATCACTCTCAATTTTTCTTTCCAAACCATTTAATTGTGGTGAAGATGGATGCAATGTTGTAAAGTATCATTTATGTTCAACACAACCTTTCTAGGAGCCATATTTTTTGGTCTTTTCCTCATGGAACCAAAATGACCAGAATAACACATCTATATGGGTGGGTGAATTCTAGGGAAGGCTTTCTTTCTTTCATTCCCTAGGAAAGCTAACCATTCTAGACTATAGGCTTCTAACAAAGTCTCTTAAGAGACCTAAGTACAAAAAAATGCCAAATTATGATGGATTGGTTCTCAGAATCCATGGAACCTATGAATGTTCCATCTAAACCTAAAATTTCACATAGGGTCCCTCCACAATAAACTCTCTCATTTTTTCTTATTTCCAAACCATTTGACCATGGTGATGATGGATGCAATGTTGCAAAAAGTGTCATTTGTGTTTAGCATAACCTTGCGAGTAGCCATATTTTGCATTCTTTGAATCATGGGGGAAAACCAAGTGTTCCAAAATATTTAGTGGGTGGTTGAATTCTAGGAAAGTCATATGTGTATTCCCTAGGTCACCCGATTGTTCCAAACTACAAGCTTTTGACAAAGTCTCTTAAGAGACATAAGTGCAAAAAACCACCAAAATATGATAGACTAGTTCTCAAAAATTGTGACATCTAGAAATGTTTTGCATAAAAAAACCATTTCATGTAGGGTCCCTCCATAATAACCTCTCTTAGTTTTTATTATCTCCAAACCATTTGGTTGTGGAAAAGATGGATGCAATGTTCAAATAAACATCATTTACATTTAGCACAACCATACCAAGAGCCATATTTTTTGTTCTTTTATCTTGTGGGGCCCAACCAAATACGTAAAAATGTTAGGGTGGGTAGGTGAATGTTGAGGGAGGCCCCATTTTACACCCCATCTATCTCGATCCTTCTAAGCTTCACTATTCTAGCAAAGTCTCTTTAGAGACCTACTACAAAAAATTGCCAAACTATGACAGATTGGTTCTCAAAATCTATGGAATCTAAAAATGTTATATCTAAACCTAAAGCTACATGTAGGGTCAATCCACAATAACATCTCTCAGTTTTTCTTATCTCCAAACCATATAACCATGGTGACGATGGATACAATGTTGCAAAAAGTGTCATGTGTGTTCATCACAACCATGCTAGGAGCCATATTTTCTATACTTTGTCTCTTCGAGGTCAACCGACTATGCAAAAATATTAGGGTGGGTAGGTGAATGCTTGAGGAGACCTTTTTTTACACCCTAGTTATCTTGATCCTTTTAGACTACAATATTTTGACAAAGTCTCTCAAGGGACCTAAGTGCAAAAACTACCAAACTATGATAGAGTAGTTCTCAAAATCTGGAGCACCTAGGAATGTTCCATATCAACCTATAGGTGGATATGGGGTCCCTCTAGAGTACCCTATCTTGAATCTATTCAACTCGACACCATTTGACCATTCCAACAATGAATACATTCTTGCAAAAAGTGTCAATTGAGAGCAGTGTAAACATGGAAACATGCATTTTTTTGCATTTTGTGTGTCATGGGGTCCAATCAATTGCACCAACATATTAAGGTGGGTAGGTCAATGCTACCAAATTCCTTGTTTTTCTCTCTAACTATACTGATTGTTTCGATCTATAGGCTTCTAGAAAGTATCAACATAATAATAGGAAAAACAAGTTATAAAAGGTGAAATGAGAATAGGAAAAACACAATAATCAAGGCATAAATAATATAGAAGGTGAAATAAGTATAGAAAGGAACAACAACCATAACATATAGGTCAAGATCAAAATGTGAAAACACATAGGAAGAAAATGATAACACAAATGAGATAGAAAATACATATAAAATAGGTAATAAAGATTAACAAGTACATAAGTGCAAATATAAGTAGAAAAAGGAGAGGTCTCATGCAATTGCATGAGGAAAATTGCCTAAAAGGTCATCCTCCTCCCAAAATTACCATCACACTCTTCTTCCTCTACTATATGAGTTTCTTCTTCAATTACATATATTTCTTTTTGGTAGTAGTTGATATAGGTAGAACTATATGAGCTTGTTTCCTTACCTATTTCTCTTGCTTCTTTAGAGGTGGTCTCA
Source organism: Sequoia sempervirens (assembly GCA_007258455.2). Classification (NCBI taxonomy): domain Eukaryota; kingdom Viridiplantae; phylum Streptophyta; class Pinopsida; order Cupressales; family Cupressaceae; genus Sequoia; species Sequoia sempervirens. The sequence continues at coordinate 247,750,030 of VDFB02000017.1, forward strand.
TTGAGATATTTTGCATTTTTTGAACCATAACAATTTGGTTTGGAATCCATAGAGCATTACATTTAGCATGAAATAAAAAAAAATTGCAATATATGACCCTTATACTTCTTAGGTGGAACAAGGGGTTACAAAATATGATTGTGTGTCATTTTACTTGTATTTTTTATTTCCTTTGTTCTTCTAATAGATATGTTGATACACCTTGTAGACACCTAAAATCTGACCTTATCTAACCACACCTAATGTTAGCCTATCCTTAGCTAGTAATTAAATAAATATCTATTATTTATTTAATTATATTCCCATCCTTATAGTAATCCTTTAATTAAAGAAATATTTACTATTTATTTAATTATTATCCCTTCATCATGATCCCATTAATTATATAAATACCTTATTTATTGAATTAATTACCCTTTATCATCTATCCTTATCCATCTAATCCTATCCCTTCATCTTATTTACATGGATCATAATATAAATTTATCCTCATACGACAAATGTTGCCTTCATATGTCTAACTAACTTTTTGTCTAGATTCATTTAACCTAAACACCTAGCTAAAAGACAAACTATATTTTCATCTTATCTAGTCATCTGATTTAACCTCTTAATCCTAGCCATTGTCATAATGAATTTTGTCTATATCCTTATCCTAAACCTAGATCCTATCCATAATGTGACACTTGTCACATGATTACATCCTTGATCCAAACCCATCAAGTAGCCATCCATCATCAATCATTTCTAGCCATTGATTTTTCCTCTTCAAGACTTTATATCTGGAGGCTCTCTTCATTTTTATCTCTTATATCCATATTGCTCTTGATATCCAAGAAGTATCATCAAGCTATCATACCCACATGCTATCATTTTTATCATATCAAGTCTAACAAGCTTGTCATCATCATATCAAATCATATCAAGCTTATGCTAGAGCATTGAGCAAACCACATATCAACATCAAAGAGAAAATCAAATGGAATAAGGGTGCACTCCATTTCCACTCATCAAGGAGAGAAGAAAATATTCTAGGTGAATTTATTGTGCTTTGTAATTTATTTTATCTTCCTTTGTTTTCCTTTAGTATTTTAGATAACCCTCTTCATTTTGGAACACTTGATGAGACCCACATCCCTATTCTAACATTTTTGTGAAGCTTTGTGAGTTTTGGTAATGCATATGTCATTTTTTGGTCCCAATCTATATAGTGGCACCTCTGTCTCATAGAAAGGTGCCTCTGTCTCATAGAGTACACCTTTATTGCATAAATTGGTGGCTTTATTCCATGAAGTGTTGCCTTTGTCACACAGTATCGTGCATTTGTTTTGAAGGTTGTATTTGATCAATTTGGGCTAGATCTAGGGTTTTGCTCACCTTTAAGAATTCTTTTTAGGACTTAATCATTCTAACTCTCTATTTTTGTAGGTTTTTTCATCATTTTCTTGTAAAAATTTGGGGTTTCTGGGCTTTCCAAGACTAGGGTTTCTTGCAATATTTCTAGGAGATCTAGGGTTTGCTTCATTTTGAGATATTTTGAGCAGATAGCCTAACATATTTTGGCTATATCTATGTGTTTTCAAGTTTTCTATAGAATTATCTTGCATATTTCCCAACTAGGTTAGTGGAAAACCTCATTTTTTTGGTCTCGAGGACCATGTTTAGGTTCTCTATGTGAAATTGTGCCTCTATTTAATAAATTTGCACCTTTTCTTTATAGAGTTGCAGCTCTACACCACCAAGTTGCACTTCTATTTCATAAAGTGACACATTTGTCAGGTAAAGTTGTGCTTTTATTTCAAACTACAATTTCTAGGGTTTTTGAGTCATTTTTCTCATCTAGCCTTCATTTTTGAGTAACTAACAAGTGGTGCAACTATCTAACACTTGTAAAATATCACTATCATTGAGATTGCTAAAAGTTTGATGTGGGTTCATTGGTCGAAGGATTTATTTTCCACTAATATAGGCATCTAAAGTAGTTTAGTGGGTTAATAAACATTGTTTGCCTTGTTTGGAAGCATGTATAGAAATATGCTTCGTCCTTGCACTTAGTGTGGTCTCAGAGATAAAAAAAAATATCATATTTATTCATTTATTTTTATGTTCTAAGTGTTATCCTAAGGCTTACTAGCTTATCTCTCCCCTTGCCCTTTGTGCAATCTTGGGTGACCAAAAACACCTAGTATAGTCTTTCCCATTAGGAAGCCTACTTGGGGATTTGATCACCTCAAGGATGACCTCAACCATATTTTTTGTGGGGTATATAAAGTGGGAGAGAAAAATTTATACCTCAAACTGTAGCTAGCATTGTTCAAGCCAAGCTACAAGACCCTCAGTCCATTGAGACTTGTTTGGTGATGAGAGAAGGAAAAACCCTCCTAATCTTGTGAACTATGAGATGAACTCACCATTCATAGTGTAGACACGTAAAATATACTGATTGATCTCATACACCTGATCCTGATTTACTAACACCAGTTCATCCTGAATCATCTCCTTTACTAACCATTTAATCAAATAATCTTTATTTGATTAAATTCATCATAATTCATCTTTTAATTAAATAAATCCACTTTATTGATTAAATTAGTATCTCCTATCAATCAAATAAATCATTTTGTTTAATTAATCCTATTGTCCCTCTTCTAATTAAATAATTCATTTTATTTAATTAAATTCTAAAGTCATCTCCTTTAAATTGAATAAATTAATCCTTATTTGATTTAAATCTAACACCATCCCCTTTTAATTAAATAAATCCAACTTTATTTAATTAAGTCTAAATAATCATTATTCCTCTCATTTTGATTTATTTAAATCCAAAAATCTAAGTCAATTTGTCAAATTAGCTAATCACCATCTAAATTAATCAAATCATGATTAATCCTAACTCTAATCTGTCAAATCCTCTAGATTTTGCAACTTGTGCATGTAAATCAATTTATTTTATTTATTAAATCTCTTATTTTCATTCAAAAAGGGCATCAAGTTGGAATATTCTTCAAATTTGAATTCTCCCTCCCAAATGACTTGTCCATCCAACAAGGCATTAAAGGCCTCTTACATGTCCTTTTTCTTGAGCCAAGTGGCATTAATTCTTCTTTCTTCTCCCTCCAAAATGTTCTCCAATTTCAAATATCCACCTAATGACATTTATGTGCACATTCATCAAAATGTGCCCCACCTCTCTCCACTAACATGTTGACAAGTGACATTGTGTTATTGGTTGATCTTTAGTTCCACATTCATCCCATTTTTTACTCCTTCATCCTTCTCCATTATAAATAGAGGCCTTCTCTATTTGTTTTATCATCCACAATCCATGTAAGATCACTATGATCATTTGAATCCATCATTATCATCAATATCATCCATATTGTATCAAAGTTTTCATAGAGTTTCATCAATCATAGCTAGGTTATGGAGAAATTTCATCAAGGAGCATCAATCATCAACTGATCATCTTCAAGCTTGCAAGGAATTGGGAAAGGGCTATTTTCCACATCAAAATAGCACCAATTCCCCCATGGGATTGAGAGTTTGAGAATTGAATAGGATTTGATAGCTTTTATTTTTGTTCTTCATGTTATTTCTTGTTCTTTGCATTTAAAATGAATCTTATGGGGAATGGTAGTTTAGGTGTGTATAATTGATTAATATTGTGTTTGTTATTCATGTTTATGCAGGTCTAGATCCACCATTCACACATAGATCCACTAAAAACCTAGTTTTATAAGTCTTTGAGACCTTTCGACTGTTGCTTAGTGTGGTACAAGGTACATTATCATGCCCAAAGTTACTCACCATGTGCTTTATTTTGTTGAGGTGGAAACTATCCCTTGGTAGGACCTTGTCCTTCTAAGGTAAGGGGTGTAAAGGTGGTACATAACCTTTTCATACCCTAGTTACCCATTCATTTAAAGGTACTAGCCTTTGGATAGTGGGTAGATATTAAGTTAACACACCTACTTGACTAAATATAGGGTTGTGTTATCATGCTTAACATGTTTTCATGTGCAAAACTAGTGAAGCCACTTATCCTTGTCACCTTAAAATTCGATTCAACTATTGTATCTTCTTGTTTGATTGTCTCTTACCAAAAATAATAAAAAACATCTTATATTATCAAACTACACTTTTGTATCATCCCTTGATGCCTATGCATCATCTTGAGATGCCATAGTTTTTTGTGAAATTGTGCCATTTTTCCACAAAATGGTGCCTCTATTTCATCTATTTGTTCTTGTGTTCCACAAAGTGGTGCCTCTATCACCTTAAGTTATGCCTTTGTCATTTCACTATGATTTGACCATCTTGAGACCTCAAAACTTGGCCTTTGCAACCCTAGAGAAAACCTGGGAGACCCTTCCTCAACCATAATTTTACCTGAAACACCAACCATTTGCATCATTTCCATCCAAAATCTATCATATTTCCCTCATCTTATTACCCTCATCCATTCTCATAACTTAGTCATCATAACGATCATCCCTAGACCTTGGTCTTATTTGCCATCATTCTATCTTTATCATCTCCCATCATCATTGCTTTCATCATTGATCCCCTTTATCTTCCCATCCAATCTTAATCTTATAATATCATATCATATTTGATCGTATCTTATCACCCAATTACAATCCATATCATATCTTATCAAAATCAATCTTGTTAGGAGTCTATCTAGATCCTAATCCTTGTTATCAAAATCCCCATCAAATCTTTGCTTAGGTGATTATCCAAGCCTAACCTGAGTGATTATCCAAGCTTAAATAAGAAAAATCATCCTTTATCCAAGCCTTACTCAAGTGATTGCTCAAGCTTGAGTGAGAAAATCCAAGCCTTGCCTATACAATTATCAAAGTCTAGCATAAGAAAAACCCCGCCATTATCAATAAAGGATCTAGTTTAGCTTGAGACACTATTGGTCTTGTATATGCATTTTCATCATTATCCCATTTCCATCCATTTCATCATTATTATTTCCAATATCTCAAATCCAAGGTCTACCCAATCTATCCAATCATCCTCATTCCTCATTTCATCATTCTTAGGTATCTCCCTTGGATACCTATCACAAGATCCCAAGCAAGAAAAAAAATTATGGCCTCTCAATATTTCCCCTCATCATCTCATGATACATTCTTTGAGGAGGTAGTCCACCTAATCTAATGGAGAATCCATTTTCATCCGCATCCTACATCATACACGATCATGATTCAAGTGACCAAGACTCACAAACATAATTAGAGGACTTTTTTGAAGATATCCAAGACATGGACTGGATGCATAGATATATCATGAAGCATCCCAACCAATATATCCTTATGCTAGCAAACAAAGGTTCCAAATTACCCCATAAATTTTGACACATCTCAAATCATCCAACAACCTCCTTCTACACCCCCACCTTCTATCCATCATAATCCCACCTATCATCCATCTTCTTCCAATCCTCATGACCCTTCATCTCTCCCATCTTTCTCCATTTTCCCATTTCATTTCAAACTTATTAGGTATTTTCCTACACCTATTTTAGCTTGTTTAGATAGGCTTATTTAGGATTAGTAATGGTGTGTGAGAGTGATAAATGCCTCTCTCTTCCATAGGAGTTACATTTTCTCTATACAGATATCGAAGTGCATTCATATCCTAAGAGTTACACATTTTAATGGTTGGGTGGACCACATTCCTCTACATTTTTTTTATAAATGCATTCCCCTAGCTTTATTTTTTCACTCTCATATTCTTGCATTGTACCTTTTATTTTTATATTGATTAATAGGAAATAACATTTCTTAGCTTATCTTTTGATATTGAATAATGTCGTGGCTATCACTATAGCATTAGGTCTTGGTTGATTTCTTACTTATTGCAAAAATCTAACATCATCAACTTTGCTATCTACATTCAATTTTTTACAAGACTTGTCCTTTAATATTTGAATTAATATTTTTGTGGTCAAATTCTCTTGACATCAAAAACACTAAATATATTTGAAGAGTACATCAAGAGGTCTACGATGAATGTTTGACATGCTCAACAATATAGAAAGTGAGAAAATATATATTTAAGTATAATCACCATTAGTTTAAGGCCAATTGCAATCAAAAGGTATATTTTGAATGATTGAATGCATTTTCTTCAATAGAAGCACATTGTCACACATTCGCCTATGTTAATACAAAATAAGATCTATTGTGATTGCACCAAAATAATGTAATTAGGAAGGTGATTTACCAAAAAGCACACACACCAAGTACTTTCATCTAAGATGTTATATAATCTTGAAGTGGTTTCAAAGTTGTCCTCACAAAATTCATGATGTCTTGATGCTAAATTACCCATTTCAATGTTTTACAATAATCTTACATCAATTCATAAACAGTAATCTTAATTTTTTTTTGGGTACAATTATGTCTATATAACTTTAATTGTATAAAAATATATTATTAATATAATATTTATATTCATACAATCAATTATAATATGATTTTTTTATATTAAATATAGACATGATTTATATATTTTCATGTTATTATTTATTTAAATTTGTTAACCTTTATATATCGAGAACGTTAAAGGGGTTTATCTTCCACTAGTTGCGAAGGGTAACACATGTACCAGACATTACAAATAACACCAAATTTAAGACCAAAGTTAAGCTTAGCTCATTACGGACCCGCAACTCTTTTAACAAAGACAACTAGGGGAGAGGACCCAGTAGTTGTGCACCCTAACTTCGCGCTTCTAATTATCCTACGTGGAAATTTCAAATCACTCCCAATTTTTTACAGCAGCTTACTTGGCAAGTCCCCTGCTTATAACTTTCGTTTCAGGGCCACATCATCAAATATGATGCCACATTAGCATGCTTTTTGTCAAGGTGTCTAAAAAGGCCCAAAAAAAAGTGCTACCAATACTTGTGCATTCACATCATGGATAGTTGAACGCTGATGTGGCATCACATGATTGGTTACTTTTTAGATCAAAAGAATACATTTTATTTAATTATGGGTAGTCAAGTCACAACTATTGGCATTATATAAACAACTACTATCACAACTATTGGGCATTATATTAACAACTACTATCACAACTATTGAAACATGCTCAACTATTGGGTCCTCTCCCCTATTTATTGCCACCTGCCAGGCTGTGGAATATTCTGCTTTACGCCACTTCTTCAAGGCTTGACGCGTGTCCAAAGCGATAAGCAGCCAGCTATAGACTAGTGTGGCTCAACTAGTTTAGGTTGGCTACAAACGACGATCTCTTATTGGTTAAAGATGACATCAGAGAGTGGCACACACGATTTTTTGTTGGAATATCCTGGGCGAGAATTCGCTTTATTGGTGCCAAAAAGGGTCCTATTTAAACACGAGACCAAAGGAAGGCTAGAGAAGTTACACTACATTTTGGTCATAAGACCCACCTTTCAATTTTACCAATACAACTCTCTTTGTCAAGAATTTAGGGGAGTGGATCTAGTAGTTGTGCACCCTAGCTTTGTGTTTCTAATTATCCTAAATGGAAATTTCAAATCACTCCCAATTTTTTATAAGTAGCTTACTTGGCAAGTCCCCTGCTTGTAGCTTTCGTTTTGGGGCCACATCAACATGTTTTTTGTCAAGATGTAGTTGACCAATACTTGTGCATTCACATCATTGGTAGTTGAGCGTTGATGTGGCATCACATGATTGGTTGCTTTTTAGATCAAAGGAATACATTTTGTTTAATTATGGGTAGTCATGTCATAACTATTGGTCATTATATAAACAACTACTATCACAACTATTGGGCTTTATATAAACAACTACTATCACAACTATTGAAACATGCTCAACTACTCGGTCCTCTCCCCTAATTGTTTTCTTTTGCTTTGGTATCATTAAATCTTTCAGATAGGGGAGAGGATTTCTTTGACTAGAGGAGTTCAATCACGTTGAGACCAAGATTCATTAGAGGCAAGGAATTTTTGTATAACAACCACCTCTTAAATTAAGACCTCGTCAAATCAATTGAGGCAAGTTCATAAAACTTAAAACCCAAGACTAAAAGAGAAGCAAACCTCTCCACCAAACCTTTATATACCTCTTTGTCCAAACAGGCTCTACATTTATCCCAAATGAAAAATGTTCCCAAAGCCTTGGAGAGTTCTTTATCAACAATTAGCAAGAGTAAGTTTTCAAGAAATATAGAGTAAATTTTAGTGTTTACTCAATGCCTGGCGACCCCCTTAACGAAATATTTCCCTAAGATTTCCACAATTACCTCTATCACCTGATCCACCTAAAAAATGAAAACCTAAACCTCAATCTTGTTACCATGATTTCTCCATAAAATGTCATTTATGTCATGATAGAGTGAAGTTGTAGCAAGAGCTTCATGACACACCGAACACCACTACGATGACAACCTCAAGATAATGTATTGAGAGAATACCAATCCCTAACAAATAAATAATGTTTGATTGAACAAAAATGAATTAAAGTATTTGCCATGATTTAATTACTAACACATTGTTTGTTGTCTCCATGTTTGAGATTAATGAAAATGGTTATATGATTATTTATTATGGCTAGTAGCTTCGGTCACCATGTCATTTCTTCAACCACTGTTCACTCTTATATTTGATTGAATCCTTTGTTAGTTAGAAATTCCTAAAATATTATTAAATATAATAATTAGAAATAATATCCAAAAATGACTATCCTTGCTTCTTTCAAGATATTCATTATTTTCTAATTCATAATGGAGTGTCAATTTTTTAAGTGAGAGTGACTACCATTGAGTCACCATCAATAATAATATTGTTGAGGCTACACACTTTAATCATTTGAGGACCAAGGAGTAGAGCTTTTACCTTTGCTTCCTTATTAGTCTCAGGATGAAGATTTTTGTCCCCACTTTTAATGTCTTTCCAAAGGAATCTTAGATGAAAAACTCAACACCTGATGGTCTCAAGTTTCCTTGACACACACTATCAATTAATTGAAGTATGGGTCGAACTAGAAATCCCATGAACAAAAATTAATTAATTAGAAATGAAAATATATTTTTTGTTTAAGTTTTAATTAATAAATAAATATGGTCAAACATGCATCCAAAGTTTTGCATAAACTATCATACTTAGTTAATCTTGATAGTAAAATATTTTTTTAACAATTGATGAAATTGGTTATAATTCTTCTATGCAAATCAAGGACTCTACACATTTTAGCTTACTAGGTCTTCGGTTTTAGTTAATAACTACTATAAATTTTCTTATTTTTATGTAGTTCAATCAAAGTGAGGGAGACTTTATGAAGTTTAGATTTTTAACATCTAACCAGCAATTTGATTGCACTATCAATGACACCCTCATTTCTATATATTTAAAAAATAGATTATCAATTCTTACTAGAGGCAGTAATACTAATGCATCAACAAGGTTTTATTAGTTGATAACAAACCAATGAGAAAGTAGAATTAAAACAACTTTGTATGATTGTTTTTTGTTTTAATTGTGTACATGATTACTTTTAGAGGATAATCCATTTTTTGTTATTGTCTAGTTTAGTATAATGAATTGTCATATTTATTGCCATTTGATTATGATATATTTTAGGTACATCATACTTGACCTACCTTTTTCCTCTTTCCTTCACTAATTCTACAATCCAATCCATCACTCTTTTCTTCATAATAATGGATCACTAAGTGTGATTTGAAATATCTATTTGATTGAAAAATACATATAGTTAAAACCAAAATAAATCATACAATTCTTCATGGACTATGAAAAGCTCATGCCAGCTATTATAATAACTTAATTAAATTTTCGCATATATATTTTTTCTCAAATTTATTTCAAAATACCAAAATTACTTTATCTATCGTTATATTCGATAATAGTTTCCAGTAGTCTTTTAGTCTAATTTAAGACACTAGGCTCATAGTTGATTGTATTGTTGATGGATTTTTTTACTATATTTATCTTGACTATACAATAGCTAATAGTGCAGTTGATTATTTTTGTTGTTGAATGCACAAGACAACTGAGAGGGGGGTGAATTAGTTGTTCATTAAAACATCAAAACCCTCATTAATATTCATATCCACATCAACTTTATTAGCCTTCAATATGTTAGAATGATTTAGCATGAAAGCAAATAATAGAAATTGAAACACATCAACACCATGCACAATAGAACACTAGATTTACGTGGAAAACCCGACAAGGGAAAAACCACGATGAGGATTAGCTCACGATATAAAGTAATTACAACATTGAATACAATGTGCTTGATTCATTTTATGGTAGTTTGAATATTGCATTCAAATTATTTGATAATCCAACAAAAGTCAACTACGCCTACACATCATATAAGAATGAACATAACTAGGAATCAGATTTCACATGTAGTCTACTAAAGCATAATGTAATATTTGAAATAATATAATGGATCCATCACCCTAAAATTGGGATTTTTAACCATAGGCTACACATTTATTATGGCTTCAAAACAATTAAGTTAATGAGTTAAAATTCCTAAATATATATAAATTTATCAATAAATTATATCATATCGGAAATACACTTGACAAACTATATAATATATCTTCATTCCTTCCATACATGTCCATCAATATAGCTATCCCCAAATGGTGGTACACCAACAACCAACCATGTGGAACCCTTAGGTCCACCCCTCTAAATTGACAGATGATTAATTGGTCAATCAATTACACACATAACATAAGTATGGGGAAATACAAATAATGGAATCACACATAAAAAAAATGTGCATACTAACCATCCAAAAGACATAAGGACAAATCAAATACCAACAACATAATGAAAAAAGGATATGGACTACTAAGCTTTCTATGTAGAGTGTTATCATTATTATTTTACAATTCCCTTAGGGCCTTCAACACAAGTAATGGAATTAGTACCATCCTATGTGATTTCCTTAGGGCCTTTAATGTAGGTACAACTATAGTATTATTCTTGCATGATTCCCTCTAGGCCTTTAATGTACGTTAGTTTTAAATTCTTTAGTTTTATTTACTATAGATGTTTGAAACCAAATTTATTTGAATATTATTATATTATCCATATGTAGTACTTTGTATTGGGACATCCTTGATTTTGATAGAATAACATGGTTCCACTCTACTCCAACCCTTAGTATCCAATCTTAGGCTCAAAAGTAAACCTTTTCCCTAAAAGTCAATGCATAAAAAATGAGATCAAATTTAATCACCCTTGTATCCAAAGGGTTGAGAAAACAAAAACAATTATGATACTCTTCATCTCACAAAATAAAATAAGTAATCATGAATTAAAAAAAACAATTTTCTATTTTCTTGAGAAGACTCAAAACCATAAAAATCCCCAAATTCATCATTTGTGATATCACCCAAGAACTTCAAAATTTAATTTTCTAAATCAAACAAAATTATAAATTATAAATATACCCTTTGATTCCTAAATGCACAACATGCATTCCAAGTTACAAGAAATTACAAGTTGTTATACAATTTTTTTCAATAGCATTGACTCTATTTTGTACGTTTTAATATAATTTGAAAGTAATAAAGTTAAATCAAATCCAATTTTAATTGCACACAGTTCACTCCATTCACTCCTATAAATGAGTATGTCACATTCAACCACCTATTATGGGCACTGAGAAAAAATAAAGCTTGCATTTTAAAATCATGAACAAAAAAGAGGATTAGTTCTTACAATTAATATAACTAAATGAAGAATCTATCCTTAAGAAGCAAGGATGCAATAAGAAAATTTTCCCACACCAAAGAAATTTCAATATTAAGCTATTCTAATTCCAAGAAAATCCAAGCACTCATTCTTTTAACAAATATATATTTGTTGTCAAAAAAGGAGAGAGTTTCTTACAAGCACCCGAAATGAGAAGTCCCTCAAATGCCCTTTTCTTTTTCTATAATTTTGCATATTCCAATATTTTCAAAAATACTCTTACAAATAAATCTATTTTCCATATGTTTCCAAATAAAGTTAGTCAATTAAACAAAACTTAAATAAGGCTTCCCTTTAACCTTTTGCAAATTAAATTGAATTTTGATCAAATAGAATTACTAAATTTTTTATGCAATTATATTTTTTCTCCCTAATGAATTAACACATTCAATTTGATTAATTAGGCTAAGGCATAAAGCCCAAACAATTTATTAATATTCAAATGCATAAAACCACTTCATCATAATAATTAAATATTTAACTTTCACACTTAACATAAAGGAAATTGCTAACACTCCATAATACATAAATGTGGTTCAATTAATTAAATGTAAGAGAAAACCAAAAGATAAAATACACATATAATGAAAACACACACACATACTATTGGTTTATTTACAACACATGGATCCAAAATTGACTTTGATTTGAATCTAGGTTTCACAAATATCACAAGATACATTTTGCAACTCAAGTTGAATGAAATAGGGAGATACATGTAACACATTTTTTCTAAACAAAATTATCTCAAATAACCACTATTCGGGCTAAAAAATGTGCTTGCAACACTTAATGAATCGTCAGGAATACCTACTCTATACAAGATAGTTGAATCACAATGTAGACAATTGCTATGATATGCTATCAACAAAATAATCATCAATACTACATCAACTAATAATCATTTAAATCCACATTATTCTAAACATAAATGTAAACATTGGTACTCAATAATAAACATGGTTTTGACCTAGATAACATAATCAATCACATATTATTGGAATAGTGAAAGCTATGAAGTTGAAACATTGAATAGTCCAAACACACATAGCTACAACATATGCATCCCCTAATAAATAGTCAAATAAAATATGTCAACACAAAACATCATTGATACAATACATCAATGAAAATATAAAAAAATCTCATTAAGAAGTACAATATCCAAAATATTTATATACAAGCAGTCGTGCAAGGGACATATGCTTGAGGCCTTACATCACCTTCCAAGTACTCGAGACTATTATATTTAATTATGCTGCAATTATATAAATAATTTGTTCTCAAAGGTTTATGGAGTGGATGAAAGTGGATACCCATATAAGAGAGAGGAAATTATTTAAATATTTATTATTCTCCTAATTCTTGAAATATTTTTGCTAGAAGGCATTGAATG
>VDFB02000017.1:247763295-247931332 GCA_007258455.2 Sequoia sempervirens
TTGATATCCACCCCAGTTGTTCCCGATAATTTTAGGAACTTTCAAGTCTTCGACGATGATCAACATATCCTTGCTTTTCTAGCAAGCTTAGATGTTTTTGAAGGATAGATCATCAATGAGTCCGACAGGGATCAAGGAGACTGGAACCCCAAAGACTGCGATACAGAGGGGGTCCTCAATTTAAAAGGTAATAGAATTCCCAAGGGAATGGTGGCCTTAGAAATAATTTTTGATTCAGACCCAAGGTCTCAGGAAAAGGTATCAACCAAAGATAAAGGAGGTGAATATGGAACTGTTAACCTAGCTGATTATGGCCCTGAAAGAAATGTTTACATGGGGAAAGCCTACCCTAGAGCAATTAGAAAAGATATATTGAGGGCACTAAAGAAGGATATTGCTACAATAGCTTGGGGGTATGAAGATTTAAAAACATTTGATGCTTCTATGATAACTCATACTATTCCTTTGAAGCCTGAAGCTAGACCATTTTGGAAGAAACAGCGTCCTGTCAATGCCCTGATTGAACCACTGATCTTTAAGGAAGTTCAGAAATTGCTTTCTGCAATAATAATCTTCCCTATACGACATTCAACATGGGTGGCTAACTTGGTTCCAATTCGTAAGAAGAATGGAGAGATCAGGGTATGTGTAGATTTCAAGAATCTGAATAGAGCTTTGAAAAAAGACAACTACCCACTCCCTTCTCTGGACGAAGTCTTGCAAACTATCAATGGGTCTCAGATGATGTCATTCTTGGATGGCTATTCCGGATACAATCAAGTGATTGTTAATTATGAAGACAGAATAAAGACAGCCTTCACTACTAAGTGGGAACATTTGCTTAAAGAAGGATGCCATTTGGTTTGATAAACCTGGAGCAACCTTTTAGCGTGCCATGGATGTAGCGTTCAAAGATTTGATTGGTAAACGCATCATCATTTACATGGATGACCTGACAGTATTCTCTAAAGATAGACTAAACCATGCTGCAGACTTGGCTAAAGTTCTTGAAAGATGTATCTGATATGGTGTCTCTCTGAATCCTAAAAAGTGTGTGTTTGGGGTTTCTGAAGGGAAACTTTTGGGACACATAATCTTGGAAAGAGGGATATCAATAGATTCGCACCGAGTTGAGTCCATTTTAAAGTTAACCATGCCAGGAAGTAAGAAGGAGATGAGATCTTTCTTTGGAAAGATCAACTTTGTGAGGAAGTTTATCACAGGTTTTGCAGAAATTGTTAAGCCATTGAATGAAATGATGAAGAAAGATGTTAGAATAGAATGGAGTAATGAGGCAAAGGATGCTTTTTCTCAAGTCAAGCAATCCATTTTGGAAGCGCCAGTCCTCACCAGTCCTAACTACTTGAAGCCATTTTATATTTATTATTTTTCCTTTGAACACTCATGTGCAGCTGTCCTGACACAACGAAGAGAGGAGGGGGAAGAGAGGCCAATCGCCTTCATGAGCTCCCCATTTAAGAATGCTAAAGTCAAGTACCCACCGCCTAAGAAACAAGTTTTGCGCTGGTTAGAGCTGTCAAGAAGTTCAGGCACTATATCCTTCGAAGTTAGATTATTGTTGTAGTTCCCGATGCTGCTATGAAGTCTCTACTTATGTAGAGCGAGTTGGGAGAACGAAGGGGGAAATGGATGGCTATTTTGCAGGAGTTCGATCTGGAGATTCACCCTATGAAACTTGTCTAAGGTCAAGGCCTATCTAAATCAATGGTGAATGCTGGTGAGAACATTATTTGTCAGCAATACACAACACAGTCCTTTTCTAATGACCCTTGGTATGCCGATATTATTTATTTCATGCTCAATAATCAGTGCCCAGAGGGAATGAATATAACTCAGAGGAGAGCACTGAGAATGAAAATCTCCCATTATATGCTCAAAGGAGGATTATTATACAAAAAGAATTTTGAGGGAGTTTACCTACGATGCCTTGATCAACAAGAGGCTAAGCATGCAATTGCTGAATTTCATGGGAAACATGGCACAGGCCATGGTTTTGCAGATTCGTTAGCACATCAGATCCTCAAATCTGGTTATTATTGGTCATGTGTGTTTAAGGATGGCCACCAACACGTAAGGACATGTCATATATGTCAAATTTCTACATCAAGGGAACGCCATTCAGCCATGCCATTGCAACCTGTTTATGAGGTAAGGCTATTTGCCCAATGGGCACTGGATTTTGTTGGGGTAATTAATCCTAATTCTTTTGCAGAACATAAAATCATTTTGACTACCACGGATTACTGCACGAGATGGACAGAAGCTATACCTTGCAAGAATAGCACGACGGAAGTGGTAATCAAGTTTCTCACTGAATGCATCACAACCAGGTTTGGAGTACCCTTTGTGTTGGTATGTGACAATGGCCCTGCCTTTTCTTCTGCCGAGTTTATATCATGGGCTTATGATCATAAAATTGTTTTAAAGTATTCTTCAAACTATTATCCACAAGGAAATGGAGTTGCAAAGTCTACCAATAAGAATCTCTTAGGAGTAATTAAAAAATTGTTAGAGAACAACCCTAGGGACTGGCATACCCAATTAAGATTTGCTTTATGGGCAGATAGGACTAGGATCAAGGTTGCTTTAAAGACTTCACCATTTAAGCTAGTATATGGCCAAGAGCATGTGTTCCCTATTCACTTGCAAATACCTATCCTAAAATTTATGCAAAATTTTACTCTAGTGATGATAGGATTGAAGTAAGGTTAGCTGGCTTGTTGAAATTAGAAGAGCAGAGAGATGTTGCCTTGCAAAAATTCTTTAGACACCAGGCTGTTGTCAAACGTTGGTTTGAAAAAAAAGCAAAAATCAAGGCTTTTAGAATATCAGACCTTGTGCTGCTATGGGATAAGGCTAATGAAAAGAAAGGTGATCACCAGAAGTTTCATAAGCTTTGATTGGGTCCCTATCAAATTGCTGAAATCCTAGGAGAAAATGCTTTCCAGTTGAATAGTTTAACGGGAGAACTTGTTCCATTGCCTGTCAATGGACAGTTTCTTAAACATTACTTTGGATCTTGAAAGTTTTATATTCTTGTTGGGTTGTATATATGTAAATAATTTGTTGTTTCACTTGTAAATAGTTATGTTGTTTTCCTTCCTTGCCTTTTCCTTTTTGTTCTTTTTCTTGTTGTTTCCTTTTTGTGTGGGGACCTTCATTTTATACAATTGATGAAGGGAGTCGTTATCTGAAGTATGCTTTGGTTATTAGGAGAGAAGTTGGTTTAGATATTTTCAAGTTTTCTAATTGCATGATTTTGTCCTAAATTCATTATTTTATGTCCATTGTCAATAAAAGTTGTGGAAAGTTTTGAAAATAAGGTGCAAAGTAAACAATCTTCATTAACTACAATTGAATCTACCACAAATCAATAGAAGCATCTCCTTTTGTAATGGTACATTTATCTTAGGGCGATGGTGTTGCAAGATTTGAGTAAAAATTTTGATTCCCCAGATGCTGTTATGAGGTCCGTGGTCATTTCCAACCCAGAACGGATTTCAGACATCTAACATACTGAGAAAGAATTGAATGAAATATCTAAAACTCCAAGAGAAAAGAAAAAAAAAGAGAGAACTATCTAAGAAAAGAAAACTCGATATGAATGGGTAATTCCAGTATATCTACTGGGGCTATGGACACCTGACTGGCAGTAGAGCAATGCTATGAGAAAACTAGAGGTATCTCCATCGGAGCTATAGACGCTTCATTGGTAGTGGAGCAATGTCCAAGATATCATTGCACAACAGCTAAAGGGAATCAACTCATGTAGTTCAAATCTTGCACATTATTGTTCAAAAGATGAGGAAAACTTTGTTAAAAGGTGATGCACCATCAAGCACACACATAGATTCAAGGGTAGCCATTGTTGATTTATATTTGAGATTCTAGCTCAACCTTGGTTGTTAAAACTAACCTAACTGGAGTTGTGATGTCCATAAACCAGGAGTTCTGGGTAGCTGAATCCTTCAGTTTCTTGAAAATGGTTAAACCATTTTCCTAGCCAAGTTGCCAATTGTTATGCCTTGCATAACCACCCCATTTTAAACTTATTTAAAATAGGTCCCCCCCTTTTTCTGTCATGTTTCTTTTGGCCTTTTATTTTTTGCCTTGGGCATTTTTCATTTTTTTTGGCAAACACGGGACCGGGACCAAAACCGAACTTTGGAATTTCTTCTAAAGTACTGGTTTCTATTTTGTTCCCGGTTCTGGTTCCGCCCCTTTGTGCTTGTTCTTTTTGTTCTGGCAAGCGTAGGACGCAGAATAAAACTGAACTTTGAAACTTTATCTAATTTCCAGGTTTCAGTTTCATTCCGGTCCCGGTTCCGCCGGTCTTGTTTGTTTGTTTGTTTTTCCTTTTTTCTTTGTTTTTGGTCGTGGGGTGTTTTCTCCCCTTCTTTTTCTTCTTTCTCATCTTTTTCCTCGTTGTCTCTTTGTATGTTTTCGGAGGTGGGGTCAGGATGGAATCTGAACCTGAAACTTTGAAAAGTTTCAGTGTCGGGTTTGGTTTCATTCTCGCCCCCGCTGTGGGTCACCCAGGATCAGTTTTTGCTTTGATCCCACCTACGTTTGTTTCCATGTTTGTTCCTCGTTTGGTCTCGGTTGCTTTTCCTTTTGCGGACGCGGAGCCAGAATGTGGGTTGAACTTGGAAATGTTGGTTATTTCCATGTTTAGTTCCCATTCCAACTCCTGTCCTGGTTCCAGTTTCATCCTGGCTCCGCCCCTGCCGGTTTTAAAGGTAAGTATGTCTCTGGTTCGGATTGGTCCTGCCCTCGCCAGAGTTAAGTCTCTTTTTGCTAAGTATAATTAAATGAGGAGTATATGGAAAGGTAGGATGAATAATGATATTTTTCTATGCTCGAGGACTGATGAGGGAATTGTTTTGCAGGGTTAAAGCATGTCGAGAGGGTCTGATGTTGTTTCTCAAGGGAGTCAACCCACAAAGGTTCCAGGCCGAGAGGAAAGTGTAAAGGAAGAAGCCACGAGTCTTAGAAGATAGATGGGGTGTCTACTGGAAAAAGTAGATCGACATTAATGAAAGTGCTTCAGAGCATTCAAAGTAGCTTTGCGAGAGCAATTTTTGAGGTCGAGGATGAAACACATGATGTCTTAATGGTGGACACGAAGGCTGCAAGTTAATGATGGTGGTTGTAAAAGATCTGGAAGCCATGCCTGAAGGAGATCTTTCACCGACATGAACAGAGTACATGCATTTAATGCATCCTTGACTTTGTTCAAACCCTTCTGGAACCAACTTATTTTGTAGACCCTAAAACAGGGGCCGACGCATTTTTGGCGCGTTTTGTATATATGTCACTTTTTCCTCTTTGTAAAAGATATATACACAGAGGTAGATATTTTTAGATAGAGATATTTTTAGGAGAGGATCTTCTTTTTTTATCTTCCTTTTGGTTAAGAGTTAGCAAGTTAGTGTTAGAAGATAGATAAACTCGAGAGCAGAAGTAGAGTAGGAGTTAAGTTCAGCAGTGGGAGGTGATGTATCTTCCAGATTTTCTTAGTATAGATGAAGATAATTCGAAGACATGGGTTTTCTGTACACTGGTGATCTTGCCAAATTTGTAAATACTGTTTATTTGTTTCACCAATAGTAGAAGTAGCCAGAGTTAAATCTACTTCATATTGTGCTCTGGAATGGTATTTATCTTGGGTTAATTATTTGATTTGGAAAGCTTTCAAGGAATGAAATTTTATCTTATATTTTGTTTAAATAATGATTTTCAATCTACTGTTAAAGTTTGCACTATGAATGAATGAAACTTTGTATTAATTACAAGTTAACTTTATTTTGCAGTTTCAGTTTAGGAATTCCTTGGAAGGTAACAAGTCTGATTAATTGGATGAATCAACACTCTCTCTAGTTTAAAATCTTTGATCTATCTTTTTTTGTTTCTTTTAAAACCACCGGTTAAAGTAGGTTTAAATATATGTTTGATCTTGTAACAATCCAGAAGCTCAATACCAGCAGGCCCCTTGAACATTACAACCATATTGACCACTTAGTGAACACCAATGTTGTGAACCAACATCAAAGACCATGGGAGGTGATCAACTTGATTGTTGATTGTCTTTTTCAGGAGAGGTGAGATATTTCACTTTTATCTTACCTGCATGTTGTGGGTCAACTTGGCACCATCAATAGGTGGGTCTAGTCGAGTTTCCACCAAGCTAGACACCAAGATATAAGATATCTAACACCAAGATACATGGCATCAAATATTCGATAAAGGCACATTGTAAGACACCAAAGAGATATTTTGAGAAGAAACCTTTCAATGGGGGTTCCTTCAGTAGGGAACCCTTTAAGACACTAGGGGGGCCATTTAAAGGAACACACCAATTGAAAGACACCACATTTTCCACAAGTTATTCTATCATCAAGGGATCCTTTTAAAAGATCTTTCATCAAGGAATCCATTGGAAAGAATGCTCCTATTCAAATGAAATTTTTCAAACTCTTTCATTTCATAAAAAGTGCTCCTTTTTCAAAAGAAAGTTTTCAAACTATTTCACATACGAGATCCTTTTTGAAAGAAAATTTCATCCAGGATCCATGAGAGAATACAACATTTTGGGAAATGAGAGATTTCAATAATGGATTCTTTTGTCAAGGAATTCATTGTAAAGAAAATTTGACACCAAGAAATCCTTTTTGAAAGAATTCACCTTATTGAAAATTAGAACAACATGATAGCCCCCCCTTAGGATGGTGTGTGCTACATAAAGGAGCACATGACATCCTAAGGGGAGAAAGGAGAGACAAATATTTGGCACACAACACATGATGAGATACATATTTGTGGTATGTTGTCACACACATGCAAGGGACAACACACAAGGACCACAACATCAAGAAGCAAATGAAGAAAAAAATCAAGAGACATGGGGATCTGAGAATTCAGGGTTAGATATGTTTATATATACAAGTAGATATAATATAGTGTATGAATGAATGTTCATCAATCCCCAAAGTTCTTAGAACATTAAGAAGAGCACATGAAGACAAAGTAAAAATAAAAATTGGGTAAACATGCAAGAAGGCCTAAATGCCCCCAATGCTTTGCATCGTCCTAATATCAAAAATAAATTTCATGACACACAAAAGAATGGAGATACAAACAGAAGAAGTGTACGAAAAAAAATTTGCGCTTGTATCCAAGTACCTACAAGGGTAGCAAGGGTCCTCCAGGAAAGATCACAAACATAAAATGACAAGCACAGGGAAATACAAACACACAAACAAATCTAATCTAAACATAAAGAATAGATACTGCCATAGTCCTCATCAACCAGCACGTTGTCCTGCTCCCAATCTAGATCATTGTAAGGAGAGGGCGGATGGGTCTACAAGGGAAAGATAATGAGGGCAATACCCTTTGACTCGCCTACAATAAGGGCCAAGGAAGAAGGCCCCTCAAGGTCTTCTTCACTGAGCTCTTGTCAAGCAAAAGTCATCGATCTTGCAAAGATTGGGGAAAGAATCAAGATATCATCCACTGAATTCAACATGCACTTTATTGGAGTGGCATGTGTCAACTAGTTGGGAAAAGAACAAGACACCTGAGAGTCATTTCCAACCTCATCGAGAGGGGCAGTGACAAACTTCGAGGAAGAAAGGTTTGCCTCTATCCCAAGATTGATGCAGGCCAAGACAAAACCATCTTCCAAAGAAGGAAAGCCCACCCTTCTTTGGACCTCCACTTGCAACGAGGTCATCCTCCAGCTTGTGCTTTAGTGAAGGATGTAGAATCCCCATAAAAGAACTGGAAGCAGAGGAGGAGGAAGGAAAATTTGTAGTAGACACCACCATTGTATTCAACATATCTATGGGCTAAGAGAATGGAGGGATGTATGAGAGGGGCATCAAGAGAGGGGGCTCCATAGAGGGAGCAATGAAAACTTGCACCCTTTTGGAGTGAGCGTCATTAAGACCTGTCGGAGGAGCTGGAAGAAAAATAGAGGTGATGGGAATCAAGGAAAAAACAATAGAAGAAGGTGGAACAACAAAAAAAGATGCATTTAGATAGACGCCACTGGCTCCCCCTCTGTCTTTTGCAAGGCAACATGTTCAGTGGCTAGAGCCTTTCACCTGTGCTTGTGCTTATGCGCAAGCTGAGTACGTTGGTTGTGGGTACTGGAAGACGTGGCCTAAGAAGAGATCGAAGGTTGTTGCTTAGCCACAAGAGTATCCTTTACAATAATTTTTGGTGGAAGGATTGTCTCCTGGGTAAGAGTAGGGGGAATCATAGGAGCAAAAATAAAAACAAGAGAAGTAGAAAAAAGTTCCTCGATAGTGGGCCTCTTCCTTTTCTCTACCTTAGGGGTGGGTGGAAGAACAATTAGAGGCTGTGGAGGCCAAGACATAGGAACAACTCCATGGGAAGGCTTCCCCCTATTGTAGACAGGGGATCGTGGTACTGTGGGTAGCACAAGAAGCTCAAAAACTTGATGCTTCACTTTTCGACATGCGAGCACCATCACACTTCCCATGCGAGGCACATGAGAAAAAGCTAAGGATTTGGTAGTAGGACGAGAAACAAAAACAAATAGAAATGCAGACACAAAAGGAGAAGGATCTAGAGCATGAGAAAGCTTACCCTTTCCATTGGACATGTAAGAAGAGGTAGCTTGTATTTGCACTACCATAGAGGCTTTTACATAGATTGCATAAGGAGAAACTAGATAACTAGCCTTCAACACTGAGTCCCCAATCTTATATTTAATATAAACCTTATATAACAAATCTCCCCTAGGAGGGAGAGGTCCGATTGGGGCATGCCAAAAGTGATCCAGTGAGAAGCCCCCATGTGACACCAGTGGTTTATAGCTAGTGGCATGCACCACGTGCATAGTGCCTTCATGAGGGAAAATTAAACATATATCAACAAAAGAGGTGACACCATTCATAGAGGCTAGCCATGGAATGCCCAACATTACTCTAAACAGGTCAAACTCTAGAATGATAACAAATGATACATCAACAACCTTGGGTCCTACCAAGATTGATAAAGAAATAGTGCCCATAGGGGCCATAGAGAGTCCATAATGGGTATAGAAAGTGGTCTTTGACTCTTTGTATCTCTCCTTATGTAAGTTGTTTATGAATAGAGTTTCCTCCATTATCACATTAACCCAACTCATCAGATCAACTAAGATGCCAGTTACAACATTTCCATTAATCTGGGCAAAAATGTATAACAGGGAAGGCTCCTTGCTAAGAGGCACATCATGTGAGGTGAAAGTTATATCTAGAATAGCACTCACATTTTTAGGAGTAGGGATACGCGTGAATGAAACCATGTTCACATACTTAGATAAAACTAACTCAGAAGATGTAGAAGATTGTGTTACTAAATTTACAGAAAATGACCTACCTTAGATTATGTTTCCAAATATCCAAGAGTCCTAACCACATATCTAGGGGTCATAGATTGGGTCGCAAAGCTACACATTTCACGACACATAAATCTAGAATGCACCTAGGACACGAGAGAAAGATTCCTCAATACAAAGAAACAAAAAAAATGATGTTCACGTTGATTTCACCAAAATATAGAGTAGGGGGATTTGTCACCCCCAAGGCTCCAGGTCATAGGAGATCTCCAAGGAATGAACCACCCTAAACTACCTTAGGTTGATCAATAGGTAATGGTAGGTGTTTTAGAAATCAGGCAAGCAAACTACAAGGGTCTCAAATTGTGACTCAATCAACTCTCTATCTAAGGACAACAGTGCAAGAACCAAACTTCAACATGCTGCATTGGAGTCTCAAGGATGCACTAGCATCTTGTACAGACAGTGAGTCGAATAATAGTCAAAGACACTCAAGGTCTACTTACAACCCGAATAACAGATCTTTATAATTTGATAGTTTAATACAAAAATATCCAAGAGTCCTAAATCTACACTCAAGGTCTACTCACATTTTCAGGAGTAAGGATACGCGTGAATGAAACCATGTTCACATACTCATATGGAACTAACTCAAAAGATGTAGAAGATTGTGTTACTAAATTTACAGAAAATGACCTACCTAGATTATGTTTCCAAATATCCAAGAGTCCTTCTAACTATGTATATAGGGGTCATAGATTGGGTCACAAAGCTACACATTTCTCAACAAATAAATCTACAATGCACCTAGAACACGAGAGAAAGATTTCTCAATACAAAGAAACAAAAACAAGGATGTTCATGTTGAGTTCACCAAAATATAGAGTAGGGGGATTTGTCACCCCCAAGGCTCCAGGTCATAGGAGAGCCCCAAGGAATGAACCACCCTAAACTACCTTAGGTTGATCAATAGGTAATGACAGGTTTTTTATAAATCGGGTGAGCAAACTAGAAGGGTCTTAGATTGCGACTCAATCAGCTCTCTATCTAAGGACAACAGTGCGAGAACCAAACTTCAACATGCGACATTAGAGTCTCAAGGATGCACTGGCATCTTGTACAAATAGTGAGTTGAATAATAGTCAAAGACACTCAAGGTCTACTTACAACCCGAATAACAGATTTTTATAATTAGATAGTTTAATACAAAAATATCCAAGAGTCCTAAATCTTCACTCAAGGTTTACTCACATTTTCAGGAGTAAGGATACGCGTGAATGAAACCATGTTCACATACTTAGATGGAACTAACTTAGAAGATGTAGAAGATTGTGTTACTAAATTTACAGAAAATGACCTACCTAGATTATGTTTCCAAATATCCAAGAGTCCTTCTAACTACGTATATAGGGGTCATAGATTGGGTCACAAAGCTACATGTTTCACAACACATAAATCTACAACACACCTAGGACATGAGAGAAAGATTCCTCAATACAAAGAAATAAAAACAAGGATGTTCACGTTGATTTCACCAAAATATAGAGTAGGGGGATTCGTCACCCCCAAGGCTCTAGGTCATAGGAGAGCCCCAAGGAATGAACCACCCTAAACTACCTTAGGTTGATCAATAGGTAATGACAGGTGTTTTAGAAATCAGGTGAGAAAACTACAAGGGTCTTAGATTGTGACTCAATCAGCTCTCTATCTAAGGACAACAATGTGAGAACCAAACTTCAACATGTCGCATTGGAGTCTCAAGGATGCACTGGCATCTTATACAAAAAATGAGTCGAATAATAGTCAAAGACACTCAAGGTCTACTTACAACCCGAATAACAGATTTTTATAATTTGATAGTTTAATACAAAAATATGAAAAATAAACAATACAACAAGAAGAATACTAAAAGGAATTATTCTAATGAAAATAATGACAAATAAAGAGTAGGAAAAGATACTACTCACACATAGTCTAGTCCTCTAGCTAGTTTCAAGCGGACAAACCTACACCTACACACACAGAAATAGGAAAAATCTTGGGTTGTGTTTTGAGGTCTACCTTAATTAGACCCTCATTTCGGTGTTCCCACCTCCACAGATAGCCAGATATGCAATGATATAGAAAATTTGATAAAGAAGAGAATGAAA
Organism: Sequoia sempervirens; assembly: GCA_007258455.2. Classification (NCBI taxonomy): domain Eukaryota; kingdom Viridiplantae; phylum Streptophyta; class Pinopsida; order Cupressales; family Cupressaceae; genus Sequoia; species Sequoia sempervirens. The sequence goes on from VDFB02000017.1 coordinate 247,774,819, forward strand.
GTGACACAATAATGTAGAGATCAATGACAACTTGAATGCTACTCTAAAAGACAATAGATGCAAAAATGTAAAAACACAATGTTACCTTCCTTGCTATAAGCACTCAAGGTCGATAGAGGAAAGAAGAGAACACCACCACATTGAGGAGATAGAACTTCGTTGAAGCGAAAAGATCCAAGTAGAAGGTTGGTAGTAGTGTGATATAGCAAGAAAAAATGATCAAGAAGTGTGAGAGAATGAGCTTGAGAATGAGATAAGTAGTATGAGAGTGAGTTAGAGAATGTTGAAGCATGAAATAATGAGTTTGAATTAGCAAAAATGAGGCAAGGAGTCATTTTTCATTGGTCAAGACCCGGTAGAGGATGTTACCCTTGCGACCAACTAGAAAATGGCACGCTTCTATAAATCTCAGAGGAAAGAATCTATCAGGACGACACACAGTGCACAGATGTCCACAGGGCGTGTGTGCATCCCTAAAAAATATTCCTCCACCAACACAAAAAGATAAGGACGCGTGGGAAAATAAGGAAGATGGCAGTGGGTTTATGCATCTTTGTACTTGTAATTCTAAAGTAAGGGTAAATAAATGGGAAATTTTCCTAGGGTGCAAATTTGCACCATTACATAATGTGAATCTTCATTTCTTGGCCTCCTTGAGCACAAATGGTGGTGTTTTTTTCACTCTAGGACACACCTTTTGAAAGATAATGCCCAAAACCCTTACAAATTCAAGCGAGAAAGGGAATGAATTTGCAATATTGCTCTATTACTTTGTTCGAGTAGCCAATATCTACTTGCAAAATAAAAAAAATCCACAAACATGTATATGCAAGATGAAAAAATATCATAAGCATGGATACAAAATGTACTGAAGAACCTTGCTTATAAAGGTAAGGATGAGGAGATGAGAAGGTCTAACTACCCCACAACGAAAGACACATGTGTAGGAATCTATGGACAAGTGTAGGGACACTTGGTGAGACAAAAATTTAAAAGTTCCTAAGTGGAGACTTAACTAGGGTGAATAGGTTAACCTAAGAAGTGTGATTAGCTAACTAGTTTGATAATAACCCTATTTACCCTAACATGAAGATTTTTGCAAATTAATCTCACAACTCCTTTGGATTAAGTGGGACAGTTTTGCTAGTTTTTGAGCCAATTCTTGGTCTCATTGCATCCAATCTAGGTCCAAAGGTACTTTGGGAATTAAAAATCCCAAAATTTAAAGATCATGTATAGTTGCTAAGGGATCACTAGAATTTTTAAAGGTAACAAACCATGATTTTTTCTATTGAGACATAAAATTGTTATAAGAGATATTAAAGGGAAGGTGTGGAATGTAAATTGGTTGAATATGACTCTTCTTGTGTCATTATTTTTGGTTAAAGCCTTTTTCCCTATTCAATCCATTTGATAAGCTTGGCAACAAGTATTTCATTTCTTAAATTGAAAAGATAATTCATTACAACATGGTTTTACCTTTGCATCTTCTTTCATCTAGTGGAATAATCATATCTGATATCAAGATGAACCTTTAGTCATAAACTTTAATAGGGAATATTATCACTTGTTCAAGAAATAGATTTGACAATTTAATAATATGAGTTCACTTTTTTACACTAGTCTCATTGGCAAGTTACTAAAAACATTCAAGTTTGAATAATAACTCCAAGAAATTTCTTAATTTTGTTCAATATCTAGTCCTCTTTAATTTAGTGGTTAAAGTATGCAAGTTCTTACATTGTGTTATCTCCTCAAGGATTAATTTGGCTATCTTCCCAACATTTCTCATTTTTCCCTTAAAACAAATGTATCTCCTTCTCAGAATGTCTTTAGTTCTTTGCAACAATATTAAATGAAAGTGCAAATTTAGTGAAAATTATTGGGCCAAATTGAATGCACAATTCTAGAAATCCAAAGTTGGGATGCTCAAATGCTTTCTTGAAAAAATCTATATTACAAATTTCCTATTTGTGATAGACTTAAATTCCTTGTTTAGCCAATTAAAATGCCCCCTTTGTCATTCAAATGAAACTATGAAACACTTATTTTGGAGATGTATTTTTATAAAAAAAATTATGGTTTGTAATTTTTGAAGATTTAATTGCTTAATTTTATCATTAATTAAACTAGAAAAAATATTTATTTGGAATGAGTCAAAATAACAATGTGATTGTTGATTGAATTAGAAGTATTATCCTTCTACTCTTATGGAGAATCAATTGCATAATTGTGTCTTCTAATTTTTATACTCACCTAGACTATAACATCAAGGCTTTACAAACATACTTTTGTAGATTTCATCATTGTCTTCTCAATTATAGATAATACTAAAGATAAATAAATATATCACCTACTAGCTAGAGCAAATAAAATTACTAATCAATCATCTCCAATTCAATCAACATGGTATAAATAAAAGAGTTATGTACATGACAATGCCATAATGAAATCTATAATTATGATCCAATTCAAATCTAGAAGCGTTTGAATTCAACTATAATGAATTGTGGAAATATCATACTCGTATATGCATACTTGTTTAGTCATTTTCAAAACTTTGGTTCTTTGTAGTTTTGTGATTTCTTTTTTCAATGTAATTCAATAGTGTTCAATTAAAATAAATAAATAAATGTAATCAATGTGAAAAAAACTTTAAAATACCAAAGGATAATTATTTATGAATGAATATATTCTCTTATATCTTTACATCAATAGGTGTTCCCTTAATGAGGAGCATTTGAACAAATACATAGATTGATGGTTGAGATTAAAAGTACTACCATAAAAAGATGTTGACCTTTCATTTTTTAAATAATATTATTTAACTACTCATAAATGATAGGAAACAAAAAAGCTCTTGACCTTGCATTTATTACATTTTAAAAGTAATATTATTTAAATAGTCATAAATGATGGTATAAAAAGATCTTTGACCTTACATTTATTATATTTTTCAAAATAAGCTTTATTTAAATGGATATGAATCGTGGAGAATAAATAAGATCTTGAGCTTACATTATAATACATTATTTTGATCCAATCATATTTTTGGTTCAAGATAATATATTATAATATATTGATCACTCTATTTGAAAACAAACATCAAAATTTTAAAGATATTTTCAACTATTTCCACTATTTAAAAATATCACACATCTAAATTGATGAGAATATACCAATTCTTTAAACTAATGAGAATATAGGATGGCTAACTAGTCATGTCCTTACTAAACATGGGACTTATCTCACTATTGTCCATGACCTATACTTTTTTTCAAAGAACACACTTTGAGATTCTACTATATATATGTTTCCAATGATATTAAGGGAAAAGTGTCATTTTGGGTTTAGAGTTAAATGGACACTTGAAGAGAAATTAATATGATTGCACATTACAATAACCTAATTAAAGTTGTCTAATCAAATTATCTAAAAATTAAAAGACCAAATTTAAACAATGAAAACATTTTATTTCGTCTATTTAAAAAATGTATATTAAAAATGCATACATGCATACATGCATGCATGCACAAACACACTCACACATATACTTTTCAAATGAAAAAAATTATATACTTTAATAAATCACTTTACTTACATGTAATGTAAGTAAATATTTATGTTTTCAACATAAAGATATTCTAAGTATTTCAATCAAATACCCACTTAAGCATGGTGGATAGATAAAATATATATTTAATATGAATTTTTACAAAAAAAATCAATGCGATTGAACATTACAATTAACCTAATTAGAATTGTCTAATTAAATTATCTAAAATTTAATCACCTTCAATTTTAAACAAGTATTTCATCTATTTTAAAAATTGTATAATAAAAAAGAAAAAATAAAAATATATATAAAATACATATATTGTTCAAATTGAAAAAAAGTTATATATTTTATTGTTAATCGCATTACTTAGATAAATAGATATTGTTGATGTTCCCAACATAAAGATATTCTCAGTACTTCAATCAAAGTGTCCATTTAAGCTTATGGTAGGTAGATAAAATATATATAAATACTATGAACTTTCATAGAAAATTCAATATGATTGAACATTACAATAATCTAATTAAAATTGTCTATATTCAAATTATCTAAAATTTAATCACCATTAAATTCAAACAATTATTCCATCTATTTTAAAAATTATATAATAAAATAAATATAAAATATAAATACTTCTCAAATTGAAAAAAAAAAAAAATTGGCTTGATGAGGAGGGATTTTTAATCTAGTCCACTCTAGGTGAGGTCACAAAGAGACCTCATCCTCAACATTAACACACAACTTCAACATAAATCATCCAAACCCACACACACAACAACCTAACAAGGGCAGAGACGGTGAGTGTTCGCGAGCACACTAACCCACTAGGGATCTAAAGCACAATTTGGAGTATAAAGTCACTTGGCATAAACGTCAATGATATGACTGCCTACAACATCAATGTTAGGGTTCAAATCCACGAGCACATTGGATTAGCGAGGGCACAAGGCTCATGATCACAATAATCCAATAGAAATTTGAACCTTGATGACCACAACAATACCACCACTTTACCATCATACTATGAAATCAACCCCTCAACTTGAAGATATAATATATAATATTTATGTTTCCAACATAAAGATATTCTTAGTACTTGCATCAAAGTACCCATCTAAGCTTTATGGTAGGTAGATAAACTATTTATTTAATGTAATGCAATGTCGGTAGGCAAGTGGAGAACAAAAGAAAGTAGGCTAGCATGCTTTGAATAGTCTTTGTTCTTAGCCAAAAGGCTAGCCACTTTGGGCTTGACATGACAAGACGAGGGATATGTTATGGAGAACCTTCACATTGTAAATTGCGCACTGCCGACTAGAGGCCACGGGTCAAAAAGTCGCACCGCCCTCAGTTCAATGAATTTCCTTGCGAAACGCCTCTCCACTTCCAACCCATTCATTATTCACGTGAATATCACGCTCTTACTGGAGATCTCATCTCTCGCCCTTATTCTCCTCCATAACACATCTGACTTGGACCAATCACAGGCCACCATCACGACCCAACGTTATGATTAATTTCCAGGATAACGAAACACGTGTAACGCCAATAGTGGAAGAGGCATGGGAAGGCGCGTCAGTCATAATGGAATAACGTACCAGCTGCCAGCTGCAATCTGCTCTGCCACTCAGCTAGCATGGCCGCGGATAATTCCCTTCCCCCTGTTTAAGCACACTTAATTTACACGGCAGTTCCCCGTCTCCTTAAATACCCCTCGCCTGGACTCGTATTATACAGAGATTCAAGTTCGAGTAGCAGTGCATTGCAAACTGGGTTGAAAAATTTTCGGACATGGTTGGGTTTGGGATTAGATTTATTTTTGTGCTGTTCTGTGTGGTCGGGTTGTGCTCGGGTGAGTTAGTGAAAGAAGAGCCTCTGGTTCTGAAGTACCACAATGGGCCTCTTCTCACAGCAAGCCCTATGCTTGATGTGAATTTAATATGGTACGGGAAGTTCAGTCCCGTGCAGCGTTCGATCGTGGGGGACTTCGTGCAGTCCTTGGGGGGTGTCTTCCGGGGAAACTCTCTGAAGACCTCTGTGTCCACCTGGTGGAAAACTACTGAGTCCTACAAGGCTGCTTCCAATGGAGCCGCCCCCGCCCCTGTCAAGACGAAGACCAGGCTTGGGAGGCAGAAGCTTGACGAAGCCTACTCCATGGGCAAGTCATTGAAGAGGACGGACATTGCAGTACTGGTCGAAAGGGCCATTTCGTCAAGAGCCCTGCCTGCAAACCCTAATGCAGTTTATCTGGTTCTGACGTCTGAGGATGTTACCGTGGAGAGGTTTTGCATGAGCTCGTGCGGGTTCCATGCAAGTATAGTGAAGGGGAAGACTGCATTTCCTTATGCGTGGGTGGGGAACTCGGAGACCCAGTGTCCAGGGCAGTGCGCATGGCCATTTCATCAGCCCCTTTACGGCCCTCAGACTCCTCCTCTGGTGCCCCCCAATGGTGACGTGGGCATCGACGGAATGATCATCAACATTGCCTCTGTTTTAGCTGGAGCCGTGACGAATCCATTCAATACTGGTTATTTCCAGGGCGACGCCTCTGCGCCATTGGAGGCCGTGTCGGCGTGCCCGGGAATGTATGGGTCGGGGGCGTATCCTGGTTTTCCTGGTAACCTGTTGGTGGATAAAACAACAGGGGCAAGTTTCAATGCGCATGGAGCAAATGGGCGTATGTTTCTGGTGCCGGCAATTTGGGATCCCAATACCCTTTCTTGCAAGACCTTGGTGTAGATAATACTCTGGCGATTATCTCTGGCTAAAGAAGTCAGGCTATGTACAGAAAATACAAATAACATGAATACTGTATCTGATCGTATGCAGTTTTAATTTAATGGATATATGATTTTATTTTAAGGAAACAATTATTTGTTTTATTGTGCTTAGCTGTCATGTGAGAAATGAAACATGGCCGACGGACCGCCACTGAAATGCACAGAACGCACGCTCCCAAGATCGTGGAAGTAGGGGGCTGATTAATAGCTGATATTTTCTTCCAAGCTGGTGGTAAAATGAACAATAATTTAGTAGGCTGCGGTATTGGTGATTTTGTGGTTTCGATCCTATTGAAAATAAGGCCACATTGTAACAACATCTTGATCTACTTTTTTTGGCGTTTGTTGCTTATTTTATTGAACAGTCACTCTCGGAGGATGGATCAGTGAGTGCGATCGCTCAAGCAGCCATAGAAATATCTATACACTTAAAATCAAAGTAATTATTCTTAAATTTTTAAGATCTTTTAATTTATTCGAGTTAAATTATAAATTGAGAAATCTACACTCAAAATCAAATTAATTATTCTTAAATTTCTAAGATTTTTTAATTTATTTGAGTTACATTATATATAACACATCGAGGAGAACTAAATCAAACATGCGTACATGAACAATTTACATCAGCAATGATCAGTTGAAAGTTTAACTATTTTGGACTCTAAATTTAAACAAATGTTGTAGCTGTTTGGAACAAATTACATCATTTTTATGCAGTTATAGTATTTGCCATTTAATCTTGTCCAAGTGATTATTGGTTTTCAGGAACTCCCTACAGTTGTGAACATAGAAAAACTGTTTGAAACATGATGTCAGAGTAAAATCTTAGCATTTATGATTCCAAATGTACACTGTGATTTGAAAAAAATAGTCATACATCTATTTTTCCATATATTAAACAAGACAATGATGTCAAAGTAAAACCTTATCATTTATGATTCCAAATGTACATTATGATTTGAAAAAAAGAGTCATACATCTATTTTTCCATATATTAAACAAGACAATTTGCCTTATAGAATCAACAACAATATTATTTTGAAGACCCAAACCTAAAATTGCTTCTTTCCAACTCAAAACATGATAAAAAATCGTCAGGCAAAAACAACCTTCCATTTTCTTTTAGTCAAAGAGTAGTCCCAAAATATATGTTTGAAACTTTCAATGTTCTTACAAAAAGGACATTTAACAGGTTGGATCTGCATATATTCCAACCTATCACCAATAGGCAGCTTGTAATATAAGATTTTCCGAGCCAAAATTTGAACATTAGCTTCAATTTTAGAATGCCAGATTTGAGCACTAATTTTTTTCCAAGTTTTTCCCTGAAACCTACAAATTCCATTTCCAATTCAATCTAAAGATTTAAAGGCAAGTGTGGAAGCAAATCCAAGTAAACTTTTTAAGAGAAACAAAGCGACACTTGGACAACCACCACCAATCCTTAAAATGATTACATTGTAAGAGAGTATAAATCTTTATAGCCAACTCAAAGGGAATCGATGATTTAACAAAGATAAGAAACCCTTTATATTTGTCACTTAAATCAATGTTATGCTTAAGATTTTGCCAATTGACCCAGTGTTAAGCATTAAAATCCCACAAATCCTCAAATCTTTGAACTCCTTTTTTAAATAAAAAATATGACAACCTTGGAAAGGCAACAAGAAGCGGTTGGTCCTAATATTGTACTAGTTTATTCCACCATATTGATAAAGATCCAAAGTTGAACCCATGTTCTAGAGAAAATTTCCAATCTAGGAAAATTAGAAACACGTTGCCAAGCCTTCCAACATGAGACTAAAGGAAAATAAGTTTTAAGATGAACGAAATGAGCCAATAAAATTTTATCTTCCTAGTTGACTTATTTCCATTTCCCTTTGACAGTAGCCTAGAGAATCCAAAAACGAACCAAGTTTTTCCATGGTCATCTCCATTGACTGTTCTAACAATCCATTTCACCATCAGACAAGCCCCTTGCGTTCTAGGGTCCAAAATGCCTAAACCACCTTTGGCCTTGGGTTGGATGCAATGTAACCAAGAAGCAAATTTAAAACCTACCTTACCACTCCAAATGACCAATAAGAAGCTACGAACAATTTTGTTAAGGTCTTTGTATCTTTTTTTGATGGCATCCAACAAGAGGAATAATACACTTGCGATGTAAAAAGAAATCAATTCACAACTTGAATTTTGTCAACTAGAGAAAACTTTATTTCCCCCAGTACATAGTTTATTTTTTATTTTATTTTTAAATACTAGTTCCACATTTCAAAAATGGAGACACCAAACCCAAATGGAATGCTAATACACTGAGTAATCTACCCATATTTAATTTGTTTTCAAATAAAGTTGAATTTTTATTGACAAGAGTTCTAATGAGTGGTTTTTAGGACAAATACTCTAATTTTTAGGATAAGTGCAAGAGAATAAGTCTTTTTCAAAACAATAATTTTTTATTTTAAAAATTAGAGTTTCTTATAATTAAGATAAAAATTGAAAACACTTCTAGATATTTGTTTTTATATTTAAATATATGATTAATTTTAGTACTAATAATAAAAGATACTCAAAAGGTAAGTCTTTGACCTAAAAAAATAGTAAATAGTTATTTTTTCAAAATCTTTTTATGGGCATATATAAGTCATTTTCCTAGCATGTTAGCACAAATAGGGAGGGTCTTTGACAAGATGGTTGGTGGGGCCTATCAAATTGTCTTGTTAAGAGGAAAAAATATTTATTAGCCTCAATATTAAAAGGAATATTATTTCTAGATTGTCAAAGTTGAAGCATTTTAGAAGTTTAATTTATTTTTTCATTTATTGTCTATTATATAGAATAATAAAAAGTTGAATCTAGATTGATAGGAGTTTTCTAATGAAACCATAATTAAGTACGTGGTTTTTAGGGCAAATTCATCAAAGATGGGTGGAAGTCTAATTTTTTAGGATAAGTGTAAGATAATTTTTTTTTGAATAATATTATTTTTCAAATGTATATGATATTAAAGTTTGGTTTGGATTTTTTATAATTTTTTTAAAATATATATTTTATTTATTTTATAATTGAAATTAAGGTGTAAATTTCAAGGTCTTTTTATACGGTTCACACAATTTGAATTAAAAGAAATTTAGTATTATTATTTTTTTAGTGTCTCAATAATGATATCTAAATTAATCACAAAAGAAATTATTAAAAAATAGAAATATATGTTCTTTCGAGTTTATGAGGCATCGTGTTTAAAAATTAATAAATGAATAGAAAAATATGTTAAAGATTGAAAAAATTACATATTTGAAACTAAAAATTTCATCTATAATGACTTACCTAAAAATGCATAAGAGGTGTGAATTGAGTGTAATACCTAACTAGTTTATTTTTTTATGTATTTTGTACACTTGTCTACTTAAGTTTACTTAAGGTGTTTTTAAGACATTTTCACTTTATCTCTCAAGTCATAAGATTAAGCCATATATCATAATCTTTGTCGCCCTATGTCTCACCCTTGCCTATATAATTTTTAGTGTAATCTCAATTCATGATTAATGTGTTCATCTTTTATATTATGCATCCTTTGATAAAATAGAATTATTTTATCATTTTGGATCTCTCTTATGCTTTTATTGAAACTTCTAGATCTTGTGTGGCTATCTGTATAACTAAAATTTGGATGATATAGAACATTTGATAACTCTTCTCATCCTTCAACATGCCATGTATGGAAGAAAATGAACAAGCCAAGGTGAGTATGCACCAATCCAAAAAATAGAAGCATAAAATCCAAGTGATGCAAAAGGCTCCAAGTTGTTAAAGGTAAAAACCCACATCACTGGAAGTAGCATCCACAACATATGCTAATACATCCAACCATCCATACCTCCTAGGTATAAAAATAAATAGTAAACTCATACCAATAATGTATGCAACCCATAAACTTCAATCACAAGCTCCATGTATAAAACTTGTCAATGAAGAGCATACATATCCAAGAACTCCCACTACATAGGTAATGCCAAATCTGAAAATAGAATAATGAATATCAAGTCTACCAATCAATACTCATACCAAGGTGTGACGAATGATTAAAATAATGTATAGTACTAAGAACAATCACGTTGATCCACACATGCAACACCAATAGTTGCATACACTCTCACAACATATCACTATAACTCTCCCAAATCATCTGAACATGAACCTCTAGGAAGTAGCCATAGAAATTTAAAAAAGAGAAAACTTGTAAATCATACCATGTCCTTCTACCAACACTCAAAGTGCTATGTTATGTCAAGTATGATCTCCTTACAACCCCAAATGAAAAGCCTCAACAATACCTAATCACTCAATCTCATAGATCAAATGAAATGTATTTCATGTAATATCAACATGGATGTAATGTTATTTTAGGATATTCTTAGAGTAAATTTGAGCTCTCCATTAAGTTTAGGGTGTCTATTTTTTTAATTTTATCCAAATTGGATATTGGAGGCTAAATCCCTAAGGATTTGCATTTGTGAGGTGGTTGTCATATCTAAAAGATAGTTGTATTTTAAAAGCATTTGGGTCAAATTTGACTCTATGACATCTAGAAAGCCTCAAAACCTATAGATCAACTATAAAATCGTCAAAATAGAACACTTTTTTCTTAACCCATCAAGAAAAAATGTGTTCTCCTCAATTGTATGGATTGTGTTGTAGAGAATATTCTCTACATAGGAAAATAATTATGTTGAATCTTTGTCTACATAGGTAGGCATCAATAGAATCTTTAGCACATCCTTTTAACCGCTGAGTAACTTAATTCACTAGATTTTATATTATTTATTATTTTTCTAAAGCTCTATAGGTCATATTTATTGGCATAGGTACTAAAGATCAAAAGTATTGCAAGTTTACTAGGGTGCCATGTGACATGTATCCCCACCACTATAGCCATGGTTGCACTATTAACCTACCACTATTATCTAGCAAGAGGAATATATGTGCAAATTATAGGAAGAAAACAACCTAGAATCCATCAAATTATTACCCAACAATGATAATGAGTTTCCCATGAGAATTTTAGCAATTTTCAAACATATGACAATTATTTCACATTTCCAAGGTAGTTTTGCAAGGGAAAGTTGATGGTTAGGAATCTTTTGGGAATCTAGTATATTTTGGAGGAATATTTAAATACCCAATCCCTGACAACATCTTGCATTAACTAACATTAGAACTTTCTTCCTCCAATCCATATCCTACTTCATTTGAGTTTTAATCTTTGCAAGCCTTGTTCTGAGTCATATTGACTCCAATTTATGAGCAATTTTTTTTTTGAGAAATTTTGAGATCTTCATAATGGTGTAGATGGTTTTTAATTTTGTTAATTGAATTCTCCATAAATTATAACTTTTTACAATTTTTGTTGAGCATTTCTCATTAATTTTAGTTATATATTTTTTAAAGTATATAATTTTGTAATTACTTCTCATTGGTGTAGTCTGATTTATTCCATTTGGCATCAAATTAAACTTTTAAATTAATGATCTGATTTTGTATATGTAATGTACTAAAATCAAAAACCACTTTGTTGATTTAGAAAATGGCAATTGTAATCACATTAAGTAGTGTTAAAACCTTATATTGTTAGGGGAATCATTTATGAGTGAGTATGCGAGGTAATATTGTAGTGATTGATTGCTTTTAATTTTTTTAATGCCTATTCTTGCAATGGGGAAACCCCATATTGAACTCTTAATCAATATAATTGAGACTCATATAAAACAATATAATGGAACTATTTAATGGGAAAATGGTGTACTAGACATCTAAAATAAACTATTCTTCAAATTACTAATCTACATCAAAAGGAGTTGTGGAAAATAAATTATGAGGAAACTCTTGGTCACATTTGTTCATTAGTATCTTTTGATTTAGAGATTGAGTTTTCATGTAAAGATCTTGTAAATTCCCACATCCTCTTCTCTTGTGTTTTAAATGATATGGAGAATTAGAAGGATTTGCAAAGATCTAATAACCTCTACATTTTGCATATGTGTTTTGTGAGATTTGGGTGATTGCAACATTTATAGTTATACTAGTAGGCTTTTTGACTATTCCAACGCATCCAAAAGGCTTGAGAAAGTCATATTTGGCTTTTTGTTTCATCTAAATTGGAGATTATTTGACAAAGTTGCAAACAAGGGTTTGGAGCTCAAATCTGGTGAAATATTTTTATTTGAAGCCATTTTCATTTTTTCTTCAAAAATCCAACTTTCACTCGTTGTGAAAAATTATTTTTGGGTTCTGTTCTCAGGATCAAAAAACCATCTAGCTATCCATTAAATTTTGTATATATTGAGTAGATCTAGAAAAAATCGCTTCCAAAAAAGTGTCACATGTCCATTCTTCTATAGGTTGAGGGTTAAATAAACTTCAGTTTTTCATCTTATGCTTGTTGGATCAAAAAACCATTTATAGTTTTTGTTCTTAGCATCAAAATATTTTTGGGTTTCTATTATTGTCTACACACAATGAGTAGATTTTTCAGAAATCAAATCAGAAGTAAAACTATTTTTTGCTAGAAAAAAATTGTTTCCTATAGGATAAATTCAGCTAGTTTTTCAAAAATTCATAACTTTTTGCCACAAGGTCCATTTTTAGAAAATGAGATCATCGAAAAGTTGGAGATGAACACTTTCTATCCACGGAGGTATTGAATTTTTTTTCCATTTTATACCAAATATTTCAAGTTGAAGCTTTTTTGTTGTAATTTCTTCAATAGGACATAACTTTCGCCTCAGTGCTCTAATTTTCATAAACAAATAGGCATTGGAAAAGTATTGGAGAGCACTACACAAAAATAAGGCTAATTTTTCTAGGTTTTGTTTCAGGTTCATTTTGTATCAAAATTTGTAATTTTTTTTTCATTTTTAGCCTATTGAGCATTATATCTTGGAAAAGGCTTTGTAAACGCACTGAACTATAAAGTATCAAACTTATAATATTTAGGGGGGTGATCCATGATACTAGTGAAAAGGGTGGGAGTGTATTGATGTTCTTTTTTTGGTGTTTCTTTGTAATCATTTGAGGATTATATATCATGGGTTTTTCTATTCATCCTTCTATGATAATTTTGGATAAGGCTAATTATGAGTCTTGGAAAAAAGGCATTATAGCCCATCTCAGATGGCTAAAACTTTTTCCTTAACGTTATGGGATCATACCTGAACTAGACACACCTAGAAGGAAATCAGTTTGGGGTAATAGAATTGATCGTGTATTAGGAGTAATTGGCTTTCATGTTGATGCTTACACTATGTTGGCTATAGCGGACATTGAATGTCCCTGCACACTTTGGACCAAGATTTTGGAGATTTTTGGAGACCTTCATGTTTCTCCATTCCCAGATGATCTTGCTACATATTGCCTCATTCCACTTGATGATGTAGATAATATACCCTTTGATGATGATACTTTAGAGGAGCTTAAGTATTATGCACGTCTTGAACATTCAAGTGACACAGAGACTTCTCTTGCTTCTCATCTCCATGTTGAGATTACATCACCATCACCTATTACAGCTTCAAATATCAGAGATACTTCTTCAAGAGTCTCCAATGATTCATTGCAGCAGGATCATTTATGTCTTTTGGCTCCAATCCATTGCGACCAATTTCTACCAGACATCTCTTATTTTTTTGTAGAGTCCCTCATCTTGGATCTACATGACACTATTGAGGACATACATATTCTCTTTGAGGACCACTCTTTTTTCCTTGCATTTGTTGCTACTGCAGAATCCAGAGTTGCTTCTTCGAAAGCTTCCAATGACTTCTTGTAGTAGGATATTTATAGTCTTCTTGATATAGCTTTATGCGATGATTTATTGGAAAGAGTTTCAAAATTGTTTATGGAGACACACATTTCATATTTGAAGGACACATTTGAGGGGTTATCTCTCCTCTTTGATGACAATCATTGCATAGATGTTGTCAATCCATCATTGTCTTTGGATTGTGCTTTATATTAGTCTCTAGGAGATCCTAATTCGTCATCTTCAGCAATGTGGCGTAGAATGCCTAATTTGATTGTGGCAGCTTTTAACATCGACACGGGGATGCTTGAGTTGACTTCAGAGACTTCATACATCTTGCACTTTCTTCCTACATATTCCTTTCAAGATTTGGGAGACAGTTTGCACATACCATTGGTTACATTTCTTCCTAAGGGGAGGAATGTTGTTTGACAATCATGGACTATCTTCTCCATATAGTTTCAAGCATCTACCATTCGATCTCTTCAAGGGAGACTACTTAGTCCTTTTCTTCTCTCTCTATTCTAGGGGGTGTTCTCTCTCTATTTGTGGGGGGAGGCTTCTTCTTCCTTGGGGTGGAATTCGATATGTACATGGGTACCTAACATGGCCTCATTTTTTAGGACCCATCATCTTTTACATCCTCCTAAGATGTGCTTAAGGGGGGTATTGGTGTAGATTTTTATTTTCCTAGTTGGTTAATATATTTTCCCTTAGTCCTAGGTTTTTCCTACACTTTATTAAGCTTGCTTAGGATAATAAAGTGAGTTTATTACTAGGAGATAAGTGAACCGTGTCCCCTTCCTTTAAGGGTGGAAAAATTTCCACTTTTGGTGGCATCCTCCACTTTTGGTGGTTGACTCCAATTGGTTGGATTTTCCACCTACCTCTTCTCCTAAGTTCTATACAAACTCACTACCTAGCTTGTATTTGCATCTTCATGCATTAATCTTTTGGCATGCATCTTTGCAGTATTGTCACAATGACATTACATAATCTCTCAAAGTCTTGGTTTGCATTCTTCTAGTTTTTCAATTTGTGTACCTTTGTTTTTCTCTTAAAAAGTTCCTTGGGTTATTCAATCTATTTTAGATTTATAACAAATCCTTTTTTATTTCCCATGAAGGAAAGTTCGACAATGGACATTTTTTTATAACATTGTTAATAGTAGGTTATAAGGTGTATATATAAGTAGATAAAAATATGTATGAATGGAATATTATACATATATGAAAAGGGAAGTTTGATATGATTGGTATAAATTCATAAGTTATGGTAGTAATGATGTGATAATATATTTTATCTTGATAATCTAGATCCATTGAACTTTGTGTTATTGATATTTGAGTTTTAATACTCTTTTTTGTGGCCCCTAGGTGCCTTATAGTATTTAAAGCTAAAAAAATATAAATTTAATTATTTATGAATATATCAATTAAATTTTAAGTAATTATATAATATTTGTGTTATTTTGGATAATACAAAGGCATTAGTTTTTTATATGCAACAACTAAATGTAAAATTTAAAATGTATAACTTCGTTAAATTAATAATGCATGGCTTCAACATTGCAACAAAATGATTATTTACTAAATGACACTTATTTAGTCTAAAAAATAGATATTTCATCAACCATATAGTTAAACATTTTTTTTTATGGGAATACTATATATTAAAAAAAATGTGTTCAAGCATACAATCAAATCCTCAAAAATATAGTTAGAATGGGATTATTATGCAGTTAAACTAATCAAGTTAAGAGAGAAAAAAACAAACATGTGGCTACAAAAGGGGAAAAAACCACAAAATTAGAAACTCTACAACCAAAAAAAGGAAAGAACAATCACATTACCATATTAATATAAAAAATAAAATCATTAAGACACAAGGTAAATTCTATAAGAGAAGGGTATTGATCATTAAAATTATTCCATCTACCACCTTACAAATTCTTGCCACCTATCATTAGTAGCTTCTTCCTCCTCAAGTACCTTCTACTAAAAAATATGGATAGTTCTAGGTAGAGAGATAGCTAAATCTAGTTGAGGGAATTTATTCCAATCATGAGTGATCCAACCACATCATACAAAAGAGATGGGGGATTTATGTGAATGTAGAGACCACCCACCTTGGTGGTTGAAATGTTGTAGAGGGAGATGAGTCCAACTAGAGTGTTATCTTATGGGTGATGGTGGTGATAGAGTGTTGGCTCTCTAAAAAAAATTATAGTGGTGGCACGTGTGGATTGTAAGTGTTGCATATCCTTGGTTTATGGGGCAATTTAGTGTGGGTTGGTGAAGGTGCCACCACATACACCATGCAAGGTGTATGATCCTATTGGTCAATTAGAGTTTAGAAATGTTGGAGCTCCAATGCTACCTTGGTAGCTTGAACTTGAATCTACATAAACTCATTAGAGATAACCAATGACTTGGAGTGGGTAAAAAATTAAGATCCATAGTGGCATAACAAAAATAACATCATCCTTATCTTTCTAAATACAAAAAATAATTTCCAATCTAAAAGCATGTGACAATTGTTAGAATTGGAAAATTTGGCCCCACCTCCCAAAATAACATCATATCATAAACAATTGAGGCCTTAAGGGCCAAGAAAATAATGTATCCAATACCAAGAATCTTGGGCATAGTCACAAATACCAAAAATAATGGAGAAGAGTTTTAGGTTTTCTATAAAAAGAACACCTTGGATTATAAAATCTAAGATGAATCAAGCAAATGTTAATGGGTAACCCTTGGTATAATAGACACCAGCCAAAATCAATAATTTTAGGCTCCACAATATCCTACCAGATGATGCAAAATATTTTGGCCTAGATGAAACTAGGTGATTGAAAGACCATGTCAAATTCAATTTCTAAATATGGTTAGATGAGGGAGGAGCCACCTATAAATTTTTTGGAGTATAATTGTGAAAGGTTGATTGGCATACTATTTTTAATCCTTCCACTAGGTATTGATAACTCTTAAACATTGTATGCATATGTTGAGAGAGGATATAATCAATTATTGAACTTAATAGGTTACAAATTTAGTTTAACATAAATTGAATCTCACTGTAGCTTGAGCCAAGACAACCAATTGTAATATACCTTGGAATATAGATCCTAGAGGTGCTTGTTTTCCCTCCTAAAGAACTTGAGGGAATGAACCAAGGAGTGGCTGCTAGTGAATTTTCTTGAAACAAGATGGTGGGAGACTACCATAGGGAGTGTTGATTAATGGATAGGCCATTGCAACATCTGCCGCCATTATAGATTAGCCTCAACTTGATAGCCTCCTAGGCTTTCCATATAACTTTGGTCAAAAATGTGTCATTTATTTTGATGGACACTAGAGAAATGGAAAGAGAGTGAAAGTCAAGGCCATTCTAGGAAAAGCACTCATACAATGAGCTAGAGGCAATGTAATTTCTCTAAAAAAAATTAAGACTTGTTACCATCATAGGCTCTGAAAACCATTTTTCACAAAGATAAATACCCTAAATTTGAATTTTAATAAGTGTGAGCACACCTAGGTCCCTAATAAAATAATAAATATCCCTTGCCACTCTATGAAATCCTTTATTGCAGTTACAATTGGCCATATAAATTCCCACAATTTTTTTTTCCAACTTATGGTGTGATGCCTTGTAGGGAACCGAATAAGAGGAATAGTAAACACAAGTCATGGATAAAACTTTAGATTAGATCTAAAACTTACCTACCAGTGAGAGTGGCTAGGTGGTCCAAAAGGAAAGCTTTTCCTCAATTCTATCAATGACATGTTTTCAAAGGTGGATTGATGGATTTGAAAAGAAAAGTTGATTCCTATAAATTTAAAAATGTATCCATGACCAATGGATTTCCATCCAAAAGTGTGAAACTAGGCAGGAGATTGAGAGAGGGATTTCCTATAAATATTTTGTTTTATTCCATTGGAAGTTGGAGCTAGAGGCAAGACAAAAGAGTCAAGATATTTGAATGTTTGACAAACAATATCTTCTTCCTCAATGATTACTAAATAATAATTTTCAAAGTGCCCACTAATCAATGTATGGGAGTTGGAACTTGAAAGAGATATACCTTTGACTCATATTTGTGAGAAAGCATTTGCAAAGAGATACCCAAATCCTTAGTAGCAAGAAAATAGAGTGATTATTTAGGAGGGAAACCTTACCTTATAGATTAAAAATTATCAAAAGGTTTAGATTAGATACCATTAATAGCAAGGTAGGTAGAAGTGTTAGCAAGGAGCATTTGAGCTAAGTGAATAAATGTTGAAGCAAACGACAAAGTTTTGAGCATGCAAGAATGAAGTGCCATTTGATTCTATGATAGGCCTTTTCAAAATGAAATTTGATGAAATATGCTTGTTGGTTGGACCTACACACCGATTCCAAATACACCCCCCCCCCCAAATACATACTATGGTGTTAATGATATATTTTCTTTGAACAAAACTAGTTTGTTCAAGGTGGACAATCACTAGGAGGAGATGTATAATTAACATAGGAAGAGGTTTGGCCATAATTTAATAAGAGACATTCAAAAGAGTGATGGAAATTGTATATCTTTGGATTACTAGCTTCAAGTATGAATTTGATTTTTTATTGGTTAGTTATAGGATCTCCATAATTAATACAAAATATTTCAAATTTAGATAAACCTGAAACAAATCATGACTAAAATCATCCTATAGGATTTTGTAGAATTCATAAATAAAATTATTGCAGCAACTTGTCATTCCAAGTGCAATTAATCAAATCTCCTCTTCAAAAAGTAGTTTTTCATTGGCAATAACTTGATTCATGAAGAGCCTACATGATGCTACACCTAGATAGGCCTAAAGAGTTGATTCTTTCTTAGGGCATGGGGTTTAAGCAAAGAAAATTTTGATTGTGTTGACTAACCATGTGAAGGTTATAAAAAATGGTAGAAAGGCACTATCTATCTTCTTTTATGCACTTGATCTTTTGGGGTGAATTTTTAGGTCATGAGGCTTGGAAAATTTCTTTTAAGACATGATTGCCAACTTTTAACTAATGAAGTTTAGCTTTTCTCTGGACTCCCTTGATAGAGTAGGAATTTTCCCCTTGCATGAAGTGGTGCTACTTAACCACCTGAATTTGGAAGGGAATGTGGAAATACATCACCTCAAGTTGAACAAGGAGTCAATTGAGTTTAGGGAACATGGCCACACAAGATTCACAATATTTTTTTTCTAGTCGTTAGACAAATATATACAAAAAATAGACAATATAGGGGATGGTGTTAAACAACCAAACTATAAACATGTTGGATGTGGGTCAATATAGATTTATGTTGGAGCAATGGCATGTTCAAGAAAAATTAATTCTTCCCAACCTTAAAAATTTGAGGGCCCCACTCAATCTTGAACTTGATAGTTGAATGATCAAAAAGAACACAATTTGACATAGATTTCATTGAAAAAATTATAAACTGACAAAGAAAAAAATACAATCACACTGACATGTTAAATCTCTGAATACATCTTTTAAACCTATTTTTCAAACTAGACCAAATATGCCAAATTGAACATATACCTTAATAACCAAGAGTTAGATCATAAAAACCCAATTTATTACATATATAAAATTGCCCCTCTCTTTCACTAGCTATCCACATATAATAAAATAAAATAAATCCCATTCTCTACAAAACAAAACAATATTTTCCATTCAATGTCTTGCCTGATTTCATGTACCAATATAGAAAATATTTCCTCTCAATCTCTTCAAAATACCTATATATCAATCTACTTAAAATCTAAGGGAGGGACTATGATGCTTGCAATGCTTGAATTTTTTTTTTGGATAAAGAAGAAAAAATCAAATTACATCAAAGAGAACACAAAAGGTAGTGGTGTCAAATAACTGCCATTAGAGCATACAAAATATGTTGCTATAGCAACAATAAAAATAACAATTGTAGGCCACCATTAGAGAGTATAAAGAAAGCAAAACATGTTGCTACAACAAAAGAAATAACAACAATTCTACATTAACAAAACATGCTTCTACAACATCAATAATAACAACAATTCTATAATAGCAAAATATGTTGCTACAATAGCAATAATTCTAGTAGATCCAATAATTAGACATACAAGTAGATCTCTTACAATAATATATTGAACAATATTGATAAAAAAAAATCTTGAAACACTAATAAATAGCCATTTTGAAGAAATCCTAAGCATCTCAACATCTAAAAGGCATAAAACTCTCCATAGCCTCCAAGAAACAACCTCCTCAACTTAAGATGTCTATCTATCAATCGATTATAACTATGCTTGAACATTATAGAAGATATTTTAAGATCATTTTTAGTTTCTAAATAATTAGGTAGAGCAAAGCAACCAAATTTGTAATTTTTAAAGAGAGATTCCAGCAAATTATTTGAGTTTTAATTTTAAGAGGCTAAAAGATGCTAGAAAATAGAGTAGAGTAACAAAACTTCCAAATGAATTTAAGGATGACTTGCTTACACATTTGAGTGAGGATATTATGGTGAGGGGAGACACCAAGGAGTGTTTTTTTCCATGACCAAGTGTGATTGAAAAGGGTGGGAAGCAAAGAAAAAGGGAATGCCACAAGTTCTGAGCATGAGAGAAAAAATAGAAAGAATGTTTTA
The DNA here is from genome assembly GCA_007258455.2 of Sequoia sempervirens. NCBI lineage: Eukaryota > Viridiplantae > Streptophyta > Pinopsida > Cupressales > Cupressaceae > Sequoia > Sequoia sempervirens. The sequence goes on from VDFB02000017.1 coordinate 247,795,611, forward strand.
TAGATTTAGATTTAGCACTGTAAAAGGAACATGATAATGGAAGATGGAGAAATCTGAGGTGATTACCAATAAGTAACTTAACATGAAGAATCTTCCAAGCCAAGAGTTGATATTTTTGATGGCTAATCACATTCCACTTTGTCCGACTAAACTTGTAATTCCACTTGACATTGAGACGAGGTGAAACAAAAATTGAGGGGAGGAGGTGTCTATATAGTAGGTCATTTCCAATCTTTCAAAACACTAGAATGACAAAGAGAGGACATAAGATAAAAAAGATCACAAGGAACAAGTTGTATTTGAAGAAGAGGTTGTTTAGTGGGAAATGTCAAGTTGAAATCAATTCATAATTATTGCCAAGACTTCCAATTGAAGTTGATGGGATCCCATAAATCACAAAAACTTGAATTCCATTTTTAAAAATATTCTTCCCTTTAAAAATTTTAATAGCCCCGAGGGGTTTTCCATCTTGTTAAATTAGATGATTCCATCATATGGAAGAGTTTGCAAAGTTGAGGTTGTGACTAAAGAATTGATCATACCAAACCAACTTCTTTGAGGTTATTTACTATGCTTTCCAAATAGAGTTCAATGGAGCAAACTCATGAGTTTTGCAATAGGCGGCCAAAAGGAGCTTATCATTCCAATTGACCTTTTCCAAGGCATGGCTAGCAGTTACAGATTTAATGCAGAATCAAAATAAATTCTTCTAAGGATCCTCTCCTTCCAAAGCTCACACAATCCATTTGCTGGTGAGACAAATGCCCTGAGTATAAGGGTCAATAATCCCCAAACCACCTCTATCCTTTGGGTTGAATGTAGTGTAACCAAGATGTGGAAGGAGATCCCTTCTAGTTTCCCCATTTGGCCCAAATAAAAATCTTGATTAGTTGAGTTAGTTGGTTATAGTAGTTTTTAGATGGAAACCAACAAGATGAGATGTATACATGACTTTCCAAGAGGATTTTATTGGAAATTTGGATGTGATCAACAATGGAAAGGAACCAATTAGTCCAACTCAAAATTTTTCCTTTGAATTTGGTTATAAACCAATTCCACATATCTTTGAGGGAGACTCCAATCCCAAAGGGAATACCAAGGTATCTGGTGATTATACCATGTTTAATTTCATGCCATTCAGTAGGGATACAAGGGGGTGTGGGCTAGGATGAGTCATAATGAATTCAATTTTATTCATGGCAAGCTTGGATCTTGAGATAGTACAAAATAAATCCAAAACATCAAGAGTATGAGTTACTTCATCAGCTAAATTTTTGATAAACAACATTCTATCACCAACATAATGGGAGTTAAGCACTTTGACATTACAAGGAAATGAAATACCATGAATAAGTTTAGAAGCATGAGCATGTTGAAAGAGGTAGCCAAGGGAATCAATAGCTAGAACAAATATGAATGATGCTAGAGGGCAACCTTGGCATATAGATTTTTGTAAAGAGAATTGGGGGGAAAGGGATCCATTGATAGCAACTCTCACATTGGCATCAATGAAATTTTTTTTAATATGCTCTCTAATTTTGGTTCCAAAACCAAGCCATTTTAACATGTTAATAATGAAAGGCCAGCATATACAATCATAATTTTTACCAAAATAAAGTTTGATAATTAGAGCATCTTGAGGATATTGTTGAGCCTATTCAATAGTCTCCCAAGCCAACACCAAATTTTCAAGAATAAATATACCACCCGAAAAACCAATTTGTTTTGGCCTAACAATCTCCTAGGTTATATACTTTATTTAGCGAGCCAAGGTTTTGGAAATAATTTTATGAGGTGTTAAGGGTAATAGGCCACCATCCATTCACCATGTCTTCATTTTTTCCTTTGGGGAGGAGCTTTTAACAAACCTTGGTTTATGGTTTCCCCCAAGGAACATGGATTAATGCCCTCAAGGTAAACATAATAAAAATATTCACATATGTGAGGCTAAAGAGCTCTATAAAATTCAACCAGGAGCCCATAAATTCCTGGAATTTTCTCCGAAGCCATGCTATAAAGAGCCTCATCTAGTTCTTCAATGGAAAGGAGATAGTCAAGGTAGTTGTTATATTCAAGGTCTATTTTACAAGGAATACACCTTGCAACATTTTCTTCAATAATGGGAAGTAGAGGATCACCAACAAAATCATCAATAAATAGGCTTTTAAAATGCTCATAAAAGATTTGAAAAATAGCAGATTGGTTGGTATGTATGGAGCCACCTGCAACTCTTATACTAGATATATACTCTTTCTTATGTTTTTGTTGCAAGAATTGAAAGAAATTTTTTGATCCCCTATCCCCATCCTTGATCCATTAGAGATGAGCACAAATTTGGGCTCCTTTTCCTTTATAAACAACCAATTTTTAAAGTAGATTTTCAGTTTTAGCCACAAATATATGGAGGGAAACATTAAAAGGGTTGGAAAACAAAAGAGAATGATTGTGTTCTAATTGATCCAAGTAAGGTATTTTTCTAATCTACGATGTTGGGCAACAACTCTTCACCCATAATAACCAAGGAATGAAGTGTAGTGGGTGGTAGTTCTCTCCCACCAGCTGATCCACCTATCATGTTGAGGCTTTGGTTCAACTTTCCATATAGCTAAAAGGTCGTCAATGTAATCTTGTTGTTTTAAATGGAAAACATTTAACTTGTAAGGAAGATCATTAGGAAGGGTAGGGGAATTAGTAGGGGAAAGGGTGGTAAATATGGGGAGATGATTAGAAAGAGTGGCTGAGAGGTCAAGCTGAACTAAAAGACCAACATGGGAGGGGAGAATATGGAAATTCGAGGAAGTATAAAACCGATCCAAATGACTGATTCTCCTCAAACAACCCTCACAATAATTATTCCAAGTAAACTAGTGTGGCATATGAAGAAGGAAAAGGCACAAAATTTTGAGAATAACATATATAAAAAATATTAAAATCTTGCATACATTGTTCCTCTCAACTTTCTTATTAATCTCTATTAATTAAAAACAACATTTTCATGTTCCCTACACAGGCTGAAAACAATGTGTCATCGTTAGATGAATTTTATTTTTATTTTTTAAATGTATAACTTTAGTGAATTAATAATGCATAATTTAAACTAATAAATTAATTTTTAAATGTATTGTAAAGAAAATACTTAACTATTAGAGGACATTAATTTAGTCTATAAATTAGATATTATTTCAATTATCCAATAAAAATTGTTGATGAGAAGATCATATATTAAAACAGATGTGCTTAAGTATATAATGAAATCCTCAAACATGTAGGTGGTACGAGATCATGCCCCAAGGAAAATTGACATAGTCAAGAGAACATAACACAAACACATGACCACAAAAAGGGAAAAGGCCACAAAACAAGAAAGTCTACAACCCCCAAAAAGGAAACAACCATCATGTTACTAAATTAACATAAACAAATAATATATTAATGCAAAAGGGAAATTATAGAAGAGAAGGGTCTTGATCATTAAAAGTATTCCACTTGCCACAAATCCTTGCCATCGTCCAAGTCTCCCACCCATCATTGGTAGCTTCTTCCTCCTTTAGTACATCCTACTAAAAATCTAGATAGTTGTAGGTAGAGAGATAACTAACTTTGGTTGAGGGAATTTACTTTGATCATGAGTGGGCCAACCACATCATTGAGAAGATGTGGAGGATTGGTGTGAAAGTGGAGACCACCCACCTTGGTGGTTGAAAGGGTGTAGAGGAAGAGGAGTCCAATTGAACTATTCTCATGGGCAATGGCAGTGGCTCTCCAACAACTTTCCTAGTGGTGGTATGTATATTCTAAGTGTTTCACCTCCTTGGCTAATGGGAAAATTTAGTGTGGATTGATGAAGGAAACACCCTAGGCAACATGGAAGGAGTCTTATCCCATTAGCCAATGAGAATTTAGAGGCATTAGAGCTCTAGTACAATATTGGTAGCTTGGACTTGAATCTACATGAGAACATTAGAGATTCAAAAATGACTTGGATTGAGTAGCAAAATTAAGATCCATAGTAGCTTTAACAAAAATAATATAATTTGTATCTTTCTAAATGCAAAAAAGAATTTCCAATCAAAAAGCATGCCACAATAGGTATAATTAGGTAAAATTTCCCCACCTCCCTAAATAACATTATATTATGAATAATTGAGGCTTTAAGGGCTAAAAAATCATGTATCTAATACTACGAATCTTGGGCATAGACACAAATACTATGAAGGGTGGGAAGAATTTCAAGTTTTCCATTAAAAAAGACACCTTGGATTATAAAATCTATGTTGAGTCAAGAGAATACTAATAGGTAGTCCCTCATATAATGGATGCCAAGAAAACTAATCAATTTTATGCTCCACAATATCCTACTAGATGGTGTAAAAATATTTTGGCTCAAATGAAATTGGGTGATTGAAGAGACCATCTAGAATTCAATTTCTAAATCATGGGTAGCTAAGGCAAGAGCCATGTATAACCTTTTTTAGAGGAGAATTGTAGTAGGTTGTATTGACATACCATTTCCAATCCTTCCCTAGGGTTTGAGAACTCTCAAAGGTTTTATGCGTATATTGAGAGAGGACATAATCAATTATCATTGATAAGTTGGAAAATTAGTTTGAGACAAATTGAATTTCATCCTAGCTTAAACCAAGAGAGCTAGGTGTAATTGGTATTGGAGAATATATCCTAAAGATTCTTGATTCATCTTCTAAATAATGTGAGGGAACAAAACCAAGGAGTGGATACTAGTGGATTTTCTTGAAACAAGATAATAAGTGTTGATTAATGGATAGGCAATTGAAAAATCCATCAACATTACAAAGTAGCCACAACTTGATATCCTCCCAAGCTTTCGTATACTTTTGTTGACAAATGTATCATCGATTTTGATGGACACCAAAGTAATTACAAGAGAATGAAAGCTAAGGCCATTATAGGTAGACCACCCATACAACAGGCTAGAGGTGTCAATGTAATTTCTCAACAAACTTTTCTAAGCACTATTATTGTCATATAATTTGAAAAACCATTTAGCACAAAGAGAAATACCCTATATGTGATTATTAATAAACTTAAGCCCACCTATGTCCCTAGGGAAAAAAATGATATCCCATGGCACTCTGTGAAATCCTTTATTATGGTAAAAATTGGCACATAGAAAGTCTTATAGAATATTGTCTAACTTATGATATGATGCTTTGTAGGGGACCTAACAAGAGGAATAGTAAACAAGGTTCATAGTTGGAACTTTAAGTTGGATATAAAACTTACCTTCTAGTAAGACACTTGGTTTGGTGATCCATAAGGCAAGCTTTTTTCTCAATTTTGTCAATGATATATCACTAAAGGTGGATTGAAAAACTTGAAAAGAAAAGGAAACCCCTAAAAATTTGAAAATTTATCCATGATTAATGGATTTCCATCCGAAAGTATAAAGCTAGGTGGGAGGTTAAGAGAAGGTTTTCCTATAATATTGCATTTTATTTTATTGGATGTTTGAGCTAAAAGAATGATAAAAAGTGTTAAAATATTTGAATACGTGGAAAACATTATCTTCTTCCTCAATGAGTGCCAAGAAAAAATCGTCCACAAAGTTCTCATTGACCAAATGATGGGAGGTAGAACTAGGTAGAGAAATACCTTTGACTCATCATTGTGCTCAAAAGTATTGGAAAAGAGACCCAAATCGTTTAGCGACAAGCATATAGAGTGAAAGTGCAAGAGGGTTGTTGGTGTGAATGGGGTATATTACCTAATTGGTTCCCATATAGGTCTTATTCACACCTAGTTAGTTAAGTTTCCTTAGGGCACATTTACATCATTTACTTTTTGTGTCTCATGTCATAGAATTGTGACACTTGTCATAATCCTATGTTGTCCTATATTTCACCTTGCCTATATAAGAAAGGTTCCTCTTGTACATTATGGATCTTGCATCCATTGTATAATATAGTATTCATTTCTTACCACTCTCTTGTGGAAGGTTACTTTTGGTTTTGTAGGTGATCCTAGCTACTTGAGTCTATTTGTGACTCTTACAAGGGAAACCTTGCCTTATAAATAGACAAATGCCAAAACATTTATATTGACTACTAGTAATAGTTAGGCAAGTAGGATCCTTAGCAAAGAGCATTTGAATTGATTGAATGAATATGAAACCAAACCATAAAGCTTTGAGCATGCAATCTAATTAAGTGTCATTCAATTCTTTCATAGGCCTTTCAAAATCATTTTTGACTAAAATTACTTGTTGATTGGACCTACACACCCATTTTGTGCACTCCCAAATGATTATTATAATGTTGAGGATGTAATTTCTTTAAATAAATCTAGTTTGTTCAAGGTGGGCAATCACTAGGAGGGGATGTTTGATTAGCATAGGAAGTGTTTTGGCAATAGTTTTATAGGAGACATAAAGAAGAGTGATGGATCTTCAATTGCATATCTTAGGATCACTAGATTTAGGTATGAATTTGATGTTTCCTTGGTTAATTATAGGATCTAGAGAATTAGTACAAAATTATTCAAGGAAAACTTGAAACAAATCATGACAAACATCATCCTAGAGGATTTTGTAAAATTTGTAAGGAAAGTCATTGTGACGAAGAGCTTTGTCATTAGTCATTCCAAATACAATCAAGTGAATCCCCTCTTAGGAAACTAGCTTGTCATTGTCAATAACTTGATCTTTGGAGATAGACTATTGTGTGCTACACCTTGATAACCTTGAAGAGTCAATTCCTTTTTAGGGGATCTAGAGCTTGAGCCTAGAAAAAATTGGTGTTGTGTTGACTAAATGCATGAAGGAAAAATTGGTGTTGTGTTGTGTAGAAAGGAATTGGCCATCCTCTTTGATGCACTTGATCTTTTGAGATAAATTTTTAGGCCATTGGACTTGGAAAAACTCTTTTGAAACACAATCACCAACTTTTAATCAATGAATTTTGGCTTTGATCTAGGCTCCTTTGATAGAGTAGGCATTTGCACCCTACATAAGGTGGTGCTACTTACCAAGCCAAATTTGGAAAGGAATATGGAAAGACATCACTTCAAGTCGAGCAAGGAGTCTATTGAGTTCAGGGGACAAGGCCACATAATATTTGTAATGATTTTTACTAGATGTCAACAAATATATGCAAAAAGTAGAAAATATAGGGGTTGGTATTAGACAATCAAACTCCAAACATGTCAAGTATGGGGCAATACAGATTTATATTGGAGTAGTTAAATGTTCAAGAAAAAATGACTCTTCTTAACCTTAAAATTTTGAGACCCCCAATCAATTTTGAGCTAGATAGGTACATGGGTTCCACTACCCCAAAAAAAAAAAAAAAAACAAAAGAAAAAGCATAATTGCACCAACATCATAATACGATCAAGTCTCTTAATAAGTCTTTCAAACCTGCTATACAAATTAAATCAAATATACCCAATTGAAAATATACCATAGGTAGCCAAGAATTAGATCATAAAACCCCAAATTATTACACATATAAAACTGCCTCTCTGTTTCACCAGCTATCCACAAAATACAAAAGAATCCTCTTCAAAACATCTCTATTAATCCACGTGAAACATCTCCAAAACAACAAATGGTTCTCTACTGGGTGTCTTGCCTGATTCCATGTCCCTATAATACAAAATCTTTCTTCTCAATCTTTTCAAACTACATATCAATCTACTTGAAAGTCAGGGGAGGATCTATGATACTTGCGGCGTTTGCTTGTTTTTTACTACTTTTGGCATGTGATAGCACAAGCTTTTCAGAATAGCATATATATAAATATGGCAAATGTTTAAAATCTTTCATAGATTGTTCCTCTCAACTTTCTTATCAATTAAAAACGACATTTTCATGCTCCCCACGGGCGGAAAACTGTATGCCGTCATTAGATAAGTTTTTCTTCGTCTGGTACGAAGATCCGTGAACCTTACTTTCTTTAATCTTTGATTCGTCTGAATTCTAGATATAAATAGCATCACATGTTTGCAGGACAAAAACAGCCGAGTTCTATCTATCTATGCTTCTATCTACCTATTCTCATTCTTGATTTCTAAGTGTTGATTTTCATGTCATTAGGTACTAAAATTTATATAGATTTGATCTTTTTTCATTTTTCTCATCATATGGTTAACGTAAGAAATGTTTGTCATATTTTTGTTGTATTTGTATGGTTTGTTTTGCACTTCTATCAATGTTTTTATTTACAAATCTTTTAGTATTGGTAGTGAATATATGGTATTTTCCTCACATTTGGTATCAAAGCTAAGTTGGTTTAGTGGGCTACATGTGATCACTCATCTTATATATAGGTTCTATGTGTTTGTATGTTGTTGTACAACTTATGTTTTGGTTGGCAGGTTATCCCCTTGTTATATCAATTCTTGTTCAAGTGGAAGTCTTATAATTGATCATTCTTTTAGGGAGAAATATGACAAATAGTTGTCGAATGGAGAAGGTAAATCATCTTAGAGTTGATCATGTGGTTGTGTGTTGCATGGCGTTGACTTGGAGATCCTATTTGGTAAGATGAAATTACCCTATAGACTAGTGGTTGTGTATTTTCATCCTATGGTCAGGCATAATAGAGTGCTTATGTCAAGTGTTTGGTTTTGGTTCTTTGGTCACATGGGAGAGAGCATTGGTTGTATTGAATACCATTTGGAGTGCTTACATAGGATATTTGGTTTTGGTTCCTTGGTTAAATGAGAGGGCATTAGTTGTCTTGACTACTGTAGACACAAAAACGGCATACACAGTATTTTTTGTAATATCATCTCATGTTAACATTTAACACACTTACCACCTCTTAGTCCACTAAAATAATTAATCTTATCCTAAGTCTATTACTTTATTGCCATTAAATTTGTTAAATATTTTTTTTAATTAATTTAATTCAAATTTAAATCTAAATTATCCATAATTAAATTAATGTAAATCCTAAATCACATCTCATGAGTTAACTATCCAATCAAAATAGTTAACTAAGTGATCAATTTAGTTAACTCACCAATCAAATCCATTGACAAGCCAATCAATTTGGCTAACTCAAGATCACAAATTAGTTAAAAATTAAATAATTATCAACTCACAAATCAAATGGCATAGCTACCTAGTCATCTCCATCCAATTAGAAAATTGATTGTCACCCTTCCCCATCAAACCCACCATTCACAAATCCAACTCATGATCCAAATTTAAATCTCCACCATTTATTTTCCTCTCACAAATTTTATAAAGTTTAATCCTTCATTTTTACTATTTCAAATTGAGCAAGTAGATGATGTAAAACTAAGCAACAAACATCACAAATCATTTAAGAACATCCATAATGATGATTTGTATAGGTTTTACATTTGTGATTTTATTCATTTTGTTTTGATCCAAATTGTTATTGATGCTCAATTAGAAGGTGAGAGCTATGATTTCATTTGGAGTTTCATTTCAAGTATTTTATTCTCCTTTTTTATTTTCTATTTGGTTTTACCTCATGTTTTTGGCACACCTAGTGGGATGCGAAGCCAAAATAACTCAATTTTTTTTCTGCTTTTTCTTTTATGTCCCTTTTCCTCAAATTTCAGGATTTTAAACTTGCTCATCCCAACATGCATTTCATTCAAAATCCTATTTTCCCTCTAAGTCCATTTTCCTTCGATTTCAAGATTTCAAACTTGCTCAACCTAGCATGTCTTTCCTCCAAAGTCCCCTTTTCCCCTCTAAGTCCCTTTTTCTTCAATTTTAACATTTTAGACCTGGTCATCCTACCATCCTTATTGGAATTACCCTCCATGGCATGCATTTCCTTTGAACTCCCCTTTTCCCTCCAAGGCCCTTTTTCTTCAATTTCAAGATTTCAAACTTGCTCCTCTTGGTATATCTTTCCTTTGAACTCCCCTCTTCTCTCTAAATCCATTTTCCTTCAATTTTGGGATTTCAGACTTGTTCATCCTAACATTCCTATCAAACTTGCCCACCCTAAAATGTCTTTCCTTTGAACTCCCTTTTCTTTGAATTTTGAGATTTTATATTTTGTCATCTTAGCATCCCTATCAAACTTTCCCTCCTTGGCATGCCTTTCCTCTAAACTCTTATTTCCCAAATTTTGAGATTTTGAACTTGCTCATCCTAACGTCCCAAAATTTGGGATTTTGGTATTTTTAAAACTTATTCCTCCTTTGTCATGAAAATCCTTGGCATTCCTTTCCTCTAAACTCCTATTTCCCGAATTTTGAGATTTTGGACTTGGTCATCCTAGCATCTAAAATTTTGGGATTTTGGTATTTTTTTAAAATGTATTCCTCCTTTAGCATGCATATTCTCAAAACCTCACCATTCAAACAAAAACCCCTACCACCTCCCTGCTCATCCCAAAATGCCCTACAACCACCCCATCAATTTTTTCCTTCCTAGTAAATACTTTTCATCGTAAGGGCACAAACTCCCATGCATTCCTAGTGACAAAAAAAGGAAAAACACCCATAATATTTTCTTTGAAATGGATGATTTTTAATGGTCTCAACCCCCATATAGAGATAAAGGATGCACTTGCAAGAAGAGAAGAATCTACATGGATTGGAAAATTGGTACTTATAATAGAGATGAGACCCTCTAACAAACATAAGTTAATCACATTGATAATTCACATTTCCAAGGATATAAATCAATACATTTATTTCAATTTTAATCCCATATAGCTTATCTATAAGTTTGTAGTAAGCACAATAGTATCCCTATGTTAGTATATGGAAATGATTCTTAAGGAAAGAGAGTAGGACAAGTGATATATGCACATAAATGAAACATAGTGGGCTTCAAGGTGTAAAATTTGGTCAAGTTAGTCACACATATACCACACCCTTGCTATAGGTTTATGGTCCTCTCATATTTTTAGTAATATAGGCATCCTCTCTTGGCACATAAATGAGTATCAAGTTGACCTTGAGAAGTAGTAGTAACCAATGTGAGACCATCTCTACACATGAAAATGAATTGTACCTAAGTAAGAGAATTGGATACCAACAAGTTTACACACAAATTCAAGATACATCCTATGAATAAATATAGCCACTTGTAGCATATACATAGAACCACTAAGTTCTAATAAGCATAAACATTTTACTACATACCAAGAAAAAGTATCTACATTATCAAATACTCAAGTAGACATTTATTTATTTCATATTTGTATGTTGAGAAGATAAGGTTTTGGAACCCTATGGAGAAGTGGGGCTCTAGAAGGATTCAAACCAAAATTATAATATACCTAATCAATGGATGGAAGTTAAGCATTAAAATCCTTAGGGCTCAAACTAGTTTGGGAGCTTCTTCCCTAAGTGATTGTTTGGAATATCTAGTTAGAGAGAAAATTAAGGGATATTTAAGGATAAGGTAAGGCCCAAAAATGCATTTAGGACCAAATGACATCTCTTATTATGGAATTGGGAGAGAGTTGTTCCTTGTGTTTGGGTGATATACACTTAGGGGAGACTGGATGGGAAAAAACATGGCCTAGATTGCATTGGTTACATAAATGTAGTATTGATCACAATGACATCCATCAAAACCAATTTGACTCCAAATAAACTTTGATGATGTGGTTGGGTGGAAGCAAGAAGTTGGGTCCACATTTAGGGGAAGATCAAGAAAGAGAAGATTCTGACAAGAATGGGTACTTGTTTCAAAAAAAGGGTACCCATTTAAGATCGAGACCCCAAACCTAGATTTTTAAAATAGGTACCTATTTTGTTTTTTAAAATGAGTAATCATTTCTAATTACATCACATTCCCACTCCTTTTTAGAATGGGTACACAATTCATAAAATTTTAAATTTGAAACCTGTGGCTTTTATTTTGTTTTAGGCTTGGAAACCCACCCCTTAGCCTTAGACCTACAAGTACAATGCCATGAAAATAACAAGAGAAAAATGACTTTAGCAATATGGCTGACGAGTTTTTTTAGATTTTTTTGACAAAATTAAAACTGCTTATAGATGACGATGTCTAGTTTTCAAATATGTACACTTTTTTTATAATTAGATTTTTTTTCTTTTTATTAATTAATTTATGAGGAAACTAGTCCATAAACTTGAAATGTCGAGTATAATATTTTTTAATAACTTTTATTTTCTTAAGTTTTTTTTAAATATATGTCATCATTCTTTACAAAATGAAAAAAAATCATTGTATGATTATTTTAGCTCAAATTATGCTTTCTGTACACGAGGGGTTTTCAAAAATAATAATTAGGGCCAATAAAAATATTTAGAAAAATATAAAAAATATATCCTCATTAATCTTTAGTATAATACAGATATTTTCTCAAAAGGAATGATAAAAACTATTTTATTTAGGCCAAATTATGTTTGTTGCACATGTGCATGTTATGGTCCTAAAAAAGTGACTTTTAAAAAGTGATTTTTGTACAAGCCTATGGAAAATTATTTTATATCATCTGGGTATTAGAATAAGCTACATATTTGAAAACTAGACTCAAAATACTACGTTTCATACTAGTAGACTTTTTTAATATTCTATGTGAAAGTGCTTCAAATTTTCAATCTAACTGTGACAAACTTTGATTTTCAGGAAAACACTTACTTTTTGGCCAAAAAGTGGACTTAGCTTCTTGCACTTACCCGACTAAGGGAACTTGAAACTAGTAGGAGGAGGTAGTGTTTTTATAGATTCAAAGGGACAACTGGTTTGTATTGTAGCAGTAGGTTTCATTGAAGAATTAAATAATATGTCTTTACGAATAGGGCCCTTTTGTTGGGACTCAATATGGTAGTGATGAATGGTTAGAAGAAGCTTTGGTTCAAAGATTATTCTACTATCATTATAATTTGTATCAAGGGATGGAGATATGAGGATTGGTTCTGAAAGTGTCTAATCTCTTGTTTTAAGGAATTGATAGGAAAGTTTAACAGGAAATTTTAAGAACAATTACCTCAACCTTATTAAGAGAAGTAGAAACATTGTGGTAGATTGGGTTGTCAACTAGGGAATAAATCTAAAGGAGAAAGAGGAATGTGGAATTAAAAAATGGTGTAGTCAGTTTCTAGTGGAGGTTAGGACCTTGTTAATTAAGCATCTTCAATCATAATATCCTTCTATTAAGGGAATTTATGCAATGATCAAATCATGATTTTATAATTGTACAAAGTGATCAAAAGGGTGGGAAAAAAATTGGTTAAATTATTCAAGGCTAAGATCTCCAATGTGTTGCATGAAACAATGAAATAGATCGATATTAGCATGATAAGGTGAAGGGCTATCCAAATTGTGTGAAGTGATATCGAAAGTGCTTAAATAATCATTAGTTAGATCATGTCATTATTTTCTCATAGAGTGTGTAATCTATAAATATAGTATAAGCTCCTTGGAGATAAAAATCCAACATGACAAAAGGGAAAGAATCTGGTAAGAAAAAAAGAAGTTGAGGGCCAAAGTGGATAAGGAATTAGAGTTCATCCTCAGTGTAGCAATTTGCATACAAAGTAGGTAATTGAGAAGTTCATTGATTATATTGCTAGGGGGCTCAAGAACTCAAAGATTTGATAGTTGGACAAGGATTTCAACAAGTATGAAGATAGAGATTCATGAGGCCATGAAAAATATGTTATTGGACCTAGGTTAGTCCATTGGTGATCGTAATTTCTTTGAAATTGCATAGTATCTCTCAAATGTGTTCTTGCTTTATGGTCTCTAGAATATTTCTACTTCACGAGGAAACAAAAGGCATTCAAATTCAAGTGGAGACTAACTAATATTGTATTGTGGAACACCTCCAAACAATGTTCTAAAATAAAGGAAAGCTCTTCAAGAGCTAAGGATACTAGGTAAGTTGAACTACATATTCCATTCCTTATTGATCTTGAGGTAGAAGGTATCAAATATTGTGATGAGGCAAAGCTCAGGTTAGTTCAAATTGATATGCAAAGTCCTCATTATTGATGGAAATAAAGTAATATTTTTCTTAATTTCCCATAGAGGCATGTTAGGTAATAGATATTTTTTTTGTAATGTTGTTAGTAGTAGGTTGGAAGGTGTATATATATAAGTAGATAAACAAATGTATGGGAGGAATATTATAAATATATGAAAGGGAAGTTTGATAAGCTTGTTGTAAATTCATAGGTTGTGGTAGCAATGAGATGATAACATATTTTATCTTGAGAAGGGACCCATTAATTTTTGAGTTATTGATATTTGAGCTTTTATCACTTTTTTTGTGGCCCCTAGGTGGCTAACAAGGTATTTTAAGCCAAAAAATTGTAAATCTAATTATTTATGAATATATAAATTAAATTTTAGGCAATTATATAATATTTGATTGTTATTGTGGATAATGCAAATACATCAATTTATACATGCAACAACTAAATTAAAAATATATAACTTTGTGAAATTAATAATACATAGCTTTAATATTGCAACAAAATAAATATCTACTAAAGGGAACTTATTAAATACAATATGAAAAATTAGATATTTTATCAACCATATAGTAAAAAAAATATTTTTTTTAATGAAAATACCATATACTAAAACCAATATGTTCAACCATATAACGAAATCTTCAAAAAATGTAGGTGGCATGAGATTGCACCCTAGAGTTAAACTAACAAAAGTCAAGAGAGAAAAATATAAACATGTGGCTACAAAAATGGAATAGTGACAAAATGAGAAAGTCTACAACCCCAAAAAGGAAACAACCATCACATTACTAGATTGACATAAAAAAATCATTAAGACACAAAGGAATTTATAAAAGAGAAGGGTCTTTATCATTAAAATAATTCCACATGCCACCTTGCAAATCATTACCACCTTCCAAGTCACCCACCCATCATTAGTAGCTTCTTCTATGCGTACCTCCCACTAAAAAAACTAGACAATTTTAGGTAGAGAGATAGCCAGCTCTAGTTGAGGAAATTTACTCTAATCATAAGTAGGCCAGCGACATCATTGAGAAGACATGAAGGACTAGTGTGAATTAGATACTACTCACCTTGGTGGTTGAAAGGCAATAGACGAAGAGGAGTCTAACCAGAGTGTTTTCTCATGGGTGATTGTGATGATAAAGTGGTGGCTCTCCAACAACTTTCTTAGTGGTGGTGTGTATATTCTAGGTGTTGCACCTCATTGGTTGATGGGATGATTTGGTGTAGGTCAATGAAGGTGGCACCATAGGCACCATGGAAGGGGCATGCTCCTATTGGTCAATTAGGGTTTTGAGATGTTGGAGCTCCAATAAAATCTTGGTAGCTTGAACTTGAATCTACATGAGCACATTAGACAACCAAAACCCAAATATGTTGAGTATGGGCCAATATAGATTTATGTTGGAGTAGTGACATGTTCAAAAAAATTTGACTCTTCTTAACCTTAAACATTTGAGATCCTTTGAGATTTTCCCTATTGACTCTCTTCTTCATAACAACCATTTTGTGATTAACTTCTCTCCATTGCTAATCTCAAGGAATCTATGCACACGATGGCAAATGACAAGGCCCCTCGATGTGATGATTTTCCCTGTGAATTTTAGAAGGCCCTCTAGGAATATGTGGGAGAGGAATATTGGTATGTGTAGCTTGATCATGCAAGTTAATGTTTTGGCCACTTTAGTAGTTGCAATTCCCCCCCCCCCCCAAAATTAATTAACAAGGGAGTGTAGGGGAAAAATCCCTTCGTGCAAGGTCTAGGGGGACCACCCTCTCAATGGGAGCACGAGGGAAGATCCCAAGGTGGGGGTTTGGGGTAGTGCCCTCGAAGCAAAATTTCATTATTTTTAATAAAGGTGATTTGTAAATAAATTATGTTAAAAATAGTTTGATAATTGCCCAAAACTAGTGAATAGTTTCTTGTTGTAAAGTCCAAGAGATACGGGCACATGAGAAGTTGAATTATCCTACAACAAACAATGTGTGAGTAGTTGGACAACCACACAAACAAAGTTTGCATTGGGAACACGCAGCAACACATGGGAAAATATGAGTGCAGTATTAGTTTGGAGATGCAACAAATTGTTGCAAGTTTATGTAATACTCTAATATGTAGTTTGTTGGAGAATTTAATAAAACTAGACTACTGTTTGTGGATGTATCACAAAGGGAACCACATTTAAAAAAAATGTCTTTGAATTTTGTTCTTCTGTAATTTAAATTATGTGATCTGCATTATATAATTATTTGTTTAATTCATTTATCCTACCCAAGATCCCAACAAGGACGTACATAAATTCTATCTAAAATATTTCCATTCCAAATCCTTAAGGAAAGTTATTAATACAGGAAATATCAAATTCATACCTAAAGCTAGCAATCCTAGAGACATTTGTAGTTAGAGGCCTATCACCCTACTCAATGTGTCCTATAAGATCGTTTCCAAAGCTCTGACATTGAAGGTGCACCATCTTATTCCTTAGATTGTTCATCTTGAACAAATGGGATTCGTTGAGTTCAAATACATTTTGGACAATATTATTGCAATTTGGGAAGGTATGGAATGGGCTCGATGCTCCTAAAAGAAGGCCCTTTTTTGAATTTTATTTTTCCAAAGCTTATAATCATATATAATGGCATTTTATTATTGCCATGCTTTAAGCTCTAGGATTTGGACCCCATTTCACTCATTTGATTAACATGCTATTTTTTCATGCTTCTGTTTGTATTACCATTAATGGTTATCAGAACAACACTTTTGGGTTCTTTCACTCCATTTCTCAAGGATTCCCCTTAGCCCCCTCACTCTATGTGCTTTTTGTTGAGGATTTGGATATCTTCTAGCTCATTTCGTCTCCCAAGGGTTAGTTCAAGGCATTATTTTCCTGATTCATCAACCCAACTTGTCAATGGTCACTTTGTTGATGACTCCTTTGGCACTCTCATTGAAGAGGAGAAAAATATCAAGACTATCCTCTAGTGTTTGGATATCTTATGTCAGGCATCTAGCTCAACCATTCAATGGCATAAGACTTAATGTTACCATCAGTCAATCCTTCCTATGCCTACCTAGCTTCAAGCTTTTGGCTAGAAGTGGATTGGTCATGGTGAAATCTTCATATTTTTGCGCATTCCCTTTGCTTTACAGGCTTCTCAGGTGGCCTTATGGCATGTGGTCCTTTCTAGAATTGAAAAGAAGATCATTTACTAGATTACAAAGCTCCTTTCCTTGATAGGGAAATTTCAAGTTTGCTTGAAAATCCTTGCGGTCGCTAATGTTTATTATTCTAGGTCATGTTGGGCCCCTTCAAAAGCCTCTCACATAAAATTGGACAAGCTTCTCTGCAACTTTCTTTAGGATTTTTCCAACAACCACAAGGGTTTCGTTGCCTTCCTTGGGACTTTATTTGTCACCCTCATGAGTTTGGAAGGTTGGGCGAGCTCTTTATGTTTGTTAGGATTTGGTGTTGTACACCATTGCATGAATTGATTTATTATAATATTGTGGTTAAATAATTATTTAATTTTCGTGCACTTGGGAGGTGTGTTTAGCCACATTAGATAATTATTTGGGACCACTTGTAAAGTTATATTGTAACATCAATTGGTTTATTATTTTATGTGTGGGAGATAGGATAATAATTTAATATTTGGGGAAAGCATTTAATAAAGTCAAAACTTAGTACCCAATATTAAATGAGGGATCAATGGTTTTGTGTTCACATGGTTTTGTGGCATATGGTTTTTTCTTACCACTTGGTTGTATTTTTGTGAGTTTGTATCTATAAAATTATACACATTTTTACTGGTTAAGGTTGGCGAGTGAGTGGACTATCATTATTGAGTCTTTTTGAGGAGTGCATATGTGAAGCAGTGCATGGGATGTGTGGATTCATGCTTGGACACATGGAGGATGCATGGGAGAGGCTTGATGTTTCATAAGTATTCATTGTAGCTATGTAAGTGCATGTATTGTATTATTGTTGAATAATAGATGGAGTATGGATGCTTTTGGGGGTTGGGTTTTTCCCTCTTGAGGGTTTTTCGAGGGTATATCTTGTATTATCTTGTGGCTTGTCTATTTTGATCTATGTATTATGGTTATTCTATAAGCTTGCATGCATGATTTTCTCTCATGGGGTTATGTAGGAAATGAATTAAATAAATTGGGTATTATGCATTATTTCCTAACAAGTGGTATCAAAACTTTAATGGTTGTGGGAGGAGTGAGCTCCCAAGTTTTGTTATAACCCTTGTTTGAGTAGATTTGGTGCAAAGTTGAATCCATGGAGCCTATGTAGGAAAGATAAAAGGAATTACAAGGTATGAAACATGTGTGCAGGTGTTTTTTTTGTAGATTTGGAATTTTGGGGTTTGTAGATTTTTTGGGTTTATTGTAGACCGAACGCTTGAGAAATTTGGGTCAAAAGGGTTTCTTGGATTGTGCTTTCATATGAAGGTTTTTAAGGGGAAATTTCAAAGATGACCTCTTGAGACAAAAAAATCCTCACCATTGGATCTAGGATAGTCGAGAAATGAAAATTCATTTCAAATTTGCCATTTTTTTACCACTATGAAAAAATGCACAAATTTTTCCCTATCATATGACTGTATGGCCATCTAATTCAATCTACAGAAAATTAGATATTTATAAAAAAAAATTAAAAAAAAACCTGCGAATTTAAATTAAAATTGAAAATTATTAAAAAACAAAAAAAGTTTGGCAAGTGGGAGTTTGCAAACCTCCTTACCTACAAATACCAACAAAGTCAACCCCAGGCACCATTGACGCATACCTACTATGCAAGCCTACCAACAAAAATCCTGACTAGCAGGTCTTGTCGTTGATAGGGGCTTAGCCCCTCTAATGTGGGCCCTTAGTCATTTGGGGAACCACCCCCTCATGCTCGCGAGGCTCAATAAAGTTTTTTAACCATATTTAATTATGTTTAAAACAAAAATGAAATCCATCGTTGCATCCCATCACTGCCATCAAGGGAGTGTCGCTTGGGTACTTTCAATGTGCCACCGCCACCGATGGGCCACTGGTGGCTCCACTTGGGGCCCACCACTATGCTTCCTATAAGCCAAATTGGAGAAGTTGTTTTTAAATAGGCATAACTTTCGCCTACAGTTTCAGATTTTTAACTTCCAATAGTCAATGGAAAGTTATGTCCATGCACTATGCATAGGTTTGGTTCCATGAGTGTTGTTTTCATCATATTTTGGGTCTCAAAAGATAGATATTCTCTTGTACATGTTTTTGGACATAACTTTTGCATACAAAATCGGAATTTGATTTCGAATAGGAGTTGGAGAGAATGTCTAGTGTACTACATAGTGGATCAAGTAGATTTTTAGTTTTTAGTGCAGAGAGAGGATTGTACTTGGTTTATCACTTGTAGGTGCTTGAGATTTGGGGTGTGATTGTGTGAGAATCTGGACAAGTCAATAGGTGAAACCTTGAGGGAGTACATATTTTTATATGATATTTATGATGGTACAAATATCAGTTTGGTGCTTCCTGATACAAGTTTATAGGTGTTTTTCAGAGTTGGAATTTGATGGTGACAACTACATAGATTGTCTTTGGTTTTGGGGACATGGGTTGACACGTGTAGAGACTTGGAGTCTCATGTGGGTGATAGTTGAGTGTAGGTACAACATTGGTGATGATTATGGTGTCATTGATATGTAGGTGCATTTGAGAATTGACATGACATGATCATGTATGTGGTTGTTTAGTGGCAATATGGTTTGATGTTAGGATTTTTTCTTATCTCCTTGATGCTTGATTGGTTTTTTGACTATGGTTACTCATTTATGTACATGTTTAGCGAATCAAATATGTGGTTGATTTGGTGTTTGAGTTTTGTTGTCTATATGATAATCTTCTTTCATATCTCAATTTGTAGGTTACTAATGTGCTGATGAGTTTGCATGCTTCAATGTTTGGGATCTTCAAGTTATGCAGGGTGTGGATTAGCTTCCCATTTTCTTGTAGTGGGATGACTCGGATGTGGACTGTCTATATCCATGAGATTGATTCAGTGTTGATGCAAACTTTGTTAGTTGACCTTGTTTGTGGTCATTTGTGCATTGGTATGTTTCTTTGGGATGAGAGTATGGATGATTAGAGTGCCATTATTGTTAGTGTTTGGGACTTGTAGAATGTGGTTTTATCATGATGTCATGATAGCTTGGTTACATTTCATTGGTTACACATTTCAGTGGGAGCTTTTGACAATGATGACTTGGTGGTGTAGGATTGATTCTTGATGTTTTGATAATGGTTGTATCTTCTTGACTATGAGATCTTGGTTCTACTTGGTGTTATTGGCATGCCAGTTGTGTGTGTAGACCTAGATGATCTTCATTTAGGAGATGGTTTCCACGATGCCATGTGTAACTCGATATCATGGTTTAGCTGGAGTTGTTGGCAGTGATGTGGATTCATCATTGGTGATGGATGATTTCCTTTAGTGTTTGTTGATGTCTTGAAGGAGCTCTTAGATCTTGTTGTTACAGAAAATTTCTTTCACATTTACAAGTTCACTGTTAGGAGATGGTTATCTTCATGTGATTGGAGATGTTGATTCTTGGTTTAGAGTGTGTTTGGTATTTTATCATGATCTACTCTTGATTCTAGATTAGATGGTTTACACGATACAAATTCTCTTGAGACTAAGATGTATGCATTATTGCATGTGATCACCTACAAGGAGATGGTTAGATCATGATGTCATGTTTGGGTTCCTGATTTTGAGGTTGAAGCTTTGACATTGATCTCATTGGTTCTCTTGGTATTGAGTATATTGGTCACTTGTTTGGTAGCTTCATGATAGTGTGGTATTGCATTTAGAGCTTAGCATGGATTGATCAATTTCAGGTGCTCATGGATACTTGGAGACTTTAGTGAGGATGGAGTTCTCTTGTGATTAGAGATATTTTCTTGAGATGGTTACTCTTTAGAGGTTTCAACAAGAAGATCAAGGAGCCTTCACCTAGATATGGACATGATTTCATGATAGACCTATAGAGGAGATTGTTCTTGGAGTGAGTCGTGATGACTTGGTTATCTTGAAGGAGAATTCTCATTCCCCACTCTTGGTCTACTCAGTGGCTTATCATTTGAGAGGTATTTTCCCATTCTTGTTTCATATGTGTTATGTTTCGTGCTTTTTTTTCTCATGGGAATGAGTCTTAAGCCATGGTGATTGATTTTGGGAGACTCATTTGAGGATTGTTAGCATGAGTTTTTTATTGCTTTATCTTTCATAGACATGGATCTTAAGCTATGGATAGTTGGTTTTGGAGGATTCATTTTGAGAGATGTTTAGCATTGTTATCTCCTTCTGCATATGAGTTTATTTATGTTATCATTCATTGATGAGGAGTTTAGGAGATGTTCATTGGGTTGATTTCCTAGTTTGGAAATGGATACTTTGAGTTTGTTTTCCTTGATTATAGAGGCTTACATCCATGTTGATATTGCATGATTTATATATTGCATTTGATCTTTGAGATTGAGTGGATGGGTATTGTTGAGGCTTTTCATTTTGGGTTGTAAGGAGATCATACTTGATGTGCAACATTAGAAATGTGAGGTGTTGGTAGGACATGCTATGATTTATAGGTTTTATCTCTTCATTATATGGTTCCTTCTTAGAGGTTCATGTTCATATGATTTAGCACGATTGTGGTAACATGTTGTGAGAGAGTATGAAACTACTGGGTTTCAAAAGTGGATCATTAGATGTTTGTCCTTGGTACTTCATTTTTTGATCATTTATCACACCTTGGTAAAGTGTTGATTGGTAGACTTGATATGCCTTGTTCATTTTAAGATTTGACATTAACCATGCAATGGGAGTTCTTGGATATGTGTGTTCTTCATTGATAAGTTTGATATAAGGAGGTTGTGATTGCGTTTTATGGGTTGGACATATGTTGACATGAGTTTCCTGATGATGTTGATAGCTAAGAGGTATGGATGGTTGGATGTATTAACATGTGTTGTGGATGCTATATTCGATCATGTGGGTTTTTCCATTTGACAGTAGCTTGGAGCCTTTGTTATCACTTGGATTTGATGCTTGTGTTCTTGGACTGGTGCATCTTCACCTTGGAATGTTCTTTTTCTTCCATAGGTGGAATGTTGGAGGATGAGAGGAATTCTTGCTTGAGATGGTGGTCACTTTGGTTTTATTGTAGGTATCTTGATGGGGCACGATAGCATGTTGGAGATTCATGTGGTTTCATGTATGGCTATGATGTAATATTTCAATGATTAAACCTTATGCAATGTATGCAACAAGTGGGAGAATGCTAGGATTTGGTGTTGTACATCATCACATAAATTGATTTATTATAATGTTGCAATTAAATAATTGTTTAATTATGGTGCACCTGGGAGGTGTGCTTAGTCACATTAAATAATTATTTAGGACCACTTGTAAAGTTGTATTGTAACATTGGGTTATTATTTTATATGTGGAGACATAGGATAATAATTTAATATTTGGGAAAATTATTTAATAAAATGAAAAATTAGTACCCAATATTAAATGAGGGATCAATGGTTTTGTGTTTACATGGTTTTATCTTACCACTTGGTTGTATTTGTGTGAGCTTGTATCTATAAAAGCAAACACATGTTTAGTGGTTAAGGTTGGCTAGGTGAGTGAACTATCATTATTGAGTCTTTCTGAGGAGTGCATATGTGAAGCATTCCATGGGATATGTGGATTTATAATTGGACACATGGAGGATGCATGGGAGAGGCTTGATGTTTCAGAAGTATTCATCGTAACTCTATAAGTGCATGTATTATTTTATTGTTGAATAATAGATGGAGTATGGATGCTTTTGGAAGTTGGGTTTTTCCCAAGGTATATCTTGTGTTATCTTGTGGCTTACCTATTTTGATCTATGCATTATGGTTATTCTATAAGCTTGCATGCATGCTTTTCTCTGATGGGGTTATGTAGGGTTATTTCCTAATGGTGTGAAATGGATCATTCATGTCTTCACTAAAAATGAAGCCTAGAAAGTTCTTCTTTGGTAGTACATTTCCTCTGGATATCTAGTTAATAGACCTACTTGGAAGGGGATTGGTTTTCAAACCCATCTCACCATGAAGGATGTAACTTACATTAAGGGCCCTTTTGTGGCTAAAAATATATGGCGAGCTTGGGAAGTCATTAAACCTTGGCTTCTCTAGAATGGCTTTGAATTTTAGGATGATATTTATGTTAACCAACAAAACATTTATTGGTCCCATATTTTACAAGATTAGGGTCGCCCCTTGGCTCACTTGCCATGGGTTAGGGCCTTGCAGTTTCAAAAGAAAAGCATCTAATGCTTGCAAGTTTTATTCTCTAGAGCTTCTATGAGTCTCATGTAATGGAATGAGACTAAGGCTAAGCTTCACCTTTACTAATTGAGATTGTGAGACTTTTGGCATTGCTATAGGGGTCATTCCAGTTGATATGGTTCACAAAAATAGCATTCAATCTTCCAAACCTTGGTGGAAATATTGGAAGTGGTGTTCAAACACCACCTGTGAATCCCTAATCCAAATACCTACAAAACACAACAAATGAATATATTAGGAGATCAAATGCAAGTAAGAATAAGGATTCCCCATGAAATCCATTTACAAAACTCAAAATAGGAATGAAGAGAAGAAAATAATGAAAGAACAAGAAAGTAGATTAAATCCTATTGAAAGCAATGCAAACTCTTGATCCCATGGGGGAATTGGTGCCAATTTGATGTGAAAATTGGCCCTTTCCCAACTCCAATGCTAGCTTTGATGATTTGATGAAGATTGTGATCCACTTTGATGAAGATTGATGAATGCTCCAAGCTAAAATCTATAGAAACCTAGCTATGATTCAATGAGATGGATGAAAATTGCTATGAATTTGAGTATAGTAAGTTTACTCAATTTGTGGATGATGAAATAAGGATATAAGCTCTTTATTTATAGATTGATAAGTTGAAGAGATGTCCAAATTTGATCAATGTGGGACAAATATTCAACCAATGATATGATGCGACTTGTCAACATGTGAGAGGATGAAGGTTGAGCAAGTTTTGAGGATTGTGCCAATAAATGCACAAATTTGAAATTCAAATTTGTTGAAATGACTTGTGAGAGGGAAGGGAAAATGCAATAAATTCCACTTGGCTCAAGACAAATGACATGTAAGATGGAGTTATTGCCTTGTTGGAAGGACATGTCAACTCACATTTTTGAATTCAAATTTGGGAATATTCCTTCAAAGATGCCTTTTTTGAATGAAAATAGGGAATTATTAAATCAAATAAATGATTTAATTGCGCAAGTTGCAAAATCTAGAGGATTTGAGTGATTAGGATTAAATTAATTAGGATTTGATTAATTTAAGGGGATATTTAGCTGATTTGACAATTTGATTTAGATTTTTGGATTAATTTAAATCAAAAAGAGAGGAATAATGATTTAGATTTAATTAAATAAATTTTTGATTTATTTAACTAAAGAGGGATGATGTTGGATAAAGATTGATTTAATTTAATAGAATGACTTTAGAGATTTAATTAAATAAAATGTATTATTTAATTAAAAAGGGGGATTATAAAATTAATTAAATAAAATTGATTTATTTAATTAACAAGAGATGATGACTTAATTAGATAAATGATTATTTATTTAATTAAGGGATGAATAGTGATGATAAGCTGAAGAGGTGATTCAGGACGAAACAATGTTAGTTAATTGGGATCAAGTGCATTAGTATATTTTACGTGTCTACATTTTGCCCCTCTTTGAAGCAGTGCACTTGTTGCATTGGTTCAAAGAATAATCTTGCTAAGATCAAAGTTCAAAAACTCTTTGATTTTTTTTGGATGTCCCATTGCTGCTGCAGCGAATGAAGAATTACACCGGTATACCGCCCCCTCGAGAGATCAGGTGAAAAGGTTTGATTTGAGGGTCGATCTCTCGATAAAGAGGTTCAAGGTTAGTTCAACTCGAATATTTGATGTAGACAGTCATCGGCCATGGGTAGCCTCATGCCTATTTTGATATATTACACACACTTGATCCCGATTTGTACCATGACAGTTACATTATTAATGATGAGATGATTATGATGTTTATATGTAATGGATGATATGATGACGCATGGATGATATGGATGCACATGATATGATATGATGATGTGTTTATGATTATGTAGTGGATGATAAATGTATGGTTTATGAGATGTTTAGAATAACTAATATATATTATGCAATGATGGGGATGAATGCATGTGGTATGATTAATGCTTTCTGTATGATATGATATGCAATATGTAGTATGCTGACAGTTTGTGGATGCACGATGGATGCAATGGTGATGATTTATGATTAACTATCATGGTACCATGTTAGCGTGAAAAGCAAGAGATAGAAGAAAATAAGAGATTCCAACAAGACATGAGATGATGATGATGATTACTTGCCAAGGAGTTGGGATTTTCAAAGGGCCAATTACCTTATGTTTGATAACACATGTAGGCACGATGCATCAGGGTATAAAGAACCAGGATGGCATTGTACCTAATGTGATGGACTTTGACTTGACAAACAGATAGGAGTATTCTTGTTCACACTTGACATACGGAAACCTTGCTAGGATGTACCTAACAAAGCAAGTATTCGCCAAGTTATATTACAAGAACGTCCAACAAGCACAGAAAAAGATAATGATCATTGCCCATTCCTATCTCTAAATCCTTCGTTCGGATATCATCGAGAGGTCCTTGGAATGAACGCAATAAGATAAATCAAAAGAAAAGATCTAGTACGCAAACAAGCCAATGTTCTTCATACCTTCGCCAAAGGGATGTGTTTTGATAGGATAAGAATCCAAAGTGATATCCAAAATGATGCCCATTGTTGGAACGATATATCCTAGGACATGCATTGTATAGGATGATGATGGTTTGATAAGTTGTTTTGATAGGTCGTTGATATAAGGTTGATGACATGTTTGAAAATGATCAAGAGTTTGATTTTGTGTTAAATGTTGTTGTTTGCTTTTGATTTTACGATTGAAGCTTGCTTTTGCTGATTGTTGCACTTGTTTCTGTTTGCGTTGCCAAAGGATGAAGATGACGATTAGTTTATTATGGATGATTGATTATTGTGGGTGAAAGTGAAATGAGATGGATGGATTTTTTCAAATATTTGGATGTTTTTGATGTTTTGAAATGTTTTGAGGCTATTTTTGGTGTTTCTCAAGATTTTACAAATGTTTTGATTTTTGATTTTTTTGAATGTTTTGGGGTTTTATGAGATTTTATGAATGTTTTTGATTTTGCATTTTTTGAATGTTTTTGGATTTTGATGTTTTTAGAATGTTTTGGATTTTGATGTTTTGAATGTTTTTGGATTTGATGTTTTTGAATGTTTTGGATTTTGATGTCTCGGTGATCAAAGATTAGCCTTGCTACGTTTAAGCTCAGAGATGACGTAGTTCAGATTCCAATGTTTTTGATGTTTTATGTTTTCGACTTGTTTTTGAATTTTTGCATGATTTTGACAATTTGGCTAAGGATGTGTGTGATGATATTAGTGCTCTGTTTGGGATTTTGTTGAAAATCAAGCTAAGGTTGAATGATCGAATTGATGGATTGATGATGATGATAACATTGTTGAGGATACACAACAATGCAAAGATTTGATTGATTAGGATTGATGACAATAACATTGTTGAGGATGCACAACAATGCAAGGATAGTGTTGAGCAACACAAGGATATCCTGAGATGATGATTTTTTGATTGGATTTGATTGATCATGTTTGATGAAGCTTGATTTTGGAACAAAAGTTGTTCAAATGATTTGATGTGACATTGACGTGCAAATTAGATGTGACTGATATCGATTGTTTTGATTGATGTTCGATGAAAGATGGAGCTTGATAAGGAATATTTTCTCGTCAAAATATGCCATGGGCTAGTGATTTGGATTTTTGCTCACAAGTGGTGGACCAATTTGATTTCACGTTTTCCAATGTTTGGATCACCACAGAAGTTGGAGGATGTATATCAAGATTTATTCCTGAAGCAAGATGTACATACCTACCCCCAGTGTCTAGCAATGTATGGACTACCATTTGGATGGATGCTTGGATACTTGTATGGATGGATGGATATGGATTATCTTGCGATAAGACAAGGTGTTTGGATAAAGAATGTTGATTTGGATAATGCTTCATGGCTCAAATAATGTTGCATAGGATAGGATCAATGACAACGACCCATGTCAAGATGTTTACCATAAGCAAGCGTAAAGCGTGCCCCAAAATTTTGTCAAGATCAAGATAACTTGGACTATGGATGAAGGTGGATGAAAATGGATTGGATAAATGGTGTGTGGATGGATGGATTTATTATGGGTAAGATGGATGGATTTATTATGGATAAGATGGATGGATTTATTATAGATAAGATGGATGAAATGTTGGCTTTATTATGGATGGGATGAGATGCTTTCACCTGAAGTGGCGCACGTAGATGCTCGATTCTACACATGACGCCTGTTTGCCAGGTTTTCATCATGGTCTTGCCCAAAGCGCCACCCATGCGATTTTCACTAGAGGACAATTTTTTTATTTTTACTATTTTCAATCCTTTTCTGATTTTTTTGGATTTTTTGCTTTTTTAATTTTTTTGATTTTTTTGAAAGATTTTAAGCTCATGCTGAATCACAATGTGTTCTTGATGTATATGCTCTGTCATAATGTTCCATCGATATCCTGCTTGAAGAAGTTGCTTTGCTAAGATAATGCACTTGAATGCAAATTTTGAGATTCTTGATCTGCATCGTTGATACCGGAATTGACTTTGTCTTTGTGCGCACGCGATAGAGTGCCTTCTGAATCCTTATGATGAAGGGTTTTGCCAATACATGGTCAATATGAGAATTGGATATCATGTGTGGAGGCGTGGATGGAGTGTGTTTAGGGATAAGAGATGGATTGGTTGACAGCTTGGAATCTTTGACTCTCCAAACTTGGGTAGATGAGCAATGATGGGTGGATACGAAAGTGCGTGTGGAATTAGGACAAACTACTTGATATACTCTGTACGTCGCTTGAAAAGCCTGCTTTTACTTTTGTGGACATCTTTGATGGATACTTTTCCCTTTTTTATTTTTCCCCATAGTTTTTTTGACTAATGGAGTTAGATAGGGATAATCTTTCTTTGTATGTTTTGGTATCCATGTGTATTTGATTTGTCCATTATGCTTTCCAACTTCTTTTTCTTTGATAACTTTTTTCGTACTTTGATTCAATTCTTTCTTTTGACGTTGGTCCCAATTTGTGGATTGGGTGATAGGTGGATGAAGATTCATGACATGGTTGGTTGTAGTATTGACACTAGTTTCATCATAAGGAATCTTCGTGCTTTCTATGTTGACGTTTGCTTGAGATGAAGTTGCCACCAATATGGTAGAAGTAGTACCTTCATGCTTTGATTCTACATGTTCTAAGAGCTCCCATTTAGAGTGAATTCTTTGATAAATGAACACCGTAGATGATGTTATTTCGATTGGATGCTTTGCTGACTCTGAAATATCTTGTTCTATTTGATTTGCTTCCTTGAGTGGATAATGTTCGATATCTTTATTCATGATGTCCTCAGTATGACTTTGGGACATATTTGATCTTGGTGTTGACAACTCTATTTGACTGTCAATAACCTTCTCTTTTTGTGTTGTAATGTCAAGAGTAAAGGAATCATGTTCTAAATGAAGATCATCTACGTGTCCATCCATAGAAATCATCTCATGGGTAGATAAAGGAGTATGTGCCACATGGATATGATCATCTTGCATAGATAAGAGAGTGTCCATCAGATTATTGTAGTATCTTGAAGATACAAATTCTTGATCTTGAATGGTTTCAGAGTTGCTTTCGACAGGCCTTGGATCAAGTTCTTGACATGGATCAGTTTCAAAGGATGGATCTCTTACAAAGGGTTCTTGGATGTTGTTATTAGGAATGGGAAATGGTTCAATATCCTCAAGTGTCAAGTTCAGGGTTCCTTCAGTATCTATAACCATGAGGTCGAAGGATGTCAACATGTCTTGGAAAGGACCATTGCTAGACCTTGGTAAAAGATTTTGATCATGCTTTTGAATAAATTCTTGAGATATGTCCTCTAAATCATAAGACGATGTAGAGACATTTTCAACATGATCATAGGTGAATGGATTGTGCATTATGTCAATAGGATCAAATAATCCTAACACTCCTTGAAATAGATCACTAAAAAGTGGCTCTTGATGTATGGTGAGTTGATCATCGAATTGTGTAGATATATCTTCAATGTGCTCCTCGATGGAGAGATTTTGATCATTGTTTTCAACAATTGCAGTGGAGAGATTGTGAATGTCTTCGACCATAGGGTCAAGTGATGTTGATATTTCTTGAATTGGCTCATTGTCGAGTATTGTTGGTGGATTTTGATCGTGATTCAAAAGTGACTCTTGACATATGTCGATTTGATCATTGGATGAAGTAGACATAGCTTCAAGGTGCTTAGTGATGGATTGATCTTGATCCTTGTTCTCAATAGTTGTCATTTTTTTGTGTTTGTGCTTGTGTTTGTTGAGTAGCTTGAGAGGCTTGGGAAACTTGAGAGGATTGTTGCACTTGTTGAGCTTGTGTTGCTTGTTGCATGGCTAGATATTGTTGGAATCCCTTTTGAAAATCAGCTTGTAATGTCGCGTTGTATTGGCTTGATGTGGTAGAATTTGGTGGTGGTGGGGGTGGTGGTGGATTTGGAATTGTGTTGGATGTAGTGATGAGTCGTTGAGATACATTTGGAGTGATCATGGTAATGAGGGGTTGAGTTATGATGGGCATGATATTGGTAGTTGGAATGATTGAAGGGATAGTGATGGTTGGAATGATCGAGGTGATAGGTCCTTGGGAGACCATATTTTGATTTGGGATCAACGTTGTTGCTTGATTAGATACCATCCGTTGGTGTGATGTCGATGGTATATTCGAAGGATTTGACGTGATGGTTTGATTGGTGTTACGTGGATTGATTTGGATGGAGTGATTGGTGCTAGGTAAAGGGGGAAGCCCTAAACCAAGGAATGATGTTGATATGGGTAACGGTGGTGGAGATGTCTCTTGGCGCAATGACTCAACTATTTTGGAAAGTGCAGCAATTTGATCTTGCCAAATTTGTTCTTGATTTTGATCTTGACTCCCTTGATATAGTTGATTTGGCTCTTGTTTATGCAGATTTGGAGTGTGTACTTGTGTTTGATTTTGGACAATGTTTTGATTTGGGATGACACTCAAATTTGGCATGATAGGTTGAAATTGACCATTGTTCATGTTTGGAATATTCGTATGATTTGCAAATGTATCCATCCCAAAGTTTTCCGGATTCATGTTTCGAAAACTTGTACTTGGTACATTCTCCTTTGGCTTGTAGGGATTTGGTGGGATGACGTTGTTCATTTGAAGGCTCATGCTTTGATTGTTCGGTTGACAGACTTGTAGGTTTGGATTTAGATCTACCATTGGGAAATGTGTTCCAATCTTTGATTTGGGCATACTCACACTTGTTGTACCATTGATTTTTGTCGAAGGAAATGATCCCATGTATGGATTGTATAAGTGTGAGTGTTGATAATCAATCGGCATTGTAAGGCTTTGAAAGTTCAATTGATTTGGATTACTCATGATGTATTGATCAAGTTTGTATTCCATGTTCTCCTTGTGTTTTGACCTTGTTGCGAAAGTGACCTCTAAGGTTCTTAGGACTAATGACGAGATGAAAGATGAAAGGGGTGAATGATATGGGTGATGAACGTTTAGGAACTTTGGATCAATGCTAGACTTAGGGTTTGATTTTGGTTGGTTTGATTGGATTTGGATAATGAACTTGTAAAGCCTAAGATGTTAGATGTTATTTTAGGATGAACTTGTTCAAAGGATTTATAATTTAATTAAATGTATGAGAAAGGATGCATTCCCATACACCTAACTAAACAAGGTGATTTTTATTTTGATTTAAGGATGTACCCAAGTCTAGATAATGATGTTTCCAAAGCTCTAAAGTTGTTTGGTGGGATGGAGATGATAAATGTTTGAAATGGATGAAGCGTTTGATTTGATCCTAAATGAACCTAAGAAGGACTTTGTTTACAAGGCCAAGGTTTCGAAGAACATGCTTTTCCCTTCAAACCAAAAGATCAATGTTTGCTCAAAAGACCATAAGGCAATAGATAAACAATCACATGTGTGGGGTTCAATTGATTTCATCTTAATTAGTGAATTGCTTTTACCACAAACACTTCTTTGATTAGGTTTTCCAAACTAGATGTCCAATGCCCTAAATTCTTCAAAACCCACAAGATATGTTATGTGGAAATTCAATGAAGTTAAGGAAAGGGTTTTCCTATTGTTTACTTAAGAAGACAAATTGAGATATAATCCAATGTTTAGAAACCTCTAAGGATGTGAATCCCAAGGGAAAGCAATAACATATGGATCGAGTCAATTGTATTTGTCTTTAAAAGGGTTTGAAATTTGGATGAGGTTCAAGTGTTTATTTTTGAGATGTTTTCGATCAAGCTATGCATTTTGTAACCCAAGAATAAGTACAATCCTATGGATGTGTAAGACAATATTTGTTGGATTCCCACTTGGACAAGTCCAGCTATGCTTATCTCTAGATGGTTAGATGCTTGGCCCCACTGGCTCCCCTCCACGACACTCACTTATACGGGGCAGCCAAGCATCAACACCCATGAAACTCCCATGGCATGCTTTCCATCTCTACTAAAAGACCGTAAAAGTGTGGGGTGGCTTCAGAATGACCGTTCTTGCACCAACAAATAGATAAATGGATTTTGGAAAATTCTAGCACATGGGTTCTAGTAAGGACTTTTCGTTCGTAGGAGTTGACCCAACGTGGCAAGAGTCCCCTTTCGGATCCATCTTGTCAGAGTCAACCGTGTGATATTGGCGTTTCTTCTAATATCCACATTTATATCCCGGCTGGAAATACTCTTGGGTTTAGAGTGTTACCGGTTGAGCCGTTCCCTTGGGTGATTACTTTTTCCCACAAGGCGGGCCCTCTAAGATAAACAAAAGCGAATGAAGAACAAAATCCATAACTCGATCAATCTTTGATAGCAACAAAGAGAGAGAATATACGCGAAAATGTCCCCACTCACACTCGCACAATAGTTTGTTTAATTTTAAGCCCAAATTGAAGTGTGGAGGTGATTGCTTTGTCTTAACCCAAAGTCATGGAAAAGACCTTTTGATTCTCAAGATCGCTATAAAGCACGAGAGAAGCACATACGTCCTTTTCCAATGGCTTTAGTCTAAGTAAGCCTTCACGAAAAACACAACTACACTTGTTCTTTTTAAATCCTCAAAGAAAAATGTGAGTTTGTTTTAGAGCACCAAATGAAGTGTGAGAAATTTCCTTGTTCAATTCTTAATCCAATAAACAAAATCTAGTAAGTTGTGATCCTAAAGTTTGTTTTAGCCTTTGCAAGAAATGGAAAAGGTTCTTTTTAAGCCCAAATTAAAACTAGTGTCCTAAGAAGGAGAAGGTAACAAATTCTTAAAGAAGTGTTAAACAAACACTAAAGTGTTTAAAAACACTTTGATTGAACAAAATATCCTTCTCATGCTTCTCTTTCTTTTGATTTCGATTCCCAACCTACAAAAGTGATCAAAACGTTAGATGAGATAAAAAACAAAAGGATATAGGGGTTAGATGAATCATTAACCAAAACACCCTAAAATTTAGCCAAGTTATCATGTGTTTTGACTTTAGATGCAAATTTGAAAATTTTAACTAATTAAGAGTTAAAAAACACCTACACCATTGGATAGATTACGAAATTCTACCCTATTTAAAAAAAAAAGCATCAAAAAATACCTTTGTATGACCAAGATATGGTCATTTTAAAACTGACTCTAAAAAAAGCGCTAAGATAGTGATCATATACGCTAAACTTCATGGGTGCTAAGAAAACATTAAAGAGCGCTACAAAAACTTTAAAGAGCGCTACGAAAACATTAAAGAGCGCTACGAAAACTTTAAAGCGTGCTACGAAAACTTTAAAGAGTGCTACAAAAACATTAAAGGGCGCTAAAACAGTTAAAATAAGCGCTAAAAGAATCTTAAAGAGCGCTAAAACAGTGTGAATGAGCGCTAAAACGACGAAAATTTTGAGAAAACATGTTAGATTTGTAATCCATTGCCCTCCTTCTAGCGCCAAAATGTGAATCCCTAATCCAAATACCTGCAAAACACAACAAATGAATATATTAGGAGATCAAATGCAAGTAAGAATAAGGATTCCCCATGAAATCCATTTACAAAACTCAAAATAGGAATGAAGAGAAGAAAATAATGAAAGAACAAGAAAGTAGATTAAATCCTATTGAAAGCAATGCAAACTCTTGATCCCATGGGGGAATTGGTGCTAATTTGATGTGAAA
Source organism: Sequoia sempervirens (assembly GCA_007258455.2). Taxonomy (NCBI): domain Eukaryota; kingdom Viridiplantae; phylum Streptophyta; class Pinopsida; order Cupressales; family Cupressaceae; genus Sequoia; species Sequoia sempervirens. The sequence continues at coordinate 247,829,076 of VDFB02000017.1, forward strand.
ATTGGCCCTTTCCCAACTCCAATGCTAGCTTTGATGATTTGATGAAGATTGTGATCCACTTTGATGAAGATTGATGAACGCTTCAAGCTAAAATCTGCAAAAACCTAGCTATGATTCAATGAGATGGATGAAAATTGTTATGAATTTGAGTATAGTAAGTTTATTCAATTTGTGGATGATGAAATAAGGATAGAAGCTCTTTATTTATAGATCGATAAGTTGAAGAGATGTCCAAATTTGATCAATGTGGGACAAAGATTCAACCAATGATATGATGCGACTTGTCAACATGTGAGAGGATGAAGGTTGAGCAAGTTTTGAGGATTGTGCCAATAAATGCACAAATTTAAAATTCAAATTTGTTGAAATGACTTGTGAGAGGGAAGGGAAAATGCAATAAATTCCACTTGGCTTAAGACAAATGACATGTAAGATGGAGTTATTGCCTTGTTGGAAGGACATGTTAACTCACATTTTTGAATTCAAATTTGGGAATATTCCTTCAAAGATGCCTTTTTTGAATGAAAATAGGGAATTATTAAATCAAATAAATGATTTAATTGTGCAAGTTGCAAAATCTAGAGAGATTTGAGTGATTAGGATTAAATTAATCAGGATTTGATTAATTTAAGGGGATATTTAGCTGATTTGACAATTTGATTTAGATTTTTGGATTAATTTAAATCAAAAAGAGAGGAATAATGATTTAGATTTAATTAAATAAATATTTTGATTTATTTAACTAAAGAGGGATGATGTTGGATAAAGATTGATTTAATTTAATAGAATGACTTTAGAGATTTAATTAAATAAAATGTATTATTTAATTAAAAAAGGGGATTACAAAATTAATTAAATAAAATTGATTTATTTAATTAACAAGAGATGATGACTTAATTAGATAAATGATTATTTATTTAATTAAGGGATGAATAGTGATGATAAGTTGAAGAGGTGATTCAGGACGAAACAATGTTAGTTAATCGGGATCAAGTACATTAGTATATTTTACGTGTCTACACCACCTTTTATAATTACAAACCTCAACTTGGATATTGTTGGTTTTCTCTACATTTACCCATGGTGCCCAATTTAAACTGGAGATGGCATTTGTAGTTATCGGTCTTATGTTGGCAACACAAATTTCTCACTATTTGATTTGTAGTTCTGGAACCTAAATTGGCTCACTTTTCATGGTATATTCTTTTCCAATGCTTACTAGTGGGGTCACAATTAGTTCATATGGGCATTTGAAACCCTCCTTGTCCATTTTGTGAGCAAATAGAGTCTTTTAAGCACCTCTTTTGGTTTATCCCTCAAGCCCAAAAGCTTTGGAATTGGATTCATGATTTCTTTTAGCCTTTTTGTCTAGAGCCTTTTTCTTGACATATGGTTCTTCCCGGAGATTGGTCTTGCATCCCCTATAAATCAAATCAAATATGACATGCTTATAGGGTCAATATTATTTTCAGCATATGGAAAGATAAAAATTCTACAATTTTCACTCATTGCTTTGTTGACTAGAATGTTTCAATTTTTTCTAAAGAAATTGTTTGTTCTAATGTGTTACTACAGATCTAGGTGCAAACCAACAAGGTTTCCCTATAGGTGGCTCACCTTTAGAAATTTCTCAACCACTAGGAAAATGACCCTTGCATTGTGGCTAGGGTTCCTTCATCCCTTTCCTCCTCCCAAGGTTTCTCACCTCTTTGTAGGAGTCAGAGAGGCAAGAGTTTATTTGCTTGTGGAATTCAAGTTGCTCAGCCACTAAATTATCTCTCAACTAATCAATGGGATCATGGTCACAAGAGTGTGTCGTGACCTATTCGATAGTGTTCTGCCTCTCCACTCCCTTAGGGTGTTTCTCCTAGGTGGCCTTCTAGTGGCATTTATGGGTGGTTCTCTAGTGGAGATCCTGTGTGGCCTTTATTGAAAATTAAGGTAATATTGTAGCTTAAAATTTGTTAAAACTATGAGACGGTAGATTTATTTAAGTGTTAGTTTTCACAATTCTTTGTGTATGATTAATCTATTTAGATCAATTTTACCAATTGTAGAAAGAGACAAAAGATTGTAGAAGAATGAGACAAGAAGATATAAGTGACACAACATATATGTGGAGAAGCCCTGTTGGGAAAAAACTCCAGCAAAATCAATAGTGCTTGTATCATTTAACCTTAGAACAAGATTACAATAATATTGTATCAATCCTTGATTGATATGCTTCCTTTCCTTCAACAATCCTTCTTCACAACCTACAATAAACTCTCATGGAACTCTCATACACTTGCTACAATTAATAGATAATTAATCAACATGTAAACTCATAAGAGTTGTCAAATACAAGAGCATAAAGCTCCTCTAAAAAATCTATGCCTAGATTGTGCAAGTAGAGTTCCACCATGTAATTTGAAGTCACACCAAAGTCTTCCTCAATTTAGGCACCCCAAACTAAGCACTTAATTGAACGTTAGTCAAGAAAATATCTTGCAAGCTCCACCTCAAAGTTGGCACCCAAGAATGGGCCCACTTGACTGAGCCTTGTAAATATCTTCTCATGCAAAAGGTGTTAACTCAAAGATGCCAACTTGGGCGCCCAAGGTGGTCCCAAGTCAATCTTAGTTAATTGAAACACATCTCTCCACCAATTGATGAAAACATTATGCATGATCGATCATCCCCACTTAATTGAAAGTTTCCACCTGTTATCTGTCATGCAACTGAAGTCATTAGTCATGTAACTCAAGTCAACTCAAAATAACTACATGCAACTGAAGATAACTAAACCATAACTGAATTGAATTGAACTAAACTAAACTAAACTAATACTGAACTGATACTAAATATATAGTTCCACTCCACTCATGTAAATATCAATCCCTAATTTGTAGGATCCTAAACATGCATTATTGAAGTGTTATCAATCCTCCAAATAGTTAACTGAAGCAAGGTGGGTTCCACCTTCCATGTGGGTGCCCCATGTACTCCTATCTTGTAGGAGCTCTTCTTGGGCATCCCCACATGTTCCCATCATTTAGGAATAATCACAAATGTCAATTTACATGTTCATTTCATTCGATTTTAATCTCTTTATAATCGTAGTGTTGGGGAACACTTTCCAAGGACTTAGGAGATACATGAAATATGTTTAGGATTGCAATTAAATGACATCCTATTCCCAACACTCTCCCACTTAACATTATACATTGCAATTATTCTAAACAAGGAATCATTATTATAAATCAAGTACAGGACTCAAGGCCAATGGCCTTCCTACACCAAGAGAACTTATATCTGTAGGAACTGGTTTCGTAAGATAATTTGCAACATTGATCAAAGTGTCAACTTTCTCAATCAATACCTTCCCACTCTCAACCATTTCTCGCACAAAGCGATACTGAACATCAACATGCTTAGTACGATCATGATACATAGGATTTTTGGCTAAACAAATACCACTCTGACTATCACATTCAAGTCTAATTTGCTTGTAATAAAACCAATACCTTTCCCAAGTCTCTATAACCAAACTGCCTTTTTAGAGGCATGTGAAGTAGCCATGTACTCTACTTTTGTGGTGGACAAAGCAACTGTGGGTTGCCTCTTACTCATCCAACTAACCACAACTCCAAACAAAGTAAACACAACCATTTGTCAACGTCCGACTATCTAGGTCTCCTGCCTAATTTGAATCAAGAAAACCATGTATGTCTAATGATATGCGCATAATATCAATATCATTAGCACCATGATAAACCAAACAATAATCAGAAGTACCTCATAAATATCTAAACACCCTCTTAACATAAGTCCAATGTTCTTTACCAGGGTTAGACATAAACCTACTTAGAACTCCCACTGCTTGGGCTATATCTGGTCTTGTACAGACCATTGCATACATCAAACTACCAATTGCACTTACAATGGAGTCACCAATCCATTGTATAGACTTCCATACATGCAAAACCATGGGCTCAAAACCATGAGCTCCAAAACCATGGATCAATACAACTAGCACAAAACCATGTGCTAAAGACCACTAAAGGTTAATCCACTAACTCTAACCCAAGAACTAGTTTAACCCAACAATAGACCCCTTACCACCTGGGAAAACTCCTCTCTTACCAGGCCTTTCCTTTCAGGGATTAAGCAAGCCATACCAGGTCTTACAACCATCAACCCAAATACATGTATTAAATTTTACATACAACTCCATTTTTAGTTTCCACATCTCATAACTAGATCCATTGAATCTTTGAATATCTAGATGAGAAGTAGAACTCATTGTAACATACTTCTTTTACAAATCTGCAATAACACAATAGTAAAAGCTCCCACTATAGCCAAAAAACCTTCAAACTTTTAAGAGAAAGGCATCCCAAACTCTAATCAACCATTAGCTCTGATACTAAATGTTGAAAATGAAGGTAATATTGTAGCTTAAAACTTATTAAAACTATGAGATTGTAGATTTAATTAAGTGTTCTTTGTCACAAATCTTTGTGTATGATTAATTTGTTTAGATCAATTTTACCAATTGTGGAAAGATACAGAAGATTGTAGGAGAATGAGACAAGAAGATAGAAGTGACACAACATATATGTGGAGAAACCCTTTTAGAAAAAAACTCCACTGGAATCAATAGTGCTTGTATTATTTAACCTTAGAACAAGATTACAATAATACTGTATCAATCCTTGATTGATATGCTTCCTTGCCTTCAACAATCCTTCTTCACAACCTACAATAAACTCTCATGGAACTCTCATACACTTGCTGCAATTAATAGACAATTAATTCACATGTAAACTTATAAGAGTTGTCAAATACAAGAGCATAAAGCTCCTCTCAAAAATCTACGCCTAGATTGTGCAAGTAGAGTTCCACCATGTAATATGAAGTCAAACCAAAGTCTTCCTCAATTTAGGTGCCCCAAACTGAACGTTGGTCAAGAAAATATCTTGCAAGCTCCACCTCAAAGTTGGCACCCATAGACAATTAATTCACATGTAAACTTATAAGAGTTGTCAAATACAAGAGCATAAAGCTCCTCTAAAAAATCTACGCCTAGATTGTGCAAGTAGAGTTCCACCATGTAATATGAATTCAAACCAAAGTCTTCCTCAATTTAGGCACCCCAAACTGAACGTTGGTCAAGAAAATATCTTGCAAGCTCCACCTCAAAGTTGGCACCCAAGAATGGGCCCACTTGGTTGAGCCTTGTAAATATATTCTCATGCAAAAGGTGTTAACTCAAAGATGCCAACTTGGGCGCCCAAGGTGGTCCCAAGTTAATCTTAGTTAACTGAAACATATCCCTCCACCAATTCATGCAAACATTATGCATGATTGATCATCCCCACTTAACTGGAAGTATCCACCTATTATCTGTCATGCAATTGAAGTCATTAGTCATGCAACTCAAGTCAACTCAAGTCAACTCAAAATAAATACATGCAACTGAAGATAACTAAACCATAACTGAACTGAACTGAACTGATAGTGCCACTCCACTCATGTAAATATCAATCCCTAATTTGTAGGATTCTAAACATGCATTACTAAAGTGTTATCAATCCTCCAAATAGTTAACTGAAGCAAGGTGGGTTCCACCTTCCATATGGGCGCCCCATGTGCTCCTATCTTGTAGGAGCTCTTCTTGGACGTCCCCACATGTTCCTATCATTTAGGAATAATCACAAATGTCAATTTACATGTTCATCTCATTCGAATTTAATCTCTTTCTAATCCTAGTGTTGGGGAACACTTTCCAAGGACCTAGGAGATACATGAAATATGTTTAGGATTGCAATTAAATGGCATCCTATTCCCAACAACCTTTTACTGGTACTTCTAGCTAGGTTGATTCCAACAAGTTTTCTCAATTAGTGTTGGCTACTTGTCCAACCCGTGATAACCAAGATAAAGAAAAAGATGATGAGGAGTGGGACCTTTCCATGGACACCCCAAACCTTGTTGATGTATGGGGTAAGCCGGGTGACTGACACCCTCTGCCTCCCCCTTCAACTACTGCTCTTGCCACTTAGTAGTTGTTTATGTTATGCATTTTGATTTGAGTTGTAGTCCCATTTGAACTATTGGGGTGTGATTTTATATCAACCCATCCTTATTTTGTAAATATGTGTACTATTATTACTTTATAAACGATAACGTTGACACCTATTCATAAAATAAAATAAAGAGCCTCAATCAATCTTGAACCAAATAGATGAGCAGTAAAAAAGAACAAAATCAACATAGGCTCCAGTAGAAGAAAATAAAAATTTGACAAAAGAAAAGTATAATTACACTAACATCATAATACAATTGAGTCTCTTAATAAATCTTTCAAACCCACTATACAAATTAGATCAAATATACTAAATATCCCTTAATAACCAAAAATTAAATCCTAAAAACCCAATTTATTATACATAAAACCAGCCCTCTCTTTCACCAACTATCCACAAAATACACAATTCATCCCACCCTCTCCAAAACATCTCTATTAATCCACTCAAACGTCTCCAAAACAACAAATGGTTCTCCACTAGGTGTCTTGCCTGATTCCATGTACCAATAAAATAAAATCTTTCTTCTCAATCTACTTGAAAGTGAGAGGGCTTAAATCATTGCTTGCGATGTTTGCTTGTTTTTCACCACTTTTGGCATGTGATACGCAAGCTTTTCAGAATAGCATATATATATATAGCAAATGTTTAAAATATTTAGAAAATTGCTCCTTTCAACTTTCTTATCAATTAAAAACGACATTTTACTGTTCCCCACGGCGGAAAACAGTATGCCGTCATTGGCGAAGTTTTTCTTCGTCTGATTCGAAGATCCGTGAAACCCTACTTTCTTTAATCTTTGATTATTCTGAATTCTAGATATAAATAGCATTACATGTTTGCAGGACGAAAAACAGCCGATTTCTGTTTTGAATGCCATGCGGCACTGTCGTGTCAGGTTTAACAAGGGTGTGACATTCGATCTCACAGGCGTTACAACTTGCGGACCGACAATTCAAACCAGTGGTCAAAAGCTTCCACCCATATTCTTCACGTGAACTTTGCAACGGAATCCCATCTCCGATTTGAAAGTTCCCGTTTCAAAATAGCTCTTTTCCCACGCCAGACCAAATGAGCCCACGTCGGATTTGCCCAAATCTCAGCTATACCTTTAAAGTGTGATGTTGAGTGAGGCGTGTCAGCCATTGTGGATTAATGTACTTGTGTGCAGGAAGTGGCAGGTACATGCACTAAGCCAGTCTGGCACTGGCAGTCGCCGAACGCTTTTACTACACGCCATTCATCCCTCCTTTAAATTGCACCCACTTCCTCATTAGATTGCACGGGCTGGACTAAGGGCAGCGCTTTAGCTACAATGGGAGGGTACAGTTCCATGTCTGGGTCTGCTGGAGTGGTGGCCAAGCTTCTTGTTTTACTTTGTCTAGCTGAAGTGGGTTTGTCTGTGTTGGTCAAAGAAGAGCCCCTTGTTCTGAACTACCACAATGGCCCTCTGCTAACGGCAAAGCCCACGCTTGATGTCCATCTGATTTGGTATGGGAAGTTTAGTGCCGTTCAGCGTTCGATCATGGGGGACTTTGTGGAGTCCCTGGGGGCCGGTACCCCACTGCCCTCTGTATTCTCCTGGTGGAAAACAACAGAGGGTTACAAGGCTCTGTCCAATGGAGTCCCTGCTCCGACCAAGACCCACACAAGGCTAGGGAAGCAGAAGCTTGACGAGGCCTATTCGCTGGGCAAGTCACTGAAGAGAACTGACATTGGAACTCTGGTGTTAAAGGCCGTGTCTTCCAGAGCTCTGCCTGTGAATGGCAATGCCGTGTACTTGCTTCTGACGTCCCAAGATGTTACTGTGGAGAGGTTTTGCATGAGCTCGTGTGGATCTCATGCAAGTGTAGTGATGGGAAAGACGGCGCTTCCCTACGCATGGGTTGGGAACTCGGAGAGTCAGTGTCCGGGCCAGTGCGCGTGGCCGTTTCATCAACCTCTGTATGGGCCTCAGACTCCTCCCCTGCTTCCGCCCAATGGCGATGTGGGTATTGACGGGATGATTATCAATGTTGCATCTGTTTTGGCAGGAACTGTCACAAACCCCTTCGATACTGGTTATTTCCAGGGGCAGTCCTCAGCGCCATTGGAAGCGGTTTCAGCTTGCCCTGGAATTTATGGCAACGGGGCGTACCCTGGTTTTCCTGGTAATCTGTTGGTGGACAACACAACAGGAGCGAGCTACAATGCGCACGGAGTAAACGGGAGGATCTTTTTGCTTCCGGCTATTTGGAATCCGGTTACACGCTCTTGCAAGACGTTGGTGTAGATAAATACTGGAGCTTTTATATGTATGTACGTAACGTATGCTGGAAAAACTGATCCTTTTCTGGCAATGTCATGTTAACCTGTAAAGAATGCATGTTTAGGGAAGTCCGATCCATCACTTATATAACTCTATATTTATAGACTCTATAATGGCCTGAAGGAAATTAAATTGCTACATCTGTGTCCTGTAAAAATGAATGAATGTTGCACGACAAATTTCAGAGTAAATTCTTACGTAATTACAAGAATAAAAATGCATTATGAACACAGGGAAGCAGGTGAAAGCCTAGTGGCGAATTCGTATTTAAAACCCCAATGCGCCATCAGAAGGGCAAATGTCAGAGCGAGGGACTGTGAAAACGCTTTTAAGCATTAAATTACGTACATAGGTCAGTACTCAGTAGTAAAGCAGAGGGTCAAACGGTCAGTAAGATAATAAGATTGAATATGCACCCATCGTACGATCGTATTACTGAATGAATCACAGGGTACCCTTACTACAACGTCTACCCAGATGTTTTTTGTTTTTTCGTTTATTTTGGTTGTATTAAACAAAGCTGGATCACATTAGATGTTACCATGCATGATAGTTTAAATTTTTTCAATTAATTATATCTACATAAACATTATAAGTAGTGTTCATTTCAATCATTAGATTATAGATGAATATATACATCATGTTGGTATGAGTTTTTTACAGTCCATGAAAATGTATATAATGCAAGTTTTTGGATTAAATTGTGTAAGTTTTCCTCTATCTAATTAGGTGTGATTCAAAATGTCAAAACATACACAATTTAATCCAAAAAACTTGCATTGCATACAATATAGGTATAGGTGATGTTATAAATAGGGAGAGGATAATTGAAAAAAGTAGTAAATGTGATTAAAGAGATTTCCATGTAGTAAAGATGACATGAGAAATACATATAGATCAATGTATGGTAGTTACCATCATGATTTATAACCATAATTAGGGGAGGTGGTCAATGGAGATAAACATATGATAATTACAATCATAATTGGAGGAGAGGGTCAATAGTTATCTATTTTAATGATATAAGATTTACACGATTTATATTATAAATACAATCATGGAGTGGATTGTTATTCAAAAGTTTCCACATAAGCTATCCATATGCCAATTATTGAATATAATGTTGTATATAAAGCATTTTTAATAAAAGTGTTTTTGATGTAATTGTGTATTTTATGTTAATATTTTAGATATATTTCATTATTTAGCATTAGGGTAAAGAGAACAAATGATGTTTATCCATTATTCATAAAGTTAAAAGTATTAGTAATTATTATGTTTGTATTTAAAATTGATCACTTTTTTGAATTTTTTCACAAGTTATAACAACCAATCATATGGTGACATAAAGTGACCAATAATAATATCTACACATATCACCAAACAATTTGACAAAGATGTAATTAATATAACTATATTATTAATATATAGCCATTTACTTTATCCAATAACAAAAAATAATATTATTAATACCAAAACCTTAAACAATAATTATAACTTATAATCATTTAAAAAACATATCAAAATAGTTAAAAAAACTTATTATAAAAAAATTATAAAACATAAAATTTAATTCCACAATTAATAAATCCTCTCTCCCTAGTGAGACTCCTAGATAGAAGAAATCATGGTAATTGCAATTTATTTAAATATAACTAGTAGCCCCCCTAATCTAAAAGTTTGTCTTGATTTATTTAAAAGAAGACCACCTATTGTTGTAGGCTCATTGGACAAGGTATTCATCGTGACATTATTTATATTTTTTAAATAATTATTTGAAGGTGTGCTAATCTCAAAACAAAAAGGTAAGTACAACGTTGTTATCGGTGATGAACTTAGTCGTCATTTGTATGGATTCCCAAAAGAAAAAACTTATTATAATGTTCTCACGTGACATTAGAAGAGCTCCAAGATAACGCATGTGTACTGTAGTAATAATAAAATATTCACGCCTATTCAATCGGATATAATTCATTAAAAAAATAGTTGAAGTCACGAAATCCAACGTGTAAATAATTTATAATTTTAATAATTCTGAATAAATTATTAGTCCTCGATTCCAATAAAAATAACTAAAAAATATTAGTCCTTGGGATAACCAATTATAAGTAATTTATTAATTATGTGCGGAGGTGTTTTACATGTGACTTAAAAATTATTTGAAATGTGGAACTCGTAAAGAGAATCGAGAATAAACTCTTTGGTTGGGGTATAAATTCTTTTCTTTTGTTGGTAAAATTCAAGTTGTTAATAAAAAAATTGTTTTCACATATGTTTGTTATTTTTCATATTGGATGCCTTCTTAAAAAGGGTATGGAGGCTTAGTCAAAATTATTCGAAGAGTTCTATGGGTTAAATGAGATGGTAATCTAAGATATATATCTACTTCATGGTCTTATTGTATTCAATCGAAACATAGAGGAGCTTTGGGATTTATAGATCCAAGAACTCAGGGGATTTGGTTGGTAAAATTTAAGAATTCTATGGGCTAAATGAGATGGTAATCTAAGAAATATATCCACTTCATGGTCTAATTGTATTCAATCGAAACATAGAGGAGGTTTGGGGCTTATAGATCCAAGAACTCAAGGGATTTGTGTGGCTACTAAATGGATTATTAGAGTTGTTAAAGGGGATGAACCATGGAAGATCCTTATTCGACATCTAATTAATCTTGTTTCAGTCAAAGGCAAATGACAACCGGTGGGGCAGTTAGATAAAATCATTCATGCTTCATTTTTCTCAATCAAGGCTTCACCCCCTCTCCAGTCTATTTGAAAGGCATGTCAACATGTTTTCCATTTCTTAAAATGAAGAGGAAACTCTCTTCAACATGGCTTCAACTTTTCCACTTCATCTATTTGGTGGAACAAACATATTCTTTATCACGGACAACCCCCTACCTTAAGCTTCCTGAAACATTCTTATCCCTTGTTTAAAAAAGGGGTTTGTAATGTCGAAGACCTATGGCAGTTTTGTTCAATGAGCTAGTTACCATGGAATATGGTTAAAAACCATTTCAATCTAAGCAATAAATACAAAGAATTCTTGATTTTCATGTAGTCATTGGTGTCGTTGAAGTTATCTATGAAATTATGTACCCCTATCCAATGCATTTTTTCAAAGACTGGTTATTGATGTCATCCTTTCATTTTTTACTGTTTCTTTAAAAAAATATATACTTGCAACTACTCCCTAATTTATCCTTGAAGTCTCGTCTGAATTCCATATGAAATTGCAGGTTCAATGAAAAGTATTAGTCAAAATTATCTGCTCAAATTTGGAGATCAAAAGTCAACTCAAATGCTCAATTAATTACCTGGAAGATATTACACTTTAAGCTACCCATTGGGGATAGGTTAAAATTGGTTATGATCTAGCCAATTAAGCGCCCTTTTTGTCACATGCATGAAAATATGAAGCATATTTTTTGGGGTTGTCAATTTTTTAAAAACAATAGAATGTCGTGTTTAATGATTTTTGTTATTTTTCATCACAAACTAAGTTGGAGAGAAGCTCTTCTTGGAGCTGGTCTTCATGCTAATGTTATTGTTGATGGTGTTAGAGATGTAATTTTTATTGCATATATGGAGAAATAGATGTAAAGTTGTCTTTAATAACAATAATGATCATCAAGAATTTGTATTTTAAGGCTTTACTCGGATATACTTTATTGTCTTGTTGCCTTGTTTTTTATGCTCCAGACTGAGGCTATGAAGAATCTCATGATTCAACAAATCAAACTACAAGTTGAGCAGCTGCTAAGCAAGAAGAAAGTTTGCATATCGCAGAGATTAAGATCATTTTTGCAAAAATTGGTAGTTGCTTGAGTTTTGCTTCATCTGGTCATGAGTTTTGTTTTGTAACTTCTATTGTAGATTTTTCTATGTTTGTAGTTGTTGTTGGTCCATTTTGCATAGCTACTACTTTCAATTTTTTAACTACATCTTTTTCTTTGTAATTGCATTCTTTCAATAAATAAAATAAATCAATTTTTAAGTATATAATACAATTTATCTAAAAGATATTTAGAGAGATTTTAAATATATTTATTTAAATTTATTATGCAGCATAGAGAAACGCATAAAATCGAAATGAGGGGTCATAATTGTGAATATATGTTAATATTATTGCACATTGACATTTTGGATGTCTAGTAATTATTGTATCCCCATGTTTGGATGATGTTAATTGATGTTGAGTTATTTTGGATGTGTTGATTATATGATTTATGTGATGTTGTATCTTGTTGGGCAATTTTACCATATTCGACTATGTATGTATGTGTGTAGGTATGCAAGATGTGTGAATCAAGTGTGTAGGTAGAGGGTTATTTTCCCACTTGAGTGCATAGGTTTGGGTTATTTCCCCGACAATGGTTATATTGGAGATGTTACATTAAGATTAGTATTTTTTCTCACCCCTAACGTACTTGAATTGAATGTCAAATGTCTCTTATGAGACCTCAAGTTGATTTAGATTCAAATCAGTAGCAATTTTAGAGTTCGCTTGTGTTGTAGATAAATTGTGATTGTGATTGTGATTATGATTGATTATTTACTAGTTGCATTTGATAATAATTCAATAAATGAATCTTTGGTAAGGATGTATGATGCATTTTGGGAATTGAGAAATTGCAAAGGAAAAAAGAAGGAATTTCTAGCTAATTGCATTGTAAATATATATGCAATTATTTTAATTAGTTAAAAAGTCTTTGTTTATAATTAATTATTTATTAATTTCGGAATTAATAAATTTATTTGAGCACTAAGTTAATTTATAGAATTGCTAATTGGAAAATAATTTTTTTTTTAGAAAAATAGAAAAGGGAAGGGCATTTTTTTCATTATTCACATATTTTTAAAATTACTCTCTAAAAAGACATGCTCTCCTTCTTATTGAAAAAATGAATTTGCTTGATTGAGGGATGGTTGGACTTGGATTGGATTGAAGATTGAAAGCATTGGAGATGTGTTTGGATTTTGTGTGAAATTACATCTCAAAGATTATTGCATGAAAATTGACATTTTTTATGCTTCAATTGAAGGTAAACTCCTTTTTTCTCTTCATTTTTGAATTGTTTCAATTTATGCATGTCATACCCACTTGAATGGTAGCATATAACTTTAGTTCCATTTTAATTTATTGGATTTATTTTTTGAAAATCATTGTTTTGTAAAAAATTTAAAACTATACCATGCTCACTTGAGTAGTAGCATATGACTTTAGTTCCATTTTTTCATGTGGAATCTTTTATGACCATGTTCAAATTATTTTGATTATATGGGAAAAGCAAGTTTTGAAGGGACCCGAAACCCTTTACAACTGTAGATACAAAATGTTGCTCGAAAGATGTAACACTAAACTATCAACAACAACCATCAACAAAATAACAGGAAAGAAACTAAGACCCAACAACAAAGAAACAAACACAAAAGACACACAATAGGACACTACTTCATGCTTCTTAAGGTGTTGGCCACCCCAAGCTATGAAGCCCAATCACAATAGTTTTTTTTTTCTCAAAAGACTTCCTCCAATCACTCACCCCTCTCCATCAACATAATATTTTCCACCTTTTTTCCCTTTTCCTTTAGTCCCCTACTCCTTCTCCACAACTGATCCTAAGCTCACTCATATGGAACAAGACCTCCAAAGAATTTGTACTATTCTTAATAGAAATATGACAGGCATGGAGCAGTTTCTTGATATCTGCATTAGTGTCCAAAACCTTTGCTTCTAACTTAGCTAGGTGTTGTTCACACAAGGACTTAAAATTAGTGAAAGAACTCTCGAAATCAAAAATTCTATCTATCAAAATATCTGAGGCAGGTTCATTCAATTTTTTTTGTACATTCTCTTTCAATCCCCTGATTTTGATGTTAACCCTATTCAATTCCTGTAGAGTCCATTTTTCCAATTTGAAAATACTAGTGGTCCCCACCCTCGCCATGTCTAGTAGCTCAAACATTGAGGTGGTGTCATCACTAAGATAGGAGAAGTCCTCACCAGGTTTTGGCTTCACATGCTTTTTCTCATCACATAGGTTTCTCACCAACATGTTTGACATTTGTTGAATCTCGAACCGAGGAATCATTAATTTCCATTGCCTTCTCCTTAAGAGCCTTCTCCTTGCAAAGCTTCGTGGTATCCTTTACCACATCTTTTGTGGCATGGTTCCTCATCTTGGAAATGCACTTAGAAGCCCTTCTAGGCTTCTCCTTGGCCTCCATGGTCACGACATTCTCTTGTAAACCCTCCTCCTTACCTCCTACCTCAACATCATCCTAACCAATATTCACAACATCGTCCTTGGACCTGGGATCCCTAGAACCCACCTCTGTGTCATTACCATCAGAATGGGACTACGACTCATGAAGAATAAGCCGCTTGGATGCTCATTTTCCTTTAGGGTTACCCTTCCTTCTCTTCTTAGAAGGGGTAGCCATAGGGGAGGGAGACCTGTCCTCACCATCTTCATTCCACTACTCATCCTCAACCATGCTAGTATCTGAACTAGACGAGCTAAAATCCTCACTTAAAGTCTTCTCCTTGCCCTTAATTGATGTGGTAGGAATTGGGGCTTTTACATGCTCCATAATTAATAAAATGAGGCCCTCATGCAGGATCAGTGCCCTCCTATTTTTCAAGTGCGCATACACAGAGACCTCCATGGAGGACAAGAGAAAGAAAGGAAAAGAAATAAACAACCCATGCCTAAAATGATGGCAAAGGATAGCAGTGAACCTACCTTATAGAGTCACATATCACATGATAATTTATGCTATATCCGCCCATATCTTCTTGAGATACTTTCACTCATATCCCCAAGCCTCTTTCTTGATAGGTTTTTTTGCTTATCATCTTTAAAGAATTGAGCCATAGCCTCCTCATTGCTCTTCTTATCTTTGAAGAATTTCCACCTGGTCATAGGCAATTTAGTCATAGTAGCTATAATCTCCTCATTTATGTCAACTGCCATTCCCTTAATCTGGAGTTTACAATTGTGCCAATATGAAACAAACTCCATCGAAGCGTTGGGATCATGTCCATGAAGCCTTTCCAAGAAAGGCATAAAAATTCCCATGTTGGAGAATCTTCCAAAATTTCTTCTTCTTTCTCAAACTCACACAAGAATGGGGCTCAATTCTACTTCATTCACCCCCCATATTCACAAAAACCAATAGCGGATAGCCCTTGCAAGAAGTGTTCAACTGAGAGCCAACAAGTCGAGCGATACCCACAAAGCGTACGAGTATAAAGTTGGTACTAATGGTAATAAAAAGTTTCCACATAAACTCACAAATCCATCATTTCACATTAAGATCTTAGTTTCCTCTGGAAGGAGAGAGTACTCCTCCCACGCTCTATACTCATTAACTTTGACAGCTTCATTAGCAAAAAATCTGCCAATGAATTACCTTCTCGATATATGTGAGAAACACAAGTTTCCTCACAAGAATTCAACATCATAATAACATCCTTAATCAATTGATCAATGCTCCAACTAGGCTTATGGGTTCCACATAGACAGTTGATGATGTTTAGTGAGTCTCCTTCCACCTAAATTTTAGAGTAGCCCCTATCCACAGTAAATTTAATACTTATAAATGCAACCTTAGCTCAGCACAGTGATTTGTCTGATTTCCCAACAGGAGTGCTACCACGCCTAAGAGCCATCGTGTTCAAATTGTTAACCCAATTTTGTTGTCTCATTTTTTGCATGCCACATCCAATTAGTGACTTGGAGTGTGAGGAACCTAGGATTGAGGTATAGAGGGTGTAAAATAATGGATCTTAGCATTGTCTTGAATGCAAAAGTGATTCCAAGGCTCCAACATGTGAGAATTACTAATTAATTGATAACTAAAAGTACATTAGGTAAAAAAAATGAAACAAGAGGTAGATCCACTATTAGGTCCTTTTCACACCTTATCACTTAAAATGAAACAAGTGAATGGTTTCTTGGGAAAGAGTGAAGGATATAAAATAATTGATACAATGGTTAAGAAAGAAGAGAAGTATAAGCAAGAAAAATCCATTACCCTAGCTATATCCTTAGAAAAGGGTAAACTCCTTCATGAACTTGACTTATATTTATTTTACAAGCATGCACCCTAATGAGCTTGTTGTCAAAGCTAATTTCCCTATTCTATATTCCTAACCCATCACATCCAACTCTATCTAAGATGATTTTCACCTTATTTATGAATCTTATCTCTCTAACTAACCCACCTCACTTAGGCATGGTGCCTTCCTTCCATTATATAGTGGTCTTTGCTAATACTTTACACTCATATCCACTCCCACCTTCATAGCCCTCCCTTGAAATCTTTGGTATCCTTAAATTAGTTGAAAGTTGATATCAAAGATGTTTCGAGCACATTTGCATACCTATTGGGAATCAAGGATAAATTTTATTCCAAATACATATAGGAGGAGGTGATAACCCTAGAATGACTAAAAGAAAAGAAAGATAGAGAAGGTGGACCAACCACCTACAAATAAGAATTAAAATTAAAGGAGAAAGGAGTCACAAGATTAATTGATATTAGACACAACTTATATGGATAAAATATGTCTTACAATTGTAGGCATGTTAGATGTAGAGGATGTTTGTATCCCCAGTGTGTGAAAGGGCATAATTGTGGATGCATAAATGATTCATGAGTGAGAAAATAAGATGTTACTTAGCCAAAGTGGACTAAAACATGATGTTACTTATAACCCTACATTTATAACAATCATGATCCTCAAAACATGACAAATAAGGAAACTCGGGGAAAACGAGAGTTATAATGCAATTTTCTAACCTCCTAAACTTGAAAGAAAACAATAAGCACCAAAATATTCATTGTTTATACATTGTGGAACCAAAATGATTGTGCCAACATATTTAGGTGGGTGGGTGAATGATAGTGGAGGTGTTTATTCATTCCCCAAGTCACTTGATCCTTCTAGGCTACACTATTCTAGCTTGGTCTCTTAAGAGCCCTAAGAAAAAAAAAATGCCAAACTATGAAAGGGTAATTCTCAAAGCTCATGGCACCAAGGAATATTTCCTCTAGACCTACAGGTGGTTATGGGGTCCCTCCACCTTAACCTCTCTTATTTCTAGTCAAATCAACATTGTTTGAACATGCCAACAACAAATGCATTCTTGCAAAAAGTGTCAGTTGAGAGCAATGTGAATGTGACAAGAAGAATATTTTATGTTTCATGCATCATGATGAAAAAAATATTATTCCAACATGTATAAGTGGGTGATTGAATGTTTGGGAAGACCTTTGTTTGCATCCCAATTCACCTAATCATTCTATAATATAGGCTTCCAACAAAGTCTCTTAAGAAACCTAAGTGCAAAAACCTACAAAACTATGACAAATTGTTTCTATAAAATGGTGGAATTTAAAAATTCTCCCTCTAAAACTACATCTGCACATAGGGTCCCTCTGCAATAATCACTCTGAATTTTTCTTTCTAAACCATTTGATTGTGGTGAAGATGGATGCAATGTTGTAAAGTATCATTTATGTTCAACACAACCTTTCTAGGAGCCATATTTTTTGTTCTTTTCCTCATGGAACCAAAATGACTACAATAACACATCTATATGGGTGGGTGAATTCTAGGGAAGGATTTCTTTCATTCCCTAGGAAACCTAACCATTCTAGACTATAGGCTTCTAACAAAGTCTCTTAAGAGACCTAAGTGCAAAAAATTGCCAAATTATGATGGATTGGTTCTCAGAATCCATGAAACCTATGAATGTTCCATCTAAACCTAAAATTGCACATAGGGTCTCTCCACAATAACCTCTCTCAATTTTTCTTATTTTTAAACCATTTGACCATGGCGATGATGGATGCAATTTTGCAAAAAGTGTCATTTGTGTTTAGCATAACCTTGCGAGTAGCCATATTTTGCATTCTTTGTATCGTGGGGGAAAACCAAGTGTTCCAAAATATTTAGTAGGTGGTTAAATTCTAGGAAAGGCATATGCGTGTTCCCTAGGTCACCCGATTGTTCCAAACTACAAGTTTTTGACAAAGTCTCTTAAGAGACATAAGTGCAAAAAACTACCAAAATATGATAGACTGGTTCTCAAAATCTATGACACCTAGAAATTTTTTGCATAAAATAACCATTTCATGTAGGGTCCCTCCATAATAACCTCTCTCATTTTTTCTTATCTCCAAACCATTTGGTTGTGGAAAAGATGGATGCAATTTTCAAATAAACATCATTTACATTTAGCACAACCATGCCAAGAGCCATATTTTGTGTTCTTTATCTTGTGGGGCCCAACCAAATATGCAAAAATGTTAGGGTGGGTAGGTGAATGTTGAGGGAGGCCCCATTTTGCACCCCATCTATCTTGATCCTTCTAAGCTTCACTATTCTAGCAAAGTCTCTTTAGAGACCTACTACAAAAAAATTGCCAAACTATGACAGATTGGTTCTCAAAATGTTATATCTAAACCTAAAGCTACATGTAGGGTCTCTCCACAATAACATCTCTCAGTTTTTCTTATCTCCAAACCATATAACCATGGTGACGATGGATACAATGTTGTAAAAAGTGTCATGTGTGTTCATCACAACCATGCTAGGAGCCATATTTTCTATACTTTGTCTCGTTGAGGCCAACCGACTATGCAAAAATATTAGGATGGGTAGGTGAATGCTTGAGGAGACCTTGTTTTACACCCTAGTTGTCTTGATCCTTTTAGACTACAATATTTTGACAAAGTCTCTCAAGGGACCTAAGTGCAAAAACTACCAAACTATGATAGAGTAGTTCTCAAAATCTGTAGCACTTAGGAATGTTCCATATCATGTTCCATATCAACCTATAGGTGGATATGGGGTCCCTCTAGAGTACCCTATCTTGATTCTATTCAACTCGACACCATTTGACCATTCCAACAATGAATGCATTCTTGCAAAAAGTGTCAATTGAGAGCAGTGTAAAGATGGAAACATGCAATTTTTTGCATTTTGTGTGTCATGGGGTCCAATCGATTGCACCAACATATTAAGGTGGGTAGGTCAATGCTACCAAATTCTTTGTTTTTCTCTCTAACTATACTGATTGTTTCGATCTATAGGCTTCTAGAAAGTCTCAACATAATAATAGGAAAAACAAGTTATAAAAGGTGAAATGAGAATAGGAAAAACACAATAATCAAGGCATAACTAATATAGAAGGTGAAATAAGTATAGAAAGGAACAACAAGCATAACATATAGGTAAAGATCAAAATGTGAAAACACAGGAAGAAAATGATAACACAAATGAGATAGAAAATACATATATAATAGGTAATAAAGATTAACAAGTACATAAGTGCAAATATAAGTAGAAAAAGGAGAGGTCTCATGCAATTGCATGAGGAAAATTTCCTAAAAGGTCATCCTCCTCCCAAAATTACCATCATACTCTTCTTCCTCTACTACATGAGTTTCTTCTTCAATTACATATGTTTCTTTTTGGTAGTAGTTGATATAGGTAGAACTATATGAGCTTGTTTCCTTACCTATTTCTCTTACTTTTTTAGAGGTGGTCTCATAGAAATATTTTGCATTTTTTGAACCATAACAATTTGGTTTGGAATCCATAGAGCATTACATTTAGCATGAAATAAAAACTTTTGCAATATATGACCCTTATTCTTCTTAGGTGGAATAGGGGATTACAAACTATGATTGTGTGTCATTTTACTTGTATTTTTTATTTTCGTTGTTCTTCTAATAGATATGTTGATACACCTTGTAGACACCTAAAATATGACCTTATCTAACCACACCTAATGTTAGCCTATCCTTAGCTAGTAATTAAATAAATATCTATTATTTATTTAATTATATTCCCATCCTTATCCTAATCCTTTAATGAAAGAAATATTTACTATTTATTTAATTATTATCCCTTCATCATGATCCCATTAATTATATAAATACCTTATTTATTGAATTAATTATCCTTTATCATCTATCCTTATCCATCTAATCCTATCCCTTCATCTTATTTACATGGATCATGATATAAATTTGTCCTCATATGACAAATGTCCCCTTCATATGTCTAACTAACTTTTTGTCTAGATTCATTGAAACTAAACACCTAGCTAAAAGACAAACTATATTTTCATTTTATTTAACCTCTTAATCCTAGCCATTGTCATAAGGAATTTTGTCTGTATCCTTATCCTAAACCTAGATCCTATCCATAATGTGACACTTGTCACATGATTGTATCCTTGATCCAAACCCATCAAGTAGCCATCCATCATCAATCATTTCTAGCCATTGATTTTGCCTCTTCAAGACTTTATATCTAGAAGCTCTCTTCATTTTTATCTCTTACATCCATATTGCTCTTGATATCTAAGAAGTATCATCAAGCTATCATACCTAAATGCTATCATTTTTATCATATCAAGTCTATCAAGCTTGTCATCATCATATCAAATCATATCAAGGTTATGCTAGAGCATTGAGCAATCCACATATCAACATCAAAGAGAAAATAAAATGGAATAAGGGTGCACTCCATTTCCAATCATCAAGGAGAGAAGAAAATATTCTAGGTGAATTTACTGTGCTTTGTAATTTCTTTTATCTTCCTTTGTTTTCCTTTAGTATTTTAGATAACCCTCTTCATTTTGGAACACTTGATGAGACCCACATCCCTATTCTAACATTTTTATCAAGTCTTTGTGAGTTTTGGTAATGCATATGTCATTTTTTGGTCCCAAACTATAAAGTGGCACCTCGGTCTCATAGAAAGGTGCCTCTGTCTCATAGAGTACACCTTTATTGCATAAATTGGTGGCTTTATTCTATGAAGTGTTGCCTTTGTCACACAGTATTGTGCATTTGTTTTGAAGGTTGCATTTGATCAATTTGGGGTAGATCTAGGGCTTTGCTAACCTTTAAGAAATTTTTTTAGGACTTAATCATTCTAACTCTCTATTTTTGTAGGTTTTTTCATAATTTTCTTGTAAAAATTTGGGGTTTTTGGGCTTTCCAAGACTAGGGTTTCTTGCAATATTTCTAGGAGATCTAGGGTTTGCTTCATTTTGAGAGATTTTGAGCATATAGCCTAACATATTTTGGCTATATCTATGTGTTTTCAAGTTTCCTGTAGAATTATCTTGCATATTTCCCAACTAGGTTAGTGGAAAACCTCATTTTTTTGGTCTCGAGGACCATTTTTAGGCTCTCTATGTGAAATTGTGCCGCTATTTCATAAATTTGCACCTTTACTTTATAGAGTTTCAGCTCTACACCACCAAGTTGCACTTCTATTTCATAAAGTGACACATTTGTTAGGTAAAGTTGTGCTTTTATTTCAAACTACAATTTTTGGGGTTTTTGAGTCATTTTTCTTATCTAGCTTTCATTTTTTAGTAACTAACAAGTGGTGCAACTATCTAACACTTGTCAAATATCATTATCATTGAGATTACTAATAGTTTGATGTGGGTTCATTGGTCCAAGGATTTATTTTCCACTAATCTAGGCATCTAAAGTAGTTTAGTGGGTTAATAAACATTGTTTGCCTTGTTTGGAAGCATGTATAGACATATGCTCTCTCCTTGCACTTAGTGTGATCTCAGAGATAAAAAAATATCATATTTATTTATTTCTTTTTATGTTCTAAGTGTTATTCTAAGGCTTACTAGCTTATCTCTCCCCTTGCCCTTCGTGCAATCTAGGGTGACCAAAAACACCTAGTATAGTCTTTCCCATTAGGAGGCCTACTTGGGGATTTGATCACCTCAAGGATGACCTCAACCATATTTTTTGTGGGGTATATAAAGGGGAAGAGAAAAATCTGTACCTCAAAGTGTAGCTAGCATTGTTCAAGCCAAGCTACAAGACCCTCAGTCCATTGAGACTTGTTTGGTGATGAGAGAAGGAAAGACCCTCCTAATCTTGTGAACTATTAGATGAACTTGCCATTCATAGTGTAGACACATAAAATATACTGATTGATCTCATACACCTGATCCTGATTTACTAACACCAGTTCATCTCGAATCATCTCCTTTACTAACCATTTAATCGAATAATATTTATTTGATTAAATTCATCATAATTCATCTTTTAATTAAATAAATCCACTTTATTGATTAAATCATTATCTCCTATTACTTAAATAAATCATTTTGTTTAATTAATCCTATTGTCCCTCTTCTAATTAAATAATTCATTTTATTTAATTAAATTCTAAAGTCATCTCCTTAAATTGAATAAATTAATTCTTATTTGATTTAAATCTAACACCATCCCATTTTAATTAAATAAATCCAACTTATTTAATTAAGTCTAAATAATCATTATTCCTCTCATTTTGATTTATTTAAATCCAAAAATCTAAGTCAAATTGTCAAATTAGCTAATCTCCATCTAAATTAATCAAATCATGATTAATCCTAACTCTAATCCATCAAATCCTCTATATTTTGCAACTTGTGCATGTAAATCAATTTATTTGATTTATTAAATCTCCTATTTTCATTCAAAAAGGGCATCAAGTTGGAATATTCTTCAAATTTGAATTCTCCCTCCCAAAGGACTTGTCCATCCAACAAGGCATTAAAGGCCTCTTACATGTCATTTTTCTTGAGCCAAGTGGCATTAACTCTTCTTTCTTCTCCCTCCAAAATGTCACTTCTCCAATTTCAAATATCCACCTAATGACATTTATGTGCACATTCATCAAAATGTGCTCCACCTCTCTCCACTAACATGTTGACAAGTGGCATTGTGTTATTGGTTGATCTTTAGTCCCACATTCATCCCATTTTGTATTCCTCCATCCTTCTCCATTATAAATAGAGGCCTTCTCTATTTGTTTGATCATCCACAATCCATGTAAGATCACTATGATCATTTGAATCCACCATTATCATCAATATCATCCATATTGCATCAAAGTTTTCATAGAGTTTCATCAATCATAGCTAGGTTATGGAGAAATTTCATCAAGAAGCATCAATCATCAATTGATCATCTTCAAGCTTGCAAGGAATTGGGAAAGGGCTAGTTTCCACATCAAAATAGCACCAATTCCCCCATGGGATTGAGAGTTTGAGAATTGAATAGGATTTGATAGCTTTTATTTTTGTTCTTCATGTTATTTCTTGTTCTTTGCATTTCAAATGGATCTTATGGAGAATGGTAGTTTAGGTGTGTATAATTGATTAATATTGTGTTTTTTATTCATGTTTATGCAGGTCTAGATCCACCATTCACACATAGATCCACTAAAAACCTAGTTTTAGAAGTCTTTGAGACCTTTCGACTGTTGCTTAGTGTGGTACAGGGTACATTATCATGCCCAAAGTTACTCATCATGTGCTTTATGTTGTTGAGGTGGCAACTATCCCTTGGTAGGACCTTGTCCTTCTAAGGTAAGGGGTGTAAAGGTGGTACATAACCTTTTCATACCCTAGTTACCCATTCATTTAAAGGTACTAGCCTTTGGATAGTGGGCAGATATTAAGTTAACACACCTACTTGACTAAATATAGGGTTGTGTTATCATGCTTAACATGTTTTCATGTGCAAAACTAGTGAAGCCACTTATCCTTGTCACCTTAAAATTCGATTCAACTATTGTATCTTCTTGTTTGATTGTCTCTTACCAAAAATAATAAAAAAACATCTTATATTATCAAACTACACTTTTGTATCATCCCTTGATGCCTATGCATCATCTTGAGGTGCCATAGTTTTTTGTGAAATTGTGCCATTGTTCCACAAAATGGTGCCTCTATTTCATATATTTGTTCTTGTGTTCCACAAAGTGGTGCCTCTATCACCTTAAGTTATGCCTTTGTCATTTCACTATGATTTGACCATCTTGAGACCTCAAAACTTGGCCTTTGCAACCCCAGAGAAAACCTGGGAGACCCTTCCTGAACCATAATTTTACCTGAAACACCAACCATTTGCATCATTTCCATCCAAAATCTATCATATTTCCCTCATCTTATTACCCTCATCCATTCTCATAACTTAGTCATCATAATGATCATCCCTAGACCTTGGTCTTATTTGCCATCATTCTATCTTTATCATCTCCCATCATCATTGCTTTCATCATTGATCCCCTTTATCTTCCCATCCAATCTTAATCTTATAATATCATATCATATTTGATCGTATCTTATCACCCAATTACAATCATATCATATCTTATCAAAATCAATCTTGTTAGGAGTCTATCTAGATCCTAATCCTTGTTATCAAAATCCCCATCAAATCTTTGCTTAGGTGATTATCCAAGCCTAACCTGAGTGATTATCCAAGCTTAAATAAGAAAAATCATCCTTTATCCAAGCCTTACTCAAGTGATTGCTCAAGCTTGAGTGAGAAAATCCAAGCCTTGCCTATACAATTATCAAAGTCTAGCATAAGAAAAACCCCGCCATTATCAATAAAGGATCTAGTTTAGCTTGAGACACTATTGGTCTTGTATATGCATTTTCATCATTATCCCATTTCCATCCATTTCATCATTATTATTTCCAATATCTCAAATCCAAGGTCTACCCAATCTATCCAATCATCCTCATTCCTCATTTCATCATTCTTAGGTATCTCTCTTGGATGCCTATCACAAGATCCCATGCAAGAAAAAAAATTATGGCCTCTCAATATTTCCCCTCATCATCTCATGATACATTCTTTGAGGAGGTAGTCCACCTAATCTAATGGAGAATCCATTTTCATCCCCATCCTACATCATACACGATCATGATTCAAGTGACCAAGACTCACAAACATAATTAGAGGACTTTTTTGAAGATATCCAAGACATGGACTGGATGCATAGATATATCATGAAGCATCCCAACCAATATATCCTTATGCTAGCAAACAAAGGTTCCAAATTACCCCATAAATTTTGACACATCTCAAATCATCCAACAACCTCCTTCTACACCCCCACCTTCTATCCATCATAATCCCACCTATCATCCATCTTCTTCCAATCCTCATGACCCTTCATCTCTCCCATCTTTCTCCATTTTCCCATTTCATTTCAAACTTATTAGGTATTTTCCTACACCTATTTTAGCTTGTTTAGATAGGCTTATTTAGGATTAGTAATGGTGTGTGAGAGTGATAAATGCCTCTCTCTTCCATAGGAGTTACATTTTCTCTATACAGATATCGAAGTGCATTCATATCCTAAGAGTTACACATTTTAATGGTTGGGTGGACCACATTCCTCTACATTTTTTTTATAAATGCATTCCCCTAGCTTTATTTTTTCACTCTCATATTCTTGCATTGTACCTTTTATTTTTATATTGATTAATAGGAAATAACATTTCTTAGCTTATCTTTTGATATTGAATAATGTCGTGGCTATCACTATAGCATTAGGTCTTGGTTGATTTCTTACTTATTGCAAAAATCTAACATCATCAACTTTGCTATCTACATTCAATTTTTTACAAGACTTGTCCTTTAATATTTGAATTAATATTTTTGTGGTCAAATTCTCTTGACATCAAAAACACTAAATATATTTGAAGAGTACATCAAGAGGTCTACGATGAATGTTTGACATGCTCAACAATATAGAAAGTGAGAAAATATATATTTAAGTATAATCACCATTAGTTTAAGGCCAATTGCAATCAAAAGGTATATTTTGAATGATTGAATGCATTTTCTTCAATAGAAGCACATTGTCACACATTCGCCTATGTTAATACAAAATAAGATCTATTGTGATTGCACCAAAATAATGTAATTAGGAAGGTGATTTACCAAAAAGCACACACACCAAGTACTTTCATCTAAGATGTTATATAATCTTGAAGTGGTTTCAAAGTTGTCCTCACAAAATTCATGATGTCTTGATGCTAAATTACCCATTTCAATGTTTTACAATAATCTTACATCAATTCATAAACAGTAATCTTAATTTTTTTTTGGGTACAATTATGTCTATATAACTTTAATTGTATAAAAATATATTATTAATATAATATTTATATTCATACAATCAATTATAATATGATTTTTTTATATTAAATATAGACATGATTTATATATTTTCATGTTATTATTTATTTAAATTTGTTAACCTTTATATATCGAGAACGTTAAAGGGGTTTATCTTCCACTAGTTGCGAAGGGTAACACATGTACCAGACATTACAAATAACACCAAATTTAAGACCAAAGTTAAGCTTAGCTCATTACGGACCCGCAACTCTTTTAACAAAGACAACTAGGGGAGAGGACCCAGTAGTTGTGCACCCTAACTTCGCGCTTCTAATTATCCTACGTGGAAATTTCAAATCACTCCCAATTTTTTACAGCAGCTTACTTGGCAAGTCCCCTGCTTATAACTTTCGTTTCAGGGCCACATCATCAAATATGATGCCACATTAGCATGCTTTTTGTCAAGGTGTCTAAAAAGGCCCAAAAAAAAGTGCTACCAATACTTGTGCATTCACATCATGGATAGTTGAACGCTGATGTGGCATCACATGATTGGTTACTTTTTAGATCAAAAGAATACATTTTATTTAATTATGGGTAGTCAAGTCACAACTATTGGCATTATATAAACAACTACTATCACAACTATTGGGCATTATATTAACAACTACTATCACAACTATTGAAACATGCTCAACTATTGGGTCCTCTCCCCTATTTATTGCCACCTGCCAGGCTGTGGAATATTCTGCTTTACGCCACTTCTTCAAGGCTTGACGCGTGTCCAAAGCGATAAGCAGCCAGCTATAGACTAGTGTGGCTCAACTAGTTTAGGTTGGCTACAAACGACGATCTCTTATTGGTTAAAGATGACATCAGAGAGTGGCACACACGATTTTTTGTTGGAATATCCTGGGCGAGAATTCGCTTTATTGGTGCCAAAAAGGGTCCTATTTAAACACGAGACCAAAGGAAGGCTAGAGAAGTTACACTACATTTTGGTCATAAGACCCACCTTTCAATTTTACCAATACAACTCTCTTTGTCAAGAATTTAGGGGAGTGGATCTAGTAGTTGTGCACCCTAGCTTTGTGTTTCTAATTATCCTAAATGGAAATTTCAAATCACTCCCAATTTTTTATAAGTAGCTTACTTGGCAAGTCCCCTGCTTGTAGCTTTCGTTTTGGGGCCACATCAACATGTTTTTTGTCAAGATGTAGTTGACCAATACTTGTGCATTCACATCATTGGTAGTTGAGCGTTGATGTGGCATCACATGATTGGTTGCTTTTTAGATCAAAGGAATACATTTTGTTTAATTATGGGTAGTCATGTCATAACTATTGGTCATTATATAAACAACTACTATCACAACTATTGGGCTTTATATAAACAACTACTATCACAACTATTGAAACATGCTCAACTACTCGGTCCTCTCCCCTAATTGTTTTCTTTTGCTTTGGTATCATTAAATCTTTCAGATAGGGGAGAGGATTTCTTTGACTAGAGGAGTTCAATCACGTTGAGACCAAGATTCATTAGAGGCAAGGAATTTTTGTATAACAACCACCTCTTAAATTAAGACCTCGTCAAATCAATTGAGGCAAGTTCATAAAACTTAAAACCCAAGACTAAAAGAGAAGCAAACCTCTCCACCAAACCTTTATATACCTCTTTGTCCAAACAGGCTCTACATTTATCCCAAATGAAAAATGTTCCCAAAGCCTTGGAGAGTTCTTTATCAACAATTAGCAAGAGTAAGTTTTCAAGAAATATAGAGTAAATTTTAGTGTTTACTCAATGCCTGGCGACCCCCTTAACGAAATATTTCCCTAAGATTTCCACAATTACCTCTATCACCTGATCCACCTAAAAAATGAAAACCTAAACCTCAATCTTGTTACCATGATTTCTCCATAAAATGTCATTTATGTCATGATAGAGTGAAGTTGTAGCAAGAGCTTCATGACACACCGAACACCACTACGATGACAACCTCAAGATAATGTATTGAGAGAATACCAATCCCTAACAAATAAATAATGTTTGATTGAACAAAAATGAATTAAAGTATTTGCCATGATTTAATTACTAACACATTGTTTGTTGTCTCCATGTTTGAGATTAATGAAAATGGTTATATGATTATTTATTATGGCTAGTAGCTTCGGTCACCATGTCATTTCTTCAACCACTGTTCACTCTTATATTTGATTGAATCCTTTGTTAGTTAGAAATTCCTAAAATATTATTAAATATAATAATTAGAAATAATATCCAAAAATGACTATCCTTGCTTCTTTCAAGATATTCATTATTTTCTAATTCATAATGGAGTGTCAATTTTTTAAGTGAGAGTGACTACCATTGAGTCACCATCAATAATAATATTGTTGAGGCTACACACTTTAATCATTTGAGGACCAAGGAGTAGAGCTTTTACCTTTGCTTCCTTATTAGTCTCAGGATGAAGATTTTTGTCCCCACTTTTAATGTCTTTCCAAAGGAATCTTAGATGAAAAACTCAACACCTGATGGTCTCAAGTTTCCTTGACACACACTATCAATTAATTGAAGTATGGGTCGAACTAGAAATCCCATGAACAAAAATTAATTAATTAGAAATGAAAATATATTTTTTGTTTAAGTTTTAATTAATAAATAAATATGGTCAAACATGCATCCAAAGTTTTGCATAAACTATCATACTTAGTTAATCTTGATAGTAAAATATTTTTTTAACAATTGATGAAATTGGTTATAATTCTTCTATGCAAATCAAGGACTCTACACATTTTAGCTTACTAGGTCTTCGGTTTTAGTTAATAACTACTATAAATTTTCTTATTTTTATGTAGTTCAATCAAAGTGAGGGAGACTTTATGAAGTTTAGATTTTTAACATCTAACCAGCAATTTGATTGCACTATCAATGACACCCTCATTTCTATATATTTAAAAAATAGATTATCAATTCTTACTAGAGGCAGTAATACTAATGCATCAACAAGGTTTTATTAGTTGATAACAAACCAATGAGAAAGTAGAATTAAAACAACTTTGTATGATTGTTTTTTGTTTTAATTGTGTACATGATTACTTTTAGAGGATAATCCATTTTTTGTTATTGTCTAGTTTAGTATAATGAATTGTCATATTTATTGCCATTTGATTATGATATATTTTAGGTACATCATACTTGACCTACCTTTTTCCTCTTTCCTTCACTAATTCTACAATCCAATCCATCACTCTTTTCTTCATAATAATGGATCACTAAGTGTGATTTGAAATATCTATTTGATTGAAAAATACATATAGTTAAAACCAAAATAAATCATACAATTCTTCATGGACTATGAAAAGCTCATGCCAGCTATTATAATAACTTAATTAAATTTTCGCATATATATTTTTTCTCAAATTTATTTCAAAATACCAAAATTACTTTATCTATCGTTATATTCGATAATAGTTTCCAGTAGTCTTTTAGTCTAATTTAAGACACTAGGCTCATAGTTGATTGTATTGTTGATGGATTTTTTTACTATATTTATCTTGACTATACAATAGCTAATAGTGCAGTTGATTATTTTTGTTGTTGAATGCACAAGACAACTGAGAGGGGGGTGAATTAGTTGTTCATTAAAACATCAAAACCCTCATTAATATTCATATCCACATCAACTTTATTAGCCTTCAATATGTTAGAATGATTTAGCATGAAAGCAAATAATAGAAATTGAAACACATCAACACCATGCACAATAGAACACTAGATTTACGTGGAAAACCCGACAAGGGAAAAACCACGATGAGGATTAGCTCACGATATAAAGTAATTACAACATTGAATACAATGTGCTTGATTCATTTTATGGTAGTTTGAATATTGCATTCAAATTATTTGATAATCCAACAAAAGTCAACTACGCCTACACATCATATAAGAATGAACATAACTAGGAATCAGATTTCACATGTAGTCTACTAAAGCATAATGTAATATTTGAAATAATATAATGGATCCATCACCCTAAAATTGGGATTTTTAACCATAGGCTACACATTTATTATGGCTTCAAAACAATTAAGTTAATGAGTTAAAATTCCTAAATATATATAAATTTATCAATAAATTATATCATATCGGAAATACACTTGACAAACTATATAATATATCTTCATTCCTTCCATACATGTCCATCAATATAGCTATCCCCAAATGGTGGTACACCAACAACCAACCATGTGGAACCCTTAGGTCCACCCCTCTAAATTGACAGATGATTAATTGGTCAATCAATTACACACATAACATAAGTATGGGGAAATACAAATAATGGAATCACACATAAAAAAAATGTGCATACTAACCATCCAAAAGACATAAGGACAAATCAAATACCAACAACATAATGAAAAAAGGATATGGACTACTAAGCTTTCTATGTAGAGTGTTATCATTATTATTTTACAATTCCCTTAGGGCCTTCAACACAAGTAATGGAATTAGTACCATCCTATGTGATTTCCTTAGGGCCTTTAATGTAGGTACAACTATAGTATTATTCTTGCATGATTCCCTCTAGGCCTTTAATGTACGTTAGTTTTAAATTCTTTAGTTTTATTTACTATAGATGTTTGAAACCAAATTTATTTGAATATTATTATATTATCCATATGTAGTACTTTGTATTGGGACATCCTTGATTTTGATAGAATAACATGGTTCCACTCTACTCCAACCCTTAGTATCCAATCTTAGGCTCAAAAGTAAACCTTTTCCCTAAAAGTCAATGCATAAAAAATGAGATCAAATTTAATCACCCTTGTATCCAAAGGGTTGAGAAAACAAAAACAATTATGATACTCTTCATCTCACAAAATAAAATAAGTAATCATGAATTAAAAAAAACAATTTTCTATTTTCTTGAGAAGACTCAAAACCATAAAAATCCCCAAATTCATCATTTGTGATATCACCCAAGAACTTCAAAATTTAATTTTCTAAATCAAACAAAATTATAAATTATAAATATACCCTTTGATTCCTAAATGCACAACATGCATTCCAAGTTACAAGAAATTACAAGTTGTTATACAATTTTTTTCAATAGCATTGACTCTATTTTGTACGTTTTAATATAATTTGAAAGTAATAAAGTTAAATCAAATCCAATTTTAATTGCACACAGTTCACTCCATTCACTCCTATAAATGAGTATGTCACATTCAACCACCTATTATGGGCACTGAGAAAAAATAAAGCTTGCATTTTAAAATCATGAACAAAAAAGAGGATTAGTTCTTACAATTAATATAACTAAATGAAGAATCTATCCTTAAGAAGCAAGGATGCAATAAGAAAATTTTCCCACACCAAAGAAATTTCAATATTAAGCTATTCTAATTCCAAGAAAATCCAAGCACTCATTCTTTTAACAAATATATATTTGTTGTCAAAAAAGGAGAGAGTTTCTTACAAGCACCCGAAATGAGAAGTCCCTCAAATGCCCTTTTCTTTTTCTATAATTTTGCATATTCCAATATTTTCAAAAATACTCTTACAAATAAATCTATTTTCCATATGTTTCCAAATAAAGTTAGTCAATTAAACAAAACTTAAATAAGGCTTCCCTTTAACCTTTTGCAAATTAAATTGAATTTTGATCAAATAGAATTACTAAATTTTTTATGCAATTATATTTTTTCTCCCTAATGAATTAACACATTCAATTTGATTAATTAGGCTAAGGCATAAAGCCCAAACAATTTATTAATATTCAAATGCATAAAACCACTTCATCATAATAATTAAATATTTAACTTTCACACTTAACATAAAGGAAATTGCTAACACTCCATAATACATAAATGTGGTTCAATTAATTAAATGTAAGAGAAAACCAAAAGATAAAATACACATATAATGAAAACACACACACATACTATTGGTTTATTTACAACACATGGATCCAAAATTGACTTTGATTTGAATCTAGGTTTCACAAATATCACAAGATACATTTTGCAACTCAAGTTGAATGAAATAGGGAGATACATGTAACACATTTTTTCTAAACAAAATTATCTCAAATAACCACTATTCGGGCTAAAAAATGTGCTTGCAACACTTAATGAATCGTCAGGAATACCTACTCTATACAAGATAGTTGAATCACAATGTAGACAATTGCTATGATATGCTATCAACAAAATAATCATCAATACTACATCAACTAATAATCATTTAAATCCACATTATTCTAAACATAAATGTAAACATTGGTACTCAATAATAAACATGGTTTTGACCTAGATAACATAATCAATCACATATTATTGGAATAGTGAAAGCTATGAAGTTGAAACATTGAATAGTCCAAACACACATAGCTACAACATATGCATCCCCTAATAAATAGTCAAATAAAATATGTCAACACAAAACATCATTGATACAATACATCAATGAAAATATAAAAAAATCTCATTAAGAAGTACAATATCCAAAATATTTATATACAAGCAGTCGTGCAAGGGACATATGCTTGAGGCCTTACATCACCTTCCAAGTACTCGAGACTATTATATTTAATTATGCTGCAATTATATAAATAATTTGTTCTCAAAGGTTTATGGAGTGGATGAAAGTGGATACCCATATAAGAGAGAGGAAATTATTTAAATATTTATTATTCTCCTAATTCTTGAAATATTTTTGCTAGAAGGCATTGAATGAGAAGGTTACTTAGAAAAGATCAAAATTGAGAGTTATGGAGCATATTCCTAAAATAGGTGTTAATACATGTAATTGTTGCTCTCATGGAGCACCTAACATTAGGAAAGTGGGATTTGCATGATACATATTGTAGATTCTATGACATATAATATTGTAAGAGGAGTTATAAATTTATTTCTAGTGTTGACCAATGTATTTTGGGTGCCTAGTTTGGCCCCATGGTTTTGATTCATTATTTTATAAAAAAAATTATGATTTCTTAAGTTTTCTCTATATATTAGAGGCACTAGATAAATGTTTCATAGGTTGATTTGTAGGTAATGTTACTCCACTAGAGTATTTTCATACTAAAAGGATAAAGTGGATAGTGCTATATAATCATTTTCTTAAGGTTAGAACAAGTTTGGTCTCTTTTGTTAGAATTTGTAAATAAATGTATAACCTAGAAACTATTGCAATAAATATAAATTAATTCATTAAATATAAATAAAAATGATTATTAAAATCAAACTTCTAGAATAGAGTTAGTCTCCAAGAGAAATTAAAGAGCCCACAATGGCTTGCTCAATTATCAATAGGAAAGAAAGAGATCTATAAATATATAACCTTATATTTTCCAAATCTAATTTGTAGATGAGGATTAGGCATAAAACAAAAAATCAAGGGATTGTTTATCCAAGTTTCCAAATCTATGATGATAAGGAAAAAATCATAATCTAATGAAAGAAGAAGAATTTGCAACTCATTATTGTATCCTAACTAAGTAATTATAATAAATTACCTAAGTGCTTAAATAAACATGTCCAATACCATACTTGTGATAAACAAACCAAAAGTAATAAAAATATAACACTAACATGGGCCATCCTAAGTGTATCTTAAGGAGATAATAAAACGTGCAAATATGAAAGGATGGGTCTCTACTACAAATCCATGTTAAGTAACTATTTACAAATAATTTCTTATGAACAAGGAAAAAGAGAAAACATGTAGTAAAAATATTCTCCCCAAAAGAGAGAAAAGAATCGCCTCTAGATAGAGAGAAATGACTAATATTCCCTGAAAAACAATAACTTTGCACCAAGCTTGAAAGCATGTCATGTTGACCAAGTTAATGTAGATAGTGATAGTTGAAGTGGCCAAACCATTGATGCCACACACACCCCCACATATTGTAAGGAAGCTAAGGTAGCAGAACAACTTCCTACACTAATCTTGAGAGGAGGATAATGAAAAACTTTATAGATCTTTACAATTGTTACATAAACTTAAACAAAACTAAACATAAATATCATACATACCACAACATTGTGATTTATGTGGGTAAAGCTCTTTTAGAAGAAGATCCCTACACTCCAAAAAGTCACCCAATATATTATTCAGAAATCACAAAGATTACAATATACTTGCAAATAAAGCTTCTCATAGGAGTATCACCAACTAGAGATCCAGAGGCAACACGACCACTATCAGACTCTCATAATACAACGCAATACACGGTTGTAATACAACACCATAAAATAGGGTTTCCTTCTAGGGTAAGATAATCCAACAAAATATCTACTACTAGATTTGAGTCCTAATGATGAATGGTCTAGATTTACAATAATAAAATATACATAAAATGTGGCTTTTGAGGGTGCTACCCCCAAACCCTCATTGGGGTGCACGACCCATGGACCCCACGAGGAGGGTACCCCCTAGTTCACATATCAATAGTAAACCTTTTGTAGTTGAAGCATATTTTCCCAACACATATGAGAGAGAAAGATACTATAACTCCCCCCCCCGGACCACAATGAAGTAGCCCCTATGCCAAAAGAGGATGCATGTATATGAATGATAAATAAGATCTATTTGTGGAAAAATACATTTTTCCCCTTACGAAGAAAAAAATCCAATGATGAAAGTTGAACTCCCACTCAAAGAATAAAGTTGAGGTAGGGAATCTCATGATAAATCATATCTTAGAACTCTACTCATGTCTCCCCATGTGCATATCACAAGATTTCACAACCAAAATAGGAGTCATAAACCTAAATGAAACAAGTTACCTCTCAATACCACATGTAAAAAAATAAAGAGCTAGTTCTAAATAATATGAAGATGCCTAATGTTGAAAGCATTGACATCAAAGAGAAAAAAAATAGATCAACAAGAGTGTCATGTAGATTTGAAATGTGGAATTCTACATACAAGCAAGAGATTCCTAGTAGAATTTGTTCCAATGAGGTGAACCTAGAAGACAAATATGATCCTCCTACAAAGAAACAATAGAAGCCTTTTAAGAAGCACCTTTGAACTTCATACTATAAATAAGAGGAGGATATAGAATGTACTCCACTATATATGGGGCAACAATGTCTGTCAACTAAATAGATTGATCATCCCATAAGGGTATGTCCACACAAGCTGGGGCAACTCAAGTCTCAATATCATCCATAAGGTCATCCAAGGAAACAAAGGCTATGTCAAAGCTTCAAATAATTATAAAAATGAATTTCAAGGCTCCAAAACAATGCTTCAACAAGATGTTAAAGCTCAAGCACTTCAATGATCTAAAATTGCTCCAAGATAACTCTAAAAAAAATAGAGAAATTGTGAAGTCACATGCTAAAATGAGAAAAACATGAGAACTATTTATAGGCTTTTGGGAGGAGGATGGGATAATAAGAACATTAAATATTTAAAACAAGTGAGTGAGGGGGACATTTAATATATAAGAGTGAGAGGACAGTTAATATATAAAATGAGGTAGAGGGAACAAATAAAAAATAGGTATTTAGACAAAGAGGGAAAACATATATATATTTAAAGCAAAGGGTAAAACACATGGGAAAAGGAAAAATTTAAGGGATAAGGATAGAAAAGGAAATAAATAAAATATAGTTTAAAAGATGAGTGAAATTACATAAAAAGAAAAATTAGAGAGATATGGATTAATAAAGGGAATAGATAAACATAAATATAAAATAAAGATTAAAAAGGGTGAAATTACATAAGAAGGAAAAATTAAAAAGATAAGAATATTTAAAGAGGAAAATAAAGAAAAATGGTATATAAAATAAAGGATAAAAAGAGGTAAAAAGGACCACATATCAAAAAATACCAAAATATGTAGAATATAGTAAAAGGAACTTCAAGTATGCATTTTTCATTATTATAAAATTATTATTTATAGTACATGATAGTTGATTTGGCAATTGTAAAATATTAGTTCATTTTCTACCTTATATGTCTAAATAAAAAATGAAAGATGAGTATTAATGACAAAGCATATATTTTGTATAATTGCTAAAAAGGTTACTTCAAACATCTAGTGTGTATTGCAAGAGGATATGGATTTATTATTATGCATAGTGCTTTAGATACTCCTTGTAGCAATATCCTTAAGCAAAGGTGATTTGCAAGCATGACCAAGTTCAGTTATTTAAGATATCATTATATTCAAATATTTCACATAAATAATATTTGATGTAAACATTGTTTTTAGCTTTGATATACGTATTTCTTACCTAAATAGTTATTATTAAATGAATAAGATGAAGGGAATTCATTTATATATTATAGATGTTTTTTTTGAAAAAATTAAAAAATTAAAATAGTCATTTTCTAATTTTTAAAGTTGTTTCTTTTTTTTTTTTTGGGAAGAGATGATAGCTCCCATAGTATAATATAGAATAATTTCTTCTTTAATCACTTTTATTTTTTGAATTCTTTAGGTTCATTTTCTTTTGTCAATAATATAAATGCTGAGAGAAATAGTCTTTTGTGAGGATTTTACATTAACATGTTGAATCACATTAAAACATTGAGTCATTTATTGTCAATTGATGAAGAATGAGAACATAAGTGGTCTTGAATCTTAAGTTTTGTATTAACATGTTGAATGATATTGAAACATTAGGTCATTTTTTTCTTGGTTGATAAAGAATGAGATCATACATGAGGTCCTCCATTTTATTTATTTAATGCATATAGATTACAAACAAATAAATTGATGAAAAATCTCAATCCTTTTGAAGTTGTAGAAACTTAAAAATGTCTTGAATGATATCATGCACTCGAATATGGTATTCTAACATCATTTTATCCTAAAATTCATCCTCTTTTCGCTTAATTAATTAAATTAGCCTAGCTATTTAATTAATTGCATCATTTTCATCTATTTTTGTTAATAAAAGAGGGGTAAAAAATTTATTCAGAAAAAATCAAGGAATACAAAGTAAGGCCCAAGGCCAACACAGGAAAACTTAGACCAAATAAAAGAACTAAACCCATAGAGGGTATAATTACACAACTTTGTTCTCCATAATTAACCTATCCAACATCTCCTTATAATCTGGCCTCAAGAGACTCCAATCATCCATATCCCATCCACCTGGGTTCTTAGAAGCCCACTTTTCCAAGCAATCTGCTGCCTTGTTCCATTCCCTTGGAATATGACAAAAGGAAATATGATCAAGCAAGGATCACAACTTAAGGATCTATCTCACCACCACAACTAATTTCCAATTAGCCACCTCCAGATGATGAGTATTCAACATGTCAACTACAATCTGAGAGTCAAATTCACAAACAATGCTTTTCCAACCAAGAGAGCATCCTTTTTCTCCAACACAAAGAATAGCTATAGCCTCCATAAGGTTATTAGAGTGACGACCCTTATAGGAAGAGAAGAAGATCACAACATTTCCACTACTATCCCTACCAATGCCACCAATTCTCGCATGTCCAAGATTCCCTTTAGAAGACCCATCAGTATTAACTTTTAAAACTCCCTCAGGAGGAGGGAGCCACCTTCCTTCTCTATTGATTTTATGTTTGACATGCCTTAATCTCCTTCTAGAAAATGGGCCAGCTCCATTTCCAGCAAGATTCAGATTCCTTATCAGAGCTAGATCACTAGGATCCTCAGGTCCAATAACATCACATTTGGCAAGAATAGTTTCCTAAAGTCTGCAAAAAATTCTTCTCCACAAAAGAGAACTTATCAGTTATGAATCTTGAAAGATCCTTCTATTCCTTTCTAGCCATATATTCCAAATGATAAAGGTCAGGCCAAGATACCAAGCAACTTGCAAAAAGGAAGCTTTGGTAGGAGGATGACCCAAGCTATCCCAAAACTCCACTAAAGAAGTAGCATGAACACAAGCATGATTTCACGCTCCCCAACACAAATTCCAGATCTCTCTACTATAAGAACACTGAAAAAAAAGATGGGAGACACTTTCTTCACTCATTTTACAAAGGGTGCACTTGGACGGGCCATGAAAACCTCTCTTCCTTAAATTCTCCCAAGTGAGACACCTACTTTGAGCAACCAACCAGAGAAAAAAGTTACACTTGGTCCAAGAGAAACAATTCCAAACCTGTTTCCACCAAGGCACACCATCTCCACCATACAATTGCCTGTCCAAATTACTGGACCAAAGAAATTTACGAGAGAGGGCATCAAATTCTTTCACAAACCTAGAAGGAGCAATTTGCATAAAACATTTGTAAACATGCAGAGCATGAACAACTGACTTCAACAAAGTTACTCTTCCCGCAAATGAGAGCCATCTAAAAGTCCAATGGCTAACCCTCTTATGAAACTTGTCAAGAATTCCTTGCCAAAACTCCTTGCGCTGAGATCCCATGCCAATTGGAATCCCAAGGTAGACCAGAGGAAGGGAACCGATAGGAAATTTGAGAATCTGGGCAATCTTATCTTGAATAAGTCGAGGAGTGTTAAGGAAATAAATAAAAGACTTATTTTCATTAATTTTTTTTCCTCGAGGCAGCCAAATATGTATCCAAAGTTTTCTTGAATTCAACAACTTCACTGATTCTTGCCCTCCCCATCAAAGCAATATCATCCACAAACTGCAAGTGAGAGTAGGGAGGAAAATTCTCACACCAACTCCACCCTTGAATCAAGCCCTATCTAACCTTGGATTTAATGAGTCTACCAAGCCCCTCAACCATGATGATAAACAAATAAGGAGATAACGGGTCTCCCTACCAGAGACCCCTAGAGGCACTAAAAAGCTCAGAAGGTTCCCCATTAACCAAAAGTGAAAAGGAAGTAGAGGACACACAACTCATGACCCAGCTAACCCACTCACTACTAGATCCAAAAGCTCGAAGAAATTTTTGTAAAAAGATCCATTTGACTTTATCATAAAAAATTTCCATGTCCAATTTGATAAATATGAATTTCTCCTTAAAAGTTTCCATGGAATGAATAGCCTTAGTGGCAATCACAATTCCATCAAGAATTTGTCTACCAGCCACAAAACCACCCTGCTCATTGGAAATAATAGTTTTGAGGCATAGCTTGAGTCTCTTAGTAATAAGCTTAGTGATAATCTTATAAACCACATTGCAGAGGGAAATTGGTTAGAATTGATCAAGACTGCTCACATTCTCCTTTTTAGGAATAAGGGCCAAAAAATTAGAATTCATGGCTTTTAACATCTGCTTATTATTATGAGATTCCTGAACCACCTATAGAAGGTCCCATTTGATAACCTCCCAAAACTCCTAGTAAAATTCAACTGGGAAGCTATCTGGACCTGGGGCTTTTCCTTTCTTCATGTGGAAAATAGTATTTTCCAATTCTTGCATCAAAACAGGGCGAATAAGAGTCTCGTTCATTTCCCTAGACACAAGGGAAGGAATGCACTCTAGGATAGATACTTCTTCCTCCCCAGTAGGAATAGAATCCTCCCTAAATAACATAGAGAAATACTGATGAGCTTCTTGAGTGATGTCCCTCAAAGATACAAGTTGGGCCCCCTCCGAAGACACTAAGGATGAAATGAGATTACCTATTCTTCTTGCCTTGACAAAGTTATGAAAAAAATAGTGTTCCTATCTCCTTCATGTAGCAATTCAATTCTATACTTCTATTTCCAAAATATATCCTCATGGACCTCCCATTCCTCCAGCTCCTTGACAACCATAGCCTCCTTATGACTCAGCTCCAAAGTAAGCCCTTGATCCCTAATCATTCGAGTAATAGAATTCAACTGATCCTGAGCAACCTATTTGCTATGGTGTAGGTTCCCAAAACATTACCTATTCCATCTCTTTAGGTTATATTTCACATGTTGCAATTTTTTAACAAAAGAGTGCATAGTTGTACCATGAGAGGGTTGCCCCTCAAACCACCATGTAGTTACCAAGTCTTGGAGGGAAGGGTCCCGCAGCTACATGAGTTGAAACTTAAATGAGGGATTTTTTGAAGCCCTAGTAGAAACCATAGATATTTTGATTGGCCAATGATTTGAACCTATCTAGTCCAATATTTTAGAGCTAGTATTCAATCTATCTCCCATCTAGTAGCCAGATACAAGGAATCTATCCAGTCTCTCAGAAATTACCTCCACTCTACTTCTTTAGTTATTCCAAGTAAACATGCTATTGTTTGGCTTCACATCAATCACATTCAAAAGCTCAATATTATCATTGAGGAGGGTAGCTGAGGTATCTAGCCTAGCCACACCACCTCTTTTTTCTTCCAAATTGCAAATTGCATTGAAGTCCCCTGCCAAAATCCAAGGGAGGAAGGGGCTTAGAGAGCAGACATATCTGATATGGTCCTAGAGCTGAGATTTTCCCAAAAGAGTAGTAGGAGCATAAACATTGGACAAAATAAATTTTTCACCTAAGTCCAAGCAGGAGGCCACCATAGAAATAGAAGAACGACCTATAATCCACCATTGAGGTATAATATTTCTTGGGTCCCAGAAGTAGGTCATCCCCCCAGAACTACCATGAGCTCCAACATACTGACAGGCTCCACACGGCCAAATCCTAGAAACTCTATTTTCCATATCTTCCACTGACAATTTAGTTTCCTGAATGAAAACCACATCAAGAGAATGAGATGCAATTAATTCCAAAACAACCTTTTGTTTGGGGATGTTGTTCAACCCCCACACATTCCATGATAAGACAATCATTTCTGAGGATGGGAGAAATGGGAGTCAATGGGTTTCACAGACCTAGAATCAACCAATGTATCTCTAGTAATCTTCACCTTCTTCTAGTTTTTCTTTCATCCACTCTTTGAAGGTTTCTCCATAGGCCCCTTTTTAAGGGGTTTTTGCTAAAGGCCTAGCGCAGGAGTGGTCTTATTTCTCTTCCTTGATTCCATAGATCCCTTACATGAGGGAGAATTTGAGGCCACCACACCACATTTTTTGAAACTAGAATCTCACAAGGTTTTGTCTCAACTGGAGAATTTTGAGGAAGATATGTATCCATCTACCCATCCCTTTGATCCACTATAGCTATCTCCTACTTACTATTTCCATTATCCTCCTCCAATGTCACTCCTAGAAGTTTGGCACCTAGAACTAATTCCATTGGAATTCCCTCCTCTTGAATCATGTTATCTAAAGCATCAAACTGATTAGGCACCCCATAATTCTATCTATCCATCCAGGTTCTCTTTTGGCCTCTTCCCTTATTACAAGTTTTGACAGGATGAAGCCATCTTTATCAGTAGTACCATCAAACATAGGAGCTTTCCCTTTTCCACCTAGGAGATGAATTGGAAGGAGCATTAACTGGTGTAGATGGCTTGAATCTTGGGAATTTCCTTTGTAGATTCCCATATTCATGATAAATTCTACATCTAAATGGCAATGTCTCATAATCCAACTATTGAATCCAAGAGGAGGATCCAAGACATATTTCCATAGAATCTCGTAATGGGTTATTTAAATCAACTTCAACACAAATACGAGCATAAGAGATTTCCTTTATATCTTGAGTCTAAGTAGCAGGGAAAACAAGTTTACCGAGTAGAAGACAAATGGAATGAAGAATATCATCTCTCTAGAATTCTAAGGGGAGCCTTGGAAGATGAATCTAGACAGGAACACACGAGGGAAGCTCCTCTGCCGAGTTGAAGCCCGCATGCCTGTTGATGATGTTTTATGCACAGCAACAACTCAGACAAGATACAAGTATCCTATCTCTCTTGAAAGGTAAATCTCTATCAGCAAGCCTCAAGAGATAACCCCAAGGTCTCTAATGTCAGGTCTTGACAATGTAGAAACAACTCAGTGATAAATGTGAAAATGCTGGTAATCACAATGGGACCTTACTACAAGAAAAATACTGAATCTCTAATTATCAGATCTAGCAATAAGATGATACTTCAATCCTAAATCTAACTCAAATGATAAAAGAAATAACAAAAGATAAGGGTTTCAAAGAGATT
Source organism: Sequoia sempervirens (assembly GCA_007258455.2). Classification (NCBI taxonomy): domain Eukaryota; kingdom Viridiplantae; phylum Streptophyta; class Pinopsida; order Cupressales; family Cupressaceae; genus Sequoia; species Sequoia sempervirens. The sequence goes on from VDFB02000017.1 coordinate 247,871,400, forward strand.
TCTAGATTTAATTACTCCTAAGATTAACAATGTAAATGAAAAACACTCGAAATGGACCAATCCCCTCATAAACCGATTTCTACTTGACCCAGATGAATCTGCAATCTTATAGAAACAATGCAATCTTCTAAGGTGTTAAATATTTTCAGATCATGAACATTCATTCAAAACAAACCTATTGCAATTGAAATGAATAAACCTTCACAATTGAACTAAGCGCAATGAATATAAAAGTCTAGGATAACTTTGCAAAGCAACTAACAATTAGTTGGTTGTGAAAAGTATGGACCAAGGATTGATGCAAACTTCAAATATCAAACCATAAACATCATTGAATCAAATCTAATCCTAAATATCAAGCTATCAAACTCCCTTAAAGCAATTCTAAAGATAGAATAACAAGAACCATGCAAGATAAGAAGAACACAAGTATGGCACGAAATCATAATGTCATTACTTGCATCAAATTATCCACTGTAGCAACAATTCTAGCTTTTTGTTACAATATTTGCTCGAGAATAACTATTTGCTAACTCTTGCTCTACTTAATTCGCTCTAGTATCAACTATCTCTCTATTTGTCGATGTCTCTACTTAACCCTTACAAATGAGGAAAAATGCCATATTTATAGAAAATCCCCAAAAACATGTCGGCCTAGCCAGGTTTTCCAATAATATTTGGCCACAAAACAAGTCGGCCAAGAGAAATTCAAAATAAGATAAACTATGCATTAAATGCTTGAACTTCATCTAGGTCAGCTTGGGATCTCCAATGCAGCTCGAACCAATGCATGCAAAATAATAGGGAAGCACAAATCTCGATGTAGCCCAGCATTAACTATCTTCCCCTTTGTCTCTATTTTGATCCAACCTTTCATGCACCTTCAAAAGCACCTTATCCAAGTCGGCCACAGGTGGTAAAGGAAAAACCCTTAGTTGGATCTCAATTGATATAATATCTTCCCTTGATTGTTTTACCGATTTATCCCACTGAACCTTATATGTTAGATATTTATCAATAACAACAATATAGGTGGCCACATCATCTAATTGGTGTTCAGTAACAAGATCATCACTAGCTAGAGCATAAACATCCTACCAACACTTTCTCAACTGCTCTAAACTCAAATATTTAGGTGCAATCTTCCTTCTCCCTATCATTATTTCAAAGAAAGCAATGCATCCATTATAAACACCAGTTAGGCCATCTTCAATTTTCCTCCTTTGCTTGTAGATCTTCTTTAGAACCTTCTACCTTATTTGCAAAGCTTCAAACCACTCCCAAGGTTCAGCAACTCTGGAGGAAGGGATAATTCCATCACTTATAATCTTATCCTTGGTATACTCCATGATGGTTTTAGTTATCTGCAGCAAGAGGTCTATATCTTCCTTATCTTGAGCTAATACCTCCTTCAACCAATCAATTTCCTTCATAGCATCTTTTCCAGTTGAGAGAATGTCCCTGATAGCATCATTTCCTTTGGATTGCACCCCTTGTAGCCAATTTGCAGTAGCAAGAGTGGAAGCCTTCATTCTTTCCAGCTCAGTGATAGTCTCTTGGGGTAAGGGATTCACAACAGAGGACGAGGGGTTAATGGATTGCAAGGGTTTCATCAAATCTTCCAAACATTTCCTAAGTTTTCCATTCTATTTCTTTAGCTCCTATTTAGTTTGGACTTCTTTCCTCAACCTACCCAAGATGACTGCACTAGAATCCTGATACTCTTCAATGTCTTGCTCAACGGAAGTGGGCCCTAAATTGATAGTTTGCAGGTTGTAATCTTTTGCAGTTACATCATCCCTGTTCTTATCCAAAGCAGGAGTTGCAATGTGGACCACTCTATTACTTGCTTCATCCCTTTCAATCTTTGAAATGACCCTGGCCTTCTTTTTCCCTTTATCTTTTCCTATTTTTGCCAGTAACTAATCCCAATTGGGTGGGGTGTCCTCCACAACAACTTGTTTTCTCCTTATTTCTTTATCCAACCAATCTGGAACAGTAGACTCTAACTATACTTGGCTTTGTCCCACTTCCTCCTGCTGGACTTTAGGAACTTCTTTATTCAAACCCTGCTTCCCAGAAACCTCTTCGGCCTTATTCTCCTTTTCTTCAGTATGTTCCTCTCTGTGCACAAGTGAAAAAACCTTTTCTGATACTTCCTCTCTTTGAGGAGATTTAACTCCTTCAGTTCTAACTAGTGAATCCTCATATGCGACCAAGGGAGACTGCATTACTTTCTCTACTTCTACCTTAGCATTATAAAGCACACCCTCATGAAATTCTCCTCCTTCTAGGTCTTGATGATCCTCAGCGTTCTCAGATTCACCCAGTTTTCCGTTTAGAGCTTCAGGGACATCATTATGTTGTTCTTCATGAGAAGTAGCCAGAGGATGATCTTTCTTTGGCATATTATCTTTTGGAGAAGGAGTCCTTGAATTCCTTGTATACACCTGTGTATTTTCTCCTGAACTCTCTACATTTACCACAAGTGGAGCAACTTCTTCCTCATCTTTAGAACCTACCTTTTGTGAAAATCTTATGATTTTTCTCCTTTTAGGCACAGGAGCACCAAACCTCAGGACTCTACTTTTCAGTTTCCTCCTTTCCAGACTTCTTAGTCCTTGAAGTATGCCCCCTTTTCTGTGCAATTGGCTTTCTCTATTTTTCTGCTTCCTGAGCTTTCTCCATTTAAATATCCTTGATCTTGATTTTGAAAGGGGAGCCCACCTTGCCTTTACCTTTGGGATCTTATTGCTTAGTTGACTCCTTGGAGGTAGAGTGAGGGTCCACATCTCCCATCAGATCATAGGTGCACTGTACACCTTCATTTTTCAACTCCCACATTTTATGCTTCAGCCACATCTTGGTATACTTGGTGACTGGATCCATCAATTGTCCTAATTCTATCTTTTCTTCTTCTAGCCAATCCACTTCACCAATTGGCATGTCCTTTACCACCTCATAAGCATGGCCTTGAATCAGGTCCCCATCATCTTCAAGTTGGTCAGGAACTTCCTTCACATTAATAATCAGACTGATTCAGCTGGAAGCCGGGAAAAATTATTATTTCTGACCTCATATTCATCACTGCAGTTGGCCCAGTAATCTTCCAAATTAGCCTTGTGGCTATATTCTCTACTAGCCTTCTTTTGGGCTTCACCTGTTATGTCAAATCTAGACCTCTTGGAATGGAAAGATAAACCAAGAGTACTCATCTCTTCTTTTGAAGCCTGAGCTGAATTAATGGAAGGGCATGCCTCTCTAGTTCCTATCCTCAAAGGGAAGTCTCCACCAAACCTAGTCTTATGTTTGTCTCTTTTGACAATAGCATAAAAATCACATATCTGTCTAGTGACCTCCAAGAGTAAAATATGATCAGTGGGATACCTTGGAAGTCGGTAAGGAGCCCTTTGACACCCATCAATCCTTATGTATGAGAAGGTTAGGAACTGAATGAACCAAGCACCATATTTCTTGATTAACTCCTTGGCTTGGTCTGAATTTCTCATATGTTCAGCACCCTGAAGCAATCTAGTGATATGCATGGTGAATGCATCATTCACCCTTCTGTAGCCCGAGCTTCCCAAGTGCAATTGAGGGTAAACCTCATAGATTACATCCTGTCCAAAAATGCCCTTGGTAATCAACCCCTTGTACGAATGAAATCTTGCAAGTGCATAGACTAAGTAGGAAGTCATGGTGAAGGTCTTCGTTTGCAGTACATTGCATAATTGCTCATGAATCACCCTACTTATGACACCTGCCCAATGATAGTTGATCTTTTCCTGTTCCATCCTTGCAATGACATGGTACATACAATTCTCAAACATACTTGCACTTTTTAATCCAACCACCCTGCTAAGAAGAGTGATGGCATCATAATACTCCTTCTTGAACTTTGCCCTGAATAGCTATTTAGGCAATTTAGAATAATGAGACTTGGGATTTTCCAACCAAGAATTGATAAGTTGCTTTGATTTAATAGTCTCCTCTTCATATAAATTTTTAGCTGCCTCCATGTTGAATGCCACCACATGAGATTTTTCTAGCATGTCAAAGGTATGAGCTATTGAGACAAGATTCAAATTTGCCACAATCCTCCCTTGAGGGCCAATTATTCTCTGTGTATCACTGTCATAATGTCTGGCACACTCAAGGACTAATTCATAACACTACACTGTAGAGGGAAAACCAGCTACATGTGCCAATCCTGATTCCAACATTCTTGTAGCCACCAAAGGAAGATTGTGCGCTGCCATTCTTCCTTTGAACTCCTCATAGTCCCATAGTCCAATGTTGGTATCTGTTACTTCTGAACAAATAGAGGTGATCTTGCTCTCCAAGATTTTTCTCTTGATGTCCATCTTAATTCTCTTTGCTTCAGATATCGAGGATCCTTCCAATGCGTCCTTAGCCTTTCCAGCCGTCACCTTACCAAATTCTACCTGCACTCAACAAAAGGAACCATAGTAAGAATCACACAAACAAAAGTTAATCGATCAAAAATCATCATTAAAATGAACCCCAGATAAGAAAGGTGTCATTAAATCTCAAATAAAATGATCATAACAAACTCCGGGTTTCAAGACCATCTACGGAATCCAAGCCAGGAGGAATTTTGAAAAATTATGGGCTAGATGGATTCCAACGAAATGAACATGAAAACACCTATTAGCAACTCAATTTGATCATTATCAATCAATGAACAACATGTGAGATCTCAAAATAGCATAAATTAATCATAAAATGCACCATATTCATTAACACGTCATGTTATTTCCTATTCTTTCACTTTCCACCAGATTCTGGGAAAATCCACATGGGACAGATTTCTGTGAAGGAAGAGACATTCTGCAGATCTCAGAAAAACGAAGGAACATAGGACTTTGGGAAAATCTGGGTGAGCAGGGAATCTGCGGGGTAGGTAAAACTCTGAAAGTTTGCAAATTTTGGGAAAACGAAGGAGATCGGGAAAATCTGCTAGAGCCAGAAAATCCTGAGATAGGTGAAAAACCCGAACTTCGGCATTCAATCACAATTTCGCTTAGATTAACGGATTGATCATAAATTTCAAGAATCTAGGCCTACAATGAGTTTGATATGGACCTTCTATAGATTTTCTTAGAATTCTAGGCCAGTTCAAAAGCAAACTAAGCTGAAATGATGATGCCCTAGGTATCAAACCCTACAAAATCCGCCATTAACGCACAGGAAAGCTCAAGATTCAAAAATTTCAACTACTAGGTCTTTACTAGGGGTATTCACAACTCAGAAGCAAGTTACTTCGTGATGCAAATGAAAGAGTGAACTCGAACTTACTTGGGAAACAATGAATCAAAAATATCATGCAACCCTAGCCACGAAATGCTCAAATCATGTAGAAATTTGAACCCTGAATAAACCAAAAAATGCCAAAACATTGCTCACATTTATCAATCAAAAGAAAGGAAATCTTATACGTACCATTGATGAAGCAAAAATTGATCTCAGAGATAACAAATGCAAGTTTAATGGCACCCACTAATGACAGCAACAAAAATGCCCAGGAAATCACCACTTAAATCGGACAATTCACAAATCCAGCACCCTAAATCAAGTTCAACACTCGAAGAATGCACTCCCTAGCACAATAGAATACGAATGACAAATCACAATGGCACAAGATTCCCAATAAATTGACTAAATACATCGTTGAAAGCTCATACGAAGAGCATTAATGTTGTCGACAAGACAGCCAAGAAAACCTGAGAACCTGACGACAGGACGGACTTCAGAAAAATCTAGCCCACGCGGAATTCTGTGAAGACCAAACATTCCCAAACCACAGCATTTGGCCGGAGTTTGAGCAGGATCCGAGAAAATCTAGATGGGGTAGAAAATCCCAAACTCAGGTGAAAACCCGAACTTTGCCCAAAACTAAAGATCTTCAATGTGCAACTTAGGAAAATCACTTAGGAAAGCAAGATAAACATTTAAGCACATGCCAAGGAAAAGTAATCCTCAAAATTGAAGGGCCAAAACACCAAAAACCAAAGCGAAAGAAGGTCCCTACTTTCAGCGGGGCATGTGTGCGAAAACTGTACAATAATGCCAAGGTTTGACAAAGAGCACAACCTAGTTAAAGAAATATGGGCCTCCTTAAAAAGCTTTATGTCTATTTTCCATGCAAGAGAAGATAACCAAAAAATAATTGTTGGATTCCATAACTATCTCCATGTCCCCTTCAGGGTTCTAAACTTTTCTTGCCCATGATTCCAAAATTGGTAGGGAAAGGTGAAGCCCCAAAAATTTGTAGATAAGAGCATGATTTCTCCAATATGCAATGTCATCAGCCACTAATTCTGGTTGGATCACTAACATAGGACGATTCTGGCTCCTAGCTAGGCATCAATTCACTTTCTTGATAGAAGAGATCGTTGGCAACTATAGACTCCTCCCTCGAGAAAGCATGATTTTGTTTCCATTCAATTTTAGCATGCATGGAAGAAGAGGGCTTAGAAACATATGATGCCCCTGAGCCAGTAGAGTTTAGAGAAACCCCAATCCCTACCATGCATAGATGAAAAGAATAACTCCCATAGGACACGGGGATACTAGAGACCAAAAGTCAAACACCAGAAAGAAAAAATATAGCTAGCTCTAAAAATCCCTATAACAAGGAACTAATCCCCCACACCATCAACACCCCCTCCAAGCGCCACCCATTGTTCACTGACACCAAGAAAACCTTGCAAAAATCCTCAGCCATTGCAAATGGACCATGGTACCTACTAGAAGCCCTTCCATGGGAAAAAGTGCACACCCCGCCCTTGCACAACAGAGACTCCTCCTCCCTGCAAAACACTACACACAGCCACAAGCTAGGGCACGCAGACCCTAACACTCACCCACAATCACTGACACAGAGCCATCCATCAGAAAATATAATCATCATTTTCATCTATTAATCTAATTGACCTAATTAGGTTAATTCACCCCCTTTCATGCTAACATTTCATCCTATTAAATTGAATAAATAAAATTATTTAATTTAATCCCTAAAGTACTCTTATTTAATTAAATAGTTCCTTAAGATATTTAATTAAATATCATATTACTTTCCCCCTTTTCATTAAATAAATAAATTATTTAATGAATATCCTAATTCCCCTAATTTGCATAATTGAAACTTTATTTAATTATCAAATTACTAATTAAATCTAATCCTCTCACTTGTAAGGGAATATTCCAAGAGAATATTCCTCCTTTGCACATTCCTCCAAATAGGGAATATTCCCCTGGAATGTTCCTTTGCACAATAAAATTTGGTTTTAATGAACTAAATATCTAATTTTCCTCACCCATGAGAATATTATCTTTCTTCACTCATTTGAAAAACGGAATATTCCTTTTTGAAACAAACTTTCAACAAAGCTTCTTGTGCAAGTTTTGAAAGTGTGTTTGTTTGGATGAATGTAAGACCTTGATTAAATATCATCTTGCATCCTCAACCCTTGATGAGAATCCATGATCCATGCCTCCATCTTCCTTCTATATTGACCATTGATTAGCTTTTTCAATTTTAGCCCTTCATTTCTCATTTGTCCTCCTATAAATAGGTCACTATTTGGAGACAAATGGATCCATCTTTTAAGACAAAACTTATGATGTTAAAATCACTCTCATCTTGCACTCATATTTCATGTTTTAGAAGACATTTTAGGTTAATTTCTTGCATCATATTAGCTTAGCTTCCACTAATGGTGTAGACACTGAAAAATGTCCTAAATGATATCATACACTCGAATCATGTATACTGAAATATACCGAGCCAATTTTTTTGATTTTTCAATTACAAGTTACAATGAACAAGCACCCGTTAAGGTTAGCTCATAAACCAAAATGATGCTGAAAGCAACTCTAACCAGAATGTACACTAGGATCCCGATGTGGGCAAGGTGTGAGCATTAGTCAGAGGACCTTAAAGGAAATGCTGAAACAAGAACTCTAACCAAGAAATGCGTCGGCGAACGACGAGCATATGGTCAGAGGATCCCTATCTATTGCAATACTGAAAATTAACTCAACACCAAGTATGTGCTACTCAATCCATGATGGATAAGAGGTGACCATATGGCGGAGACTTATGAGATTACAATGCAAATCAAGTAAATAGGCAGCAAGCCAGCCTCTTCCACTTATTCAGTGGGCAGTTACAAACATGAGATTAATAGAAATAAGAAAGATGCTGACAGTACTACTGTTTATCTTACAATATCAGAAAATTATCTGTTAAGCACAAGATAAGAGAGTCTTCAATGTTGCAACAATTGTATAAAGCTATCCTTAAGTTCTCTCAATGACTCTCCTTCCAAACCCAACTCAAATGATGTATTCTATGCACGTTGTTATGACAGAGTATGGACTGAAAACTGTTAACAGCAATACAGTAGTTCAATGATATGCTCACAAAAAACTCACCACTCACCCAAAATGCATGAAAATTGATGCAAATAACTCCTATGATGAAGGCGCCTATGATGAAGACACAAAACAGAGTCCAAATGTTGTTATTTATTTTCTGCACTAATCCCAAGGCATCTAGACTGGTATGGCTTTATGAGGGGTGATTTTCTTCTTAAAATTCAGTTTCTTCAAAATAAAATCTGTAAATTGGTGCAAAGGGGCACCCACCCTAGAGAAGAAGAAAGGAACAACACCCAGAATGATATCTTTCTGTATTTTTGAAATATGTATGAAAACTACAATCAGCTATGTTCTCAGCAACTCCAGAAAATAACATGAAAATGCAAATAACTAAACTACAAATGCAAATAACTCACAACAAAGAAATCCTCACTACAAAATTCACTCAAAACAAGCAAACCTCTCCACTAGGTGTTGTCTCACAAGCACGAAGTTGAGCCTAGCTAGGAGGCATTCATTCCTCAAAGCAATCCTCTCACCATTTTGGCAACATAACTTTACTCAAGATGTTGGATGATACAAATGAAGAGCAAGACCTCCTTTTATAACTTTGTGAAGGCTCACTAGAAGCTTCTAGAAACCCTACTTTTCTCAAATTTAAAGTAACTCCTTTTCCCTCCAAGGATGGCGTCCCTTTTGTCTTGAAGCAATTTTGACTTTTTAATTTAAAATAATCTTTCACCAAGGATGGGCGTACCTTTTCAAACATTGATTTTGGACTAATAATATAATAAAATGTCTCCATGAAGTGCCACCCCTCAAAGACCCACTTTTAAAAACAACATAAGTTCAATCACTAGGCTAAGGGGGTCAACAGCAAAATATAACATTAGAATGTGACTTTATTAAAATAATTCAACTTATCTCTCCAAACGTGCCCAAAAGCCAAAGTTGAGCAATCCAACTGAACATACTGAAGTAGAAGGTCAATCGTGCCGAACCCAATAGGACCACTGCCAAAAATAGAATTTACTAAAAATAGTAAATTCGTGAAAGTGCTCAGAATGCCAAGAAGAACACACCACCGAAAAGCTCACAAAAAACCCAGAATGAATCCGCAGTTCAATCACCAATCCATGAGCACAAGAAACCCTAATTTCACCACTGAGAAGCCTACGGGTCTCCAGAATAGGCCAACAGTCAATCAGAAGAAGTCATGTTTGAGAAGGGGACATTACAGTCCACCCTCCCCAAGATTGCTTGTCCTCAAGCAATCGTAAACTCGGATGCTGCAGAATCTCCTCATTTTCCCAAGTCGCATCCTCCATGGGCAAGTTCTTCCACTTCACCAAATACTCTTTGATTGTTCTTTTCCTCAAAGAACGCTCTCTAGAATCCAGAATCTCCTCAGGAATCAAAACTAACTCTCCTTCTCCATCCAAAGGTGGAAACTGTGATGAAGCAATAATGTTGTGTCCAAGTGCCTTCTTGAGGTGAGACACGTGGAAGACATTGTGCACTTTGCTACTCGAAGGTAGCTCCAACTCATAAGCAATTGCTCCCACCTTTCTGATAACCTTGAATGGTCCATAGAAGCGAGGCTTGAGCTTCTCAGCTCCACTCTTCTTGAGAGTAGACTATCTGTAAGGCTGTAATCAAAGATAAACCATATCTCCAACCTCAAAAGAGCGCTCAACACGCCGCTGATCAGCGTACATCTTTTGTTGATTCTGTGCAATTTGTAGATTGTTCCTCAAGGATTTCAAGATATCTTGACTCTGCTGTAACATATCCTTGGCTTGAGGGGCTTTGCTATCACCAAACACCAAATCAACAAAGCTAGGGGCCTCATGACCATAAAGAGCCATGAAAGGTGACATCCTTATTACATGTGAAAGGAAGAATTGTAGCAATACTCGCCTAAGTGAAGCCATTTCACCCATGCTCTTTGCTGTTCTGAAACATAGTTCCTCAAATAACCTTCCAACCACTTGTTTACTATCTCTGTTTGCCCATCAGTTTGAGGGTGATAACTAGTGCTTGGAGTAAGCACTGTACCACTCATTCTGAAGACCTCTTGCCAAAAGGTGCTTAGGAACTTGTTGTCCCTATCACTCACAATGTTTTGTGGCAACCCATGCAATCTAAACACCTCATGAAAAAATAGATCTGCAACTTGAGCTGCTGAAAATGAGCTGGTAATGGCAAAGAAATGAGCGAATTTTGTCAATCTATCTACTACAACATAGATACAATCTCTTCCTTGAACTTTGGGTAAACCAGTGATGAAGTCCATTGAGATGCTTTCCCATTTTTTATTGGGAATGGGAAGAGGTTGCAGCAGACCTTCCGGTAGTGTATGCTCATTTTTATTCATCTGACAAGTAGGACACTCCTGAATGTAATGTTGAACTTCTCCTTTCAACCCTTTCCAAGAAAATCTTTCTCGGATCTGCCTATATGTCTTGAAGAATCCTTGATGACCAGCAAGTGGTATGTCATGAAATGTCAACAAAATCTTCTTTTTGAGTTTAGAATCAGCCACCAAAAAGATTCTCCCCTTGTAGTGTATCAGCCCTTCAACCACCTTGTACCTTTCGTTATGAAAAGTACCCTCCATAATGTTGGTTGCAAACTGATCTTTGGCATAATCAGCAAGCAACATGTTCTTCCAATTAGTAGTAAGCTCACATAATGAGCTCAAATGAGGTCTTCTGGATAACGCATCAGCTACTATGTTGTTTTTGCCTTTGACATACTCAATGTCAAAATCGTAAGCTTGAATCTTACTCACCCACTTTTGTTTCCTCTCGTTCAAATCTTTCTGATGCATGAAATACTTGAGACTATTGTGATCAGTCTTGACCACAAACTTGCTCCCCACCAAGTACTGTCTGAACTTGGCTAATGCATGCATGATTGCAAGCATTTCCTTGTCATAGATAGAGTAGGTCCTCTCAACTCCTCTTAATTTTCTGCTCTCAAACACGATGGGATGCTTATCTTGCATTAAAACAGCCCCAACACCTTCACCGGATGCATCACACTGTAGCTCGAAGGGCTTGGAAAAATCTGGAATAGCAAGAACAGGACAAGAACTCGTTATCTTCTTGAACTTCTCAAAAGTACTCTGTGCCTTTTCTAACCAGCAAAAGGCCCCTTTCTTTGTGAGGTCAGTAAGAGGAGCAGCATTCTGAGAGTAACCCTTCACAAACCTTCTGTAAAATCCACAAAGGCCCAAGAACCCTTTCAAGTGAGTCAAGTTCTTAAGAGGTGGCCAATCAACAATAGCCTTGATCTTTTCTGGATCAACCTTCACACCTTCAGCACTGATTATGTGACCAAGGTAAAGCAGCTCCTTCATTCCAAATTCACATTTGGATTCTTTGGCAAACAAGCTCTCTGATTCCAGGATGTTAAGCACTTCCTCCAAGTGCTTGAGATGTTCTTCCCAAGTCTTGCTGAAAATCAAGATGTCATCAGAAAATATCAGCACAAACTTTCTCAACTACTTCTGAAAGACTTTGTTCATGCAAGATTGGAAGGTAGCAGGAGCATTAGTCAACCCAAATGGCATGACTAAGAACTTAAAGTGACCATAATGACATCTAAAGGCTGTCTTCTCCACATCAGACCCTCTCATTCGAATCTGATAGTAGCCCGACCTCAAGTCTATCTTCGAAAAGAACTTAGCTCCATGTAGCTCATCAATGAGCTCATCTATCCTTGGAATAGGATATCAATTTTTGATGGTGCTTTGATTCAAAGCACGATAATCAACACACATACGAATTGTACCATCCTTCTTCTTCACTAGAACAACTGCTGAAGCAAAGGGACTCTTACTTGGACGAATGAAGCCCATCTCCAAGAGCTCCCTAATGTTCTTTTCAATCTCATCCTTTTACTTTTTGGGGTACCGATATGGAGTTGTGATTACTGGCTTAGCTCCCTCCTTTAGCTCTATGACATGTTCTAAACCTCGATCAGGAGGCGGTCCAGGAGGTAAATCAACACACTTTACTCTTCTTGGTGAGTAAAGACTGAATATCTAGAGGATAATCTCTCTTTGTCTCAACCGGACTAGCTGGAAGAATCATACACTCCGCAACCCACTCCACTTGGCCATGACGTATCAACCTTTCCATTCTCTTGAATGACACAATCTGAGGACCACCATTAGACATTCCTCTTAACACCACCTTCTTTCCATCAAATTGAAATTTGAGTTCCATGGTTTGCAGATTTAAAGAGATCTCTCCTAGAGATCGCAGCCATTGAATGCCAAGGACAACATCCGTATCTCCTATATTAACCACATAGAATTCATCCTTGACTTCGTAATTGCCCAATTGCATGGACATGTTTGGAATCTTCTTGGTGCATGAGATGTGAAACCCATCAGCAACCATAACTCTGAAACCTTCAAAATCTTCAGTTTGCAGCCCCTTCTTTGCCACCACAACTTCATCAATGAAGTTATGTGTTGCCCCAGTATCAATCAGAGCAACGATTCGCTGCCCTTTAATCATCCCTCAAACTTTGAAGGACTCATTCTTTTGAAAGCTCGAAAGTTGAGCCAATGTACCTCCACTTCCCTTTTTGCTTTCGGACTCTTCTGGAGCTCTTTCTTCTTCGCTATCCTCAAAATCAGTTTGCTGATCAGAAAAATCAGAATTGCTTTCTTCAACTGTATAGAATTCAATTTGATGGATTTTGGCTCCTTTTGGGCAAACATGATCTTGGGACCATTTTTCCCAACAATGGAAACATAACCCCTTTCTTCAGATTTCATTGATAGTCTCTGGATCCAATCTTGTGCCATGAGGTTTCTGTTGTTTGAACTCCTTATGGTGAGGTCTTTGATGAGGATTTTTCCCTCTCTCCCCTTTGTGAAATGAAGGCTTGGAATGGAATTTTGCTTTGGGAATAGCCCACTCCATGTTTCTTGCTTTCTTCATTGCCTCTTGTAGGGAGGGTGGATCAAAAGCTTTAATCCAACCCTTGAGTGGCTCCATCAATCCTTCACTGAAAAGGATCACCAATCTTCTCTCCGTGATTCCAGTGACCATTACTGAAAGTCTTTGAAACTCAGCTATGTAGGCATCAACTGTGCCATACTGCCTCAACTGTGCCAACTCCCTGAAATGCACCTCTGGGTCCTTCTTTTCAAATCTCTCAATGAGTCTATTGGTGAACTCATCGTAGGTAGTGATAGACCCATGACCTAAGGTGACTAGGCCATGGTACCACCACTCATGCACCACCCCATCTAGGTGTAGCATAGCGAACTTAATCGCTTCTTCTTCAGCCATTGGTCTAAGAGCCAGATAGTTGTCTAGCTTTTGTATCCAAGCTCGAGCAGAACTATTATCACTTCCATCAAAGTGGGAAAGCATAACCTTGTTGATGGCTTGATACAAGTCTCCTTGTACTGGTGTTCTCCTTTGATCATAATTTCTCCCTTTTCCTCTATTCTTCCTCCTAAACTCCATGTAATCGTTGAAGGACATGTCTAGTTTGACTTCATCAGGAAGAGTTTCATATTTAGTGCGGCCTATCCTCAGCTGCTCCAAAGTTGAAGCATTTTCTTCAGGATCTGGATGTGGGTTTGAATGGTCTAGCAAAGATGTATGTGTTGCTTGTTGAAGGTTGGAAAACATGTCCATTATGTTGGTTGGAAGCACTATGCTCACCGGCATGCCCTGTATTGTTCTGTGGAGTACTCTGACCCAATCTCCCCAACATGAGAGAAACCATATCTAACAAAGCATCCATCTTCTTATCAAACCTTGGACCTGGATTGGCCGAATTATCTATACCTTTCCCACTATCACCTCTGTTGCCAGAACTTCTTTCATTGCCACCAAAAAACCTTTCATTTCTTTCATTGCCACCTAAAGTCCTTTCATTATCCCCCATTTCTGTTTCCTGTGAAGGCTCCCAATTAGCCCTCAAAACCTCTGATACTGTCTGACCTTTTGGAACCTGATACAACTGTTTCTGAATGGTATCCCTCTTGTATACCCTTGCCAAGTACCTCTGCTCTCTATCACTCATAGAAGGTTGTTTTCACAGGATGGCAGGATGCATGGCTCTTATACCACTGAAATATACCAAGCCAAATTTTTTGATTTTTCAATTGCAAGTTACAATGAACAAGCACCCGTTAAGGTTAGCTCATAAACCAAAACGATGCTAAAAGAAACTCTAACCAGAATGTACAACAAGATCCCGATGTGGGCAAGGTGTGAGCATTGGTCAGATCTTAAAGGAAATGCTAAAACAAGAACTCTAACCAAGAAATGCGTCGGCGAACGACGAGCATATGGTCAGAGGATCACTATCTATTGCAATACTGAAAATTAACTCAACACCAAGTATGTGCTACTCAATCCATGATGGATAAGAGGCGACCATATGGCGGAGACTTATGAGATTACAATGCAAATCAAGTAAATAGGCGGCAAGCCAGCCTCTTCCACTTATTCAGTGGGCAGTTACAAACATGAGATTAACAGAAATAAGAAAGATGCTGACAGTACTACTGTTTAGCTTACAATATCATAAAATTATCTGTTAAGCACAAGATAAGAGAGTCTTCAATGTTGCAACAATTGTATAAAGCTATCCTTAAGTCCTCTCAATGACTTTCCTTCCAAACCCAACTCAAATGATGTATTCTATGCACGCTGTTATGATAGAGTATGGACTGAAAACTGTTAACAGCAATACAGTAGTTCAATGATATGCTCACAAAAAACTCACCACTCACCCAAAATGCATGAAAATTGATGCAAATAACTCCTATGATGAAGGCGCCTATGATGAAGACACAAAACAGAGTCCAAATGCTGTTATTTATTTTCTGCACTAATCCCAAGGCATCTAGAATGGTACAGCTTTATGAGAGGGGCGATTTTCTTCTTAAAATTTAGTTTCTTCAAAATAAAATCTGTAAATTGGTGCAAAGGGGCACCCACCCTAGAGAAGAAGAAAGGAACAACACCCAGAATGATATCTTTCTGTATTTTTGAAATATGTATGAAAACTACAATCAGCTATGTTCTCAGCAACTCCAGAAAATAACATGAAAATGCAAATAACTGAACTAAAAATGCAAATAACTCACAACAAAGCAATCCTCACTACAAAATTCACTCAAAACAAGCAAACCTCTCCACTAGGTGTTGTCTCACAAGCACGAAGTTGAGCCTAGCTAGGAGGCATTCACTCCTTGAAGCAATCCTCTCACCATTTTGGCAGCATAACTTTACTCAAGATGTTGGATGATACAAATGAAGAGCAAGACCTCCTTTTATAACTTTGTGAAGGCTCACTAGAAGCTTCTAGAAACCCTGATTTTTTCAAATTTAAAGTAACTCCTTTTCCCTCCAAGGATGGCATCCCTTTTGTCTTGAAGAAATTTTGACTTTTTAATTTAAAATAATCTTTCACCAAGGATGGGCGTACCTTTTCAAACATTTATTTTGGACTAATAATATAATAAAATGTCTCCATGAAGCGCCACCCCTCAAAGACCCACTTTTAAAAATAACATAAGTTCAATCACTAGGCTAAGGGGGTCAACAACAAAATATAACATTAGAATGTGACTTTATTAAAATAATTCAACTTATCTCTCCAAACGTGCCCAAAAGCCAAAGTTGAGCAATCCAACTGAACATACTGAAGTAGAAGGTCAATCGTGTCGAACCCAACAAGACCACTGCCAAAAATAGAATTTACTAAAAATAGTAAATTCGTGAAAGTGCTCAGAATGCCAAGAAGAACACACCATCGAAAAGCTCACAAAAAACCCAGAATGAATCCGCAGTTCAATCACCAATCCGTGAGCACAAGAAACCACCAACCAAGAAACCCTAATTTCACCACCGAGAAGCCTACGGGTCTCCAAAATAGGCCAATGGTCAATCAGAAGAAGTCATGTTCGAGAAGGGGACATATACTAACATCATTTCCTCTTGAAACCCATCCCCTTTTTGCTTAATTAATTGAAATTAACTTGGCTAATTAATTAATTGCATCATTTGCATCTATTAACCTAATTCATCAAATCATGTTAATTCACCCCTTTCACACTAACATTTCATCTCATTAAATTAAATAAATCAAACTATTTAATTTAATTCCCTAAGTCATCTTATTTAATTAAATAACCCTAAGTTATTTAATTAGATGTCATTTCACCTTTCCCCCTTTCATTAAATCATTTAATTTAATGAAAATCACCTTATTCCTCTAAAAACCCCTAATTGTATGATTAAACCTTGTTTAATTAACAATTAATCTAATTTTCCTCTAAAAGGGGAATATTCCCATGGAATATTCCTTATCCTTTTTTTTGCACAATTAAAAGTTTGTTTTAAATTGCAAATTAACCTTTTTCCTCACCCATGAGAATATTCTCTCTCCAATCATTTAACAAAGGGAATATTCTCACTTGGCTTCTTGAGCAAGCTAAACTTGTGACCTCTTGAGCAAGTTACCTTGTGACCTGTGTGTGCAGGTCAAAAGTGTGTTTGTTTGGAACAAATGAGAACCCTTGATTAAATCTCATCTTGTATTCTCACCCATTGATGAGAATCCATGATCCATGCCTCCTATTTCCTCCATCCTTGACCGTTGATTAATCTTTTTAATCTCAACCCTCCATTTCTCATTTTCTTTCCTATAAATAGAACACTATTTGGAGACAAACGGATCCATCTTTCAATTGCAAACTTATGTTGTTGAATTCCCTCACACTCACACTCATACTTTACTCACATTTAGCATATTTTAGCATATTTAGTTGCATGTTAGCTTTAAGCTTCCATTAATGGATTCCATGCATCCATCTTAGCTTGTTTATAAATTAGGGTTTGAATCTTTTATCTTAGAATTAGCTTATATTAGCTTAGCAATTGCATATTTAGATCCATTTTAGCATAAAATCATGTTAATTTATCTTGCATAATGTTTTCATCCATTTATCAGAACAGTATCATCGATTGTCTTCAATAGAATCGATTGAAAAAAGCTAAAAAAAGCTCACTGTGTTGGAACTGTAAATTTCTGATGATTTTTCATGTTGTCCATACCCATGCATTTTCCAAATGAGTCCTACCCTGAGCACATTTTCCTCTCTTCATGATATTTTTACCCATATACCCCCATAGGATCCATCGGGTCATGCATTTTTCATATTGCAGTTCCTATCAGCATAGGTTCATAACTGTCTCCCCGACCCGTGATGCTTTTGTGCTAACATATGTTTGCTACAGGAATATCGGCATGACTTCTTCACTGTCACAGCGATCAGAATTCATCTATTGTTCCGTTCGACAGGACTTTCACATTGTCTCGGCGACAAAAAATTCATTGGCAAGAGCTAAGGGGTCATCGGGGTAATGTTTCACCAAAGGTATCTTGTCTCACCGACTGTGCGTCGAACAGTCTTATCAGAAAAAGTTAACACTTCGATGAAAGGTCATGGCGATCTCATGGTGTCTTACCGACTTGGCACAAAAGGCTTATCAGTAAGAGTTACTCACATTCAGAATAATGTTTTATCGACTTTATTGGGTCTTGCCAACGAATGGTTTTTATCATGGTCTTATAAGGGGGAGTCTTACCGAGCAACACATTGAAGGATTTCTTCGGCCAAATATTTTGTATTCGGTGTGAGGTCATAACGAATTCAGATTGTCACACCGACTAGTGGTGGAAGGATGCGTATATCGGTAAGAGTTAAATTTTTCAGAGTGAGGTCTTGGCGAGTGACCTCTGGTCTCGCCGATAATACACATGAGGACTATGTCGGTATAGGAATTGATTTGTCTCAGCGACACACATGATGGATGAATACTTTTGGTATGACATAGTGTGCTCTACGAGAGGTCTCCCCGACGTCGGAATGTCATAGCGAAGCACATAAAACAAAAGGGTTTCTATCGGCGTGAGATTGATATTATCTTGGTGATCTAAACTGAGCTCGGGCTGTTTCGTTGAGACAAAGGTTTGACCGATGTGACATCTCCCTGATAGCAATAAGTCACAGCGACAAGTTTGATCACAAGGGGGATTTCGGTGAAACATAATGTGATTTATGAGAGCTCTTCCCGACATCACAGGGCTATAGCGAAACACGAAGGGATGAAAGGATACTTCTTGACTTCGGCATAATGAACATAATGCTATAGCAATACATGTAAAATGAAAGAATACATCTCAGGGAAACATAAAGTGATCTATACGACATCTCCCCGACTCAGATAAGTCATGGAAAAATAGAAAGAATTAAGGGGCGACTGGCAACGATATAATTGCCTTCAGCATGACTAACAGAATGTCTTGGCGATTGTTTCAGTGATGATTAATAAAAATTCAAATACTGTGGCCGACATGTGAATACTTGAATATTGTTGCAGGCCAACATGAAATGAGCCCGAATTTAGCGGTAGGCCGACATGGGATCTCAATGTGATATGTTTCTCTGATGCTGGTGTATAAATATGTATTTTGTGATTGTAAAATCATCAGGAACTATTAGATTTTCGATATACAGTAGGTAGATGATGGATACAGTAGAATAAAGTTCTCATATCAGAGACTATGATGCATGTTTTCAAATGGCAATTTCAATGAAAATCAGTTGATGTGGCAAGTTTATTTCTGGTGTCAATTGTTTGTTGAGTTTATTGAAA
Source organism: Sequoia sempervirens (assembly GCA_007258455.2). Taxonomy (NCBI): domain Eukaryota; kingdom Viridiplantae; phylum Streptophyta; class Pinopsida; order Cupressales; family Cupressaceae; genus Sequoia; species Sequoia sempervirens. The sequence continues at coordinate 247,890,515 of VDFB02000017.1, forward strand.
AAGTATTGCTAAGCTTTCTCCAAGTTGATTCTTTCTGGTTGTTTAAATTGATATAACAAGTTTATTTTCAGTTTATCAGTGCACATTTGTTGTATCTGTGTGATTAATTGATTGGTTCTTTCAAGGAGAGATCAAATCCTTTTGGTTGATCATAGTAATCAGGGAGATTCATCTAGATTATTAAAGTAGAGCTTAGTAGTCACAGTCTTGCATGTTTATACAAGTTGTAAATAGAATATACGCCGACAATTTGAGTTTCTGCCAGAATAAGTTGCCCACTCCTGTTTCATTTGACTCCGCATACCCAATAAGGCATTGGTCTCTACAATTTCATCATTTAGATTCATTCAGTTTCTTTACATCTATTAATTGAACATTTTAGGATTTAGATTAGAAGATTGCTATTGCTATTTATGCCAAGTTTGAATTCATTTGTTCACCTCCATCTGCCATTGTGGACAAAAAAATTTAGGAGAAATAAGCGCATTAAGTCTACTTCATTCATATAGGTACACCCACCTAGGTTTAGCAACACCAAAAGAGTAGAAGGTTCAATTCATTTGACCTTGTCTGTTACCCTAAAACGTATCAAGAGATTGGCAGCCTCTTCAGGCATTCCGCCTACGTTTTTGAGAGCTAACACACTGATCACAGGATTGGGAAAGGGTCGTTGTTCCACATCCACATGACACCAATTCAAAAATGGGATAAGTTTCAAATGGGGTAGAATAGACATTTCAATATTTTATATTTTGAATGCTTCATTTCAATAAATGTTTAGTTTATCTTTAATTTGAATGATCTTGTTTGAGATTGAGGTTTAGTGGCTAAATTATGCTTTGATTCATCATGGATCAAGCGTAATTGACCCATACTAATAATCCACGATCAAAAAATGGCTTCCATGGTAACATAGGTGCATCCATTTAGCATATTTTGTAATTAGGGTTTTAATCTTTGGAGCTTAAAATCCATGTAGAATAGCTTTCAATGCACCCATATCGATTATCAATGCATTTATCATGTTAATTTAGCTTTTAAATCATGTTTTCATACACATCTCTCATCGGTTTTGTCGATTCTTTTCAGTAGAATTCATTGAAACAATCTCATTTATCCATGTGATTGGGAAAGGGTCATCATTCAACATGAATGCGATACAACTCCCCCAATAGGATACGTTTCAATGGATTAGAATAGTTGTTTTTGAAGCTTTCGTATTTTAATATGTTAGTTTTAATGGATTCTTAGTTTAGTTTACATTGAATGATCTTATTGGGACTGATGCATAGTGGCTTGATTATACTTCTAATCCTCGTGGATCAAGTGTATTTAGACCATACTATGCCATCTGTCACATTTTGGCGCTAAAAGGAGGGCAACACTGATTAAATTTAATGAATTTTTCTCTTGAATCCTATTTTTCTAGTTTTGCAGATACAATGACGCTTTTGGAGACTACAACGATGCCTTTGTTAGGCATCACCATATAGCAACACCCTTTTCTGCAGATATAGTGACGCTTAATTAAATTACTGACACCCATTGAAAATTGTGATGCTAATACTTTTTGCAGGTATAGAAGATTTGTAAATAGTGGTGCCACCCCAAATAGCAATGCTATAGTCATCTTTGTTTTACTACAAAGAGACACTTTTTCTCACCAGAGCAATGCCTTTTTGAATTATGGTAATGCCATCATAAATATCAATGCTTTTTACTAGCTAACTGGGTTTATAGGTTTGGATAACAAAATTTGAAGTGAAGTAGCATATCATCGTTTCATTTTATAATTGTAACAAGTGTTTTGACATTTATGGGGCAATTATAACCCATTTATGATGCTTTATTTCACATTTTAGGACCAAACTAAGTTTCTTTTGGGCTTTAAAATGAACATTCAAATTGGTTAAAACTGAACCCTCACATCATTATGCTTGTTGGTTTAAAATTGAACAATACAATCCCAACACTTCAAATTGGTGCTTAAAATGAACTCATTTTGCTATGATGGATTAACAATGAACATGTGTCTGATTTGCTTGTGTATGCTTGTTGTGCACATCCAATCCCCTTGCGCTTTGTGCGATCTTGGGTGAAGAGAAATATGCAAGTATACCTTTTCTTCTTGGAAGCACTTATCCTCTCCCCTTGCACCTTTTGACAATCTTGGGTGATGAAAAGAATTTTACACTTCAAACATGTGTTACCTTTAGAAGGGCTTGCCTCCTAACTTGTGAGAGGGAATGACCCAAGCGGTGCTTTCATTTCGGTCCGCTATATAAAAATCAGTTGTCACTAAAGTCATTAATCGGCTGGTTGTGGTTGTCCCATACCGATGAATGTCTCCCTTAGTATCCTTGTGATGTGTTAAAACCCTTAGATATTTCTAAGGGTTGGGAGGCCTCTTAATTGAGTGAATCACCACGTGTATGGCACCATTTTACCCTAAATATGGCCATTAAAATCCTTTTTTGTAGTGGTTAACCAAGTACAATTTCAAAACATATTTTAAGGTAGTGCATTGGAGTAGCATCGCTCCAAGAAGTTACTTACCATGTATGGTTTTTTATTGAGGAAATAAAGCAAATGGAGAAGGGACTCCTTTGCTTGGCATGTCAAGACGTTACATTTCCTTGACATAGCCTATTTGTCCATTTCATCTTCATGGATTAATCATCTCTTTTGATGATGGTAAGCCTACTAAGAAATACATACCTTCTCCATCTAGGATTGTAAATGCTTGAGAGTCAGTTTAACACTTGCTTGGTTCCAAAAGAATTACAAACAAACATCAACAAGCCTTTTCAAAATTTCAAACCCTTTGGTCTAAGTATGGATACCCTTTGAAGAATCCTTGATATTGATGCTTGTCCTGAGAATTTATTCTTAAATACTTCTAAATATTTTGGTTTATATCTCAATCCATACTTCCCAAAGTAAACCAAGGTAACTATTCCCTTAACTTCATCCTTTTCACAAAATGGACTTTGTGAGATGAATGATGTTTTGACATAAACATTTAGTTTGAACTTAAGCAAGAAAAAAAAATTGTGGTAGAAAGAAACTCATTTAAGAAAATATAAATTGATAAATTGAACCCCACAAAGGAAACACCAAGTCAGTGGAGAAACACAGCAAACATCTTAGATGAACAAGAGAAACAACCCGATATTGTGGTCAAAGGGCCCATATTACCACTTCCTGCATGACAATAAATATCCTCTTTTCCATAATCTTGTGCTTCTCTAAATGATCTCTCACAAAATAAAAATCTCCAAGAGAAGGTCTACATGTCGTCACTTCAAACTTAGGCATCATAGTCAAAAGGCCGTCAAGAAACATCTTGTGAATCTCTACCGCAACCAAAACATTTTGGTAAGGAATTTTTATAGATGCATCTCGATGAATGATCTAGAAATGTATGCCCAATATGAACCCCTCATTTAGATCAACATTAGTCTTTTGGATTGAGTTACTTCTAGGGTCAAGCATCTTTCTCACTATCTTTTTCTTAAAAACAAAAGGTTCACTCTAGGTCAACATTGGGTAAAACATCTTCATCCATCCTTCATCATATTTTCATCCTTCACTTCACCAAACTTTTGAACACACCAACACTTTAGAATTAGACATCTCTCAACCCAAACCCTAACTTAGCTACTTTGTATGTGAAATGAATCCTTTTCCATACACCTAGTTAAGTTAGTTATCATCTTTGGACTAGTTTATCTTGAAGGTCACAAGTCTACCCTAAATATTCACAAGTTCACAAACATCCTTTATCCAAACATGAAAACATCAAACCCTTAAGTCAAAAGTGTTGTCCCAAAACCTTTGCAAAGATCACTCTCCACATCATTCACCTTTTCATCTCACATTATAATCATTGCTTCAAAAATACTTAGAGCATCCCTTTTACCTAGATTTGATTCAACTAGAGAGTTGAAACATTACAAATCTTAACATAACTCTCCCATAGGTGACCCAAAATTTATGGTAAAGACAAAATCACAACACAAGAGAATCATGGAGAAAACCAAAGTAACATTCACCTCAAGTTCAATCCCAATCCTCAAGAATTTGATCTAGGAAGTCAAGTTACCCCATCACAACAACCCTCGTCCCCATTAGGGCCATATGAGATAAAAGATGTTACGAACAACCCATTTGGACTTACTAGGGAAGAAATCATGGAGTACAAACAAGAACATCAAGCATTAGAAAATGTGGCTCCAATTTCCCCATCTTTTGTTGTGTAACCTTTGATGCAAGGCTTAACTTTAGCCACCATTCAAATGACTCCATCACTAGGGATAAATCAAACATCCATTCCTAGTATTATAGCTAGTCTTGCTAAGGACTTTGGCCATACTCTTCCATTGGAAATAAACACACTTGTGGGTACCCTAAACACCAATACCTCTCAAAACACCACTTGGTCCCCAACATTTGGCACTCCTATCTTTCCTAAACACCCCTTTGCATCAAAATAAACCACTTACAATTCATGAATCCATGACAACCTCAACATATCGAGGTCACCCATCTTCATCCATCCTCATAAGTAACAAAAGTGTGACCAACATCACATAAGGAAGTGTGGACCAAGTGTCTCAATTAGACCCACAAGGGAATGTCGATACCATTACACAAAGTCAACCCTTAACACAAATAGGGACATATTTATCCAACCACCCCATTGGTTCATCCACACCATTGGTTTCACAAAACAAATCCAACTCATCCATCATCAACCCGAATCAAAAAAATCCCTTGGTCACGAACCCCATCAACCAAGGTAATACCTTGGCCACATCCCTAACACAAGGAAATCCCCAAGACATTGGTCAAGGGAACCTTTCCAATCAATGGAATCAAGGTCCTAATGTGTCATTACCATCAAAATATTTAATGGCACCATCATCATCTTTCCCAATGGTCCCCCACGTAATGCAAAATAAAATGGGAGCTGAAACTTACATTCCTCCATCCCAATCCACCATTTTGCAAGGAATGTTAAACCAAGGGAACCGCCAACCTCTCATCAATAACCCACAACCCACTCAAAACATCAACACCCAAAACCCATCACAGATGTCCCAACAACCAACTGATCCTACATTGCAAGCACATGCCTTGGCTTTACAACAAGCACAATAGGCTTATCAGCAAGTCATCCAACAACAAGCAACCCTAATAGCACAACAACAACAACAAGAAGAAGCAGGCTTAGTAGCACAACAACAACAACAAGAAGTAGCCTTAGCAACACAACAACAACAACAAGTAGCCTTAGCAACACAACAACAACAACAAGCCCCAGTGGCCTAAGAACAACAACAAGCCCTTCTAGCCCAACAAAAATAGCAAGCCTTACTAGCTCAACAGTATGCCCAACAACAACAACAAGGTTCCTAGGATAACCCCCAACAGAACATCATCAATACGAACACGTTAGGAACATATATGCCACCACCACAATCACCTTCACAATACCCCACACCTCCATACACACCATACAACACACCATCATATTAGAATCCCATGTATAATCCATCTGCCATCCCATAATATGCAACATATGTTCCTACACCAAACCCACAAGACGATGTAACATCGCAACTTAAGGAATTAACCCAAGAAATGCGGGATCTCCAGATGGGAAAGGTGAAGAAGCCCCATACACAAAACCTATGCCCATATCCATTCGATCGAAACATTGAAATGGTACCATTCCCTCTTGGTTTTGAAGTTCCCAAATTCGATAAATACAAAGGGAGAGGAAGTCTTATGGACCATATCAAGGATTTTAATGTCATGTGCATGGAGGTCTCCTAAAATGAGTCTTATTTGATGTGCCTTTTTCCACGAAGCTTGACAAGCCTAGTCATTGACTAGTTTTCTCAATTGCCTCCAGGTATCAAAACCTTCCAAGAAAATCACCAATAAATTCATAGATCATTTCTCCTTCAATCTTGACATGGATGTAAGCCTAGAAGAGTTGTATACTCTCAAAAATAAAAAAGATGAATCTTTCACCAATTTCTTGCAATGATGGAAGCAAAGAACTAGTAAGAGCAAGTGGCCAATTCTCGGTGAACAACAAGTGAGGATCATCATAGAAAATTTAGATCTAGATTTATCCTTTCACTTGAAAATTCAATGCATTAGATCTTATGACAAGCTTGTCCCTAGAGCCCTTAACATCGAGAGAGCTCTAATCTCACAAGGAAATACTCGAGCCTACAAAGACAATCTCCCATCAAATAGTTCAAAGAACAAGCCTCGTGTCTGGGCAAAGAACAAGAACGTAACGAATAATGGTGTGGTAGATGTTAAGGTGGTCCTAAGTGCTCCTAGGCCAAACAATAATAAAATAGCTAACATTCAACCAACTGTGAAACAAACAACACCATCACAAAACAATCAGATCAATAACAACAAAACGCAACAAAGACGAACCCATAACAAGAACAACTATCTAAAATGCAAATACACATAGTTGACAGAACCTATTGAGACTATCATGAAGAAATTGGTAGAGTCAAACTTAATAATGCTTCCCAATTTTGAAAAATACCAAGAACCACACGATAAACCACCCTAGTACAATGAAAAAGATCTTTGTGAATTTCACAAAATCAAAGGACTCAAAACATCAAACTGCATGAGGCTCAAAAATGTTATCCAAGATCTTATTGAGAATGGAGACATATTTTTTGAGGTACCAGTTGGTAACCAAGATCTTAAGATATACAAGAACCCTATGCCAAATCATAGCAAAGGAAACAACACTGGAAAAGCTAAGGGTTACACAAAAGTGTAGCATACCTATTCCAATGTAGTCACTTCATGTGATAGTGTCATCATTATTTTCACCATCAAAGGGCCTAGTGCAGAGTGTGGAGTCACCAAACAACATGATCCAAGGAGTCCCATCTCAATCTAGGGCACAACCTACTTTGCCAACATCTAACCCTAGCAAGTATAGTCTCCTATATCAACTTAAGAAGACCCCCTCACATATTTCTATCTTAGAACTATTGAGGCTATCCCCTGCACATCGATAAATCTTAGAGAAAGCTTTATCTTCATCATTCATCCCTAGGGATATTGATATAGAGAAATTTCAAGCCATGGTAGGGAATATCACTAATCATCTTCTCACCTTCTCAAAACAAGACCTACCATTGGAGCCATCTCATAACCATGTTTTACACCTTGAGGTCATTATTCATAACAACAAGGTGAAAAGAGTCTTAGTAGATGGAGGTGTTGATTTGAATATTTGCACCCTTTAGTTGATCAAGAACTTGGATTATTTAGAAGATGTTATGGAGAAATCAAAGAGTACAACCATAAGAGCATATGATGATTAAGAGAGGGTATCATAGGGCATCATCACGCTACCCATTCAAGTAGGACCTGTCATTGTAGAGACTACATGCCAAGTGTTAGACCTTGATCTTCCCTACAACATCTTGTTTGGTCAACCATGGATCCATGCCTTAAAAGTTATAGCTTTGACCTACCATCAATGTGTAAAGTTTCCTTTTGAGGGTAGAGAAGTTACTATCCATAGAGATCCCGAACCTTTTTACTACTGCAGGAACCTTGAGGCCAAGTTTTACAAAATACCTCTAATCCCTAAAAATGATAAAGGGCCTACACTATCATCCTCATTTATTGATCCAACATCCCTTGCATCTACCTCAGAAATAAAAACACCCATTGTACAAAATATTCCCGACATCAAAGCAGTGATTCAGGATGATGGTTGTGGAAACTATAAACTAACAAAGGATACTTTTATGTTGGGGGAGCTACCTCTTTCTCCCAAATCCCATGGGAAACCCACACCTAGCAACTAAGTCACCAAAACAATAAATATGGCAGCTACTACCTTCACCAAGTGGGGGGATTTAAACAAAGAAGATGTCAATGAGGAGGATGTCTCTAAATTGCTCTATCAAGATGATCGACCCATCCCTGTCCTTCCCATGGAAGATGAAAATAAAGGCTTCCAGCTAATGAAGGGATGTGGCTGCTACAAGAACAAGAAACAAGGAAAAAATGACAATGGTTTGCTAGAACCCATCATTCCTAAGAAACGTCCAAAGAATCTCGGCTTAGGATGTACTACTAGCAAGGTTACCCTTCTTGGAAAAGGTACTTACTAAAAAGGTTGAGGCTTCCTCTTGGTTACCAACATCGCATGATACTACCCTAGATAACTTCCCCCTTGATGTTGTTGACCTATTTGAAAATAACCCTCTCTTCATGATATCCACAACATCCTTCACCTTGAATGATCAACCCACTGAAATTAGCCTAGTCTACCCACAAATCATTAACTGGGACCAACAAGGACCACCAATTCTAGATTTATTTGAAAATAATGAAGCAATCTCAGAATTCATGGGAATTCATGACAACTTACCATGGGCAGATCACAAAGTTGGTTTTGATATAGATCTAGACACAAGGGCATACTATTGGGAGACAATTGAATCCTTCAATTGCAAAATGGACAACATGCAACTAACATGTAGATCTTTGAGTGAAAACCACACTGTGGCACTTTTTATCCTAAAATAGTAAAAAGAAAGGACACATCTAAAGGTGAAAACCTCTTTGAGGTGCCCAAGGATGAGGGATTCAATCTCCCCCTTAGTGCGATGCATCCAAAAAAGTTAGCAGTGCTCACAAAGAAGGCTACCCCTATCAATGTGGGAACAAAAGAAGCACCCAAGATAACTTTCTATGTTGAATCCTTATTGGATGAAGAATAGAAAAACCTAGCAGTATTATTGAAAGAGCTAAGAGCTAACATTACATGGTTATACACAGATATGCCAGGGCTCGATCCAAAAGTGGTTATGCATCATTTAGCAGTGTATCCTGAAGCCAAACTAGTGAAGCAAGAATTAAGAAAGATGCACCCTCAAATAGCACTCTTGGTGAAACTTGAGTTACAAAAGCTTCTTGACGTTGGATTCATCTGACTGATAGATTATCTTGAGTGGGTTTCCAACTTGGTACCAGTCTCCAAACCCATTGGGGACATCGGAATATGCACGGATTTCAGAGATTTAAACAAAGCATGCCCAAAGGATGATTTCCTCTTCCTAACATCGACATCATCATGGATTTAATAACAGGGCATGAAATGCTATCACTCATGGATGAATTTTTAGGCTATAATCAAATCATGATTGCCAAGGAGGATCAACACAAAACTGCATTCACTTGTCCATGGAGAACATATTGTTGAAACATGATGCCATTTGGGCTGAAAAATATAGGAGCAACCTATCAAAGAGCAATGAACCTCATCTTTCATGACATGATTCACAAAAAAATTGAAGATTATGTGGATGATATTTTGGAAAAATCAAAGAAAAGGAGGGAGCACATAGAAATCTTGGGACGCATCTTTGATAGACTTGAAGAATACAAGGTATGGTTGAATCCAAAAAAGTGTCTTGAGGGTTACATCAAGGAAGCTTCTTGGCTACATCATGTCACACAGAGGGATAGAAATTGATCTAGCAAAAGTAAAATCCATCCTCAACATGGAACCACCACAAACATTAAAAAAGATGAGAGGGTTACAAGGAAGATTGCAATCCATCAGAAGGTTCATAGTGCAATTGTTAGATAAAATTCACCCTTTTTTGCATCTTCTCCATAAATGAATAACTTACAAGTGGGGTGAGAAGTGCAATAAAAATTTCCAGCAAATCAAGGACTACCTATTGACACCTCCAGTGCTCATGCCACTGATACCAAAGAAACCATTAATCTTATATATCTCAAAAACATCAGTAGCACTAGGTGCTCTTCTAGCACAACATGATGAAAACGGAAAGGAAAGGGCTATCTATTACATCAATAGGACCTTGGTGGACTACGAAATGAACTATTCATCCATTGAGACAACATGCTTAGAAGTTGTTTTTTCTTCACAAAAATTTAGACATTACATGAGTTATCACATCAAATCAAGCATATTTCCAAGATCGATACATTGAAATACCTCTTATCCAAAGCAACTCTTATTGGGTGAATAGCCAAATGGGTATTGATCTTGATTGAGTTTGGCATAGAGTACATGGAGCACAAGGCAATCAAAGGATAGGTGATCATAGACCAACTAGAAAAAGAACCTATCTATGCAGAGAACCCTTTGGTATCTGAATTTCCTGATGAATCAGTGTTCCTGGCCAATACAACAAATCAATGGAAAATGTACTTTGACAGATCATTCACCCAACATGGATAAGGGGTGAGTATTCTCTTTATCACCCCTCATGGAGATTGAATCCCAAATTCATACCGAAAATAGTTTCCATGTACTAACAATATTGCAAAGTATGAAGCCCTGATCATAGGTCTAAGGATAGCAGTTCAATGGTAGATACAAGAGTTGAAAGTCTATGGGGACTCACAACTGGTTATTAACCAAGTCAATGATGACTACCAAACTAAGGATGAAAAGCTTACTCCTTACAAGAAGATGGAAAAGAGTCTCAAGGACCTTTTCATTGATATAACTTTTGAGCAGATTCCTCGCATAAACAACCGAGTTATAGATGCCATGGAAACAATTGGATCATTGTTAGACATGTCACACAACATCCTTCATTGTGAATTCTTGGTAGAACAACCTCTTGTGCAGACTTTCAAAATCCCAGAATCTGAATTTGTGTGCGGTATCATTGGTGCTGGTTCCCCATGGTATCATGATATATTCACCTACCTTATCAAAGGAACCCTCCCATCCGATATCACCTCCAACCTTAAAAAGGCATCCCGATTTGTGATCCTAGGTGATACCTTATACCGCCGAAGCATCGAGGGGGACATTACTATGATGTCTTAACCAAGAGGAAGCCCTAACCACTTTAACAAAAGTACATGATGGCATATGTGGTTCCCATTCTAATGGTATGACTTTAGCTAAGAAATTGTTGACGACAGGGCACTACTGGCCAACCATGGAAAGAGAAACCCATAAGTATGTGCAGAAGTGTGTCCAGTGTCAAGAACATTGAGATCTTATTCATGCTCCAACTCAGGACTTACAACCAATGGTCACACCTTGTCCTTTCTCACAATGGGGGCTTGAACTCACATGGAAGATTACTCCCACCTCATCTAATGGCCATAAGTTCATCATAATAGCCACTAAGTACTTTACCAAGTGGGTCGAAGCCATTTCTATGACCTACATAATGCAAAATCAAATTGCTAAGTTTATCCTAAATTATCTTATCTGTTGTTATGGTGTTCCTGTTACCCATTCTTCACCTACGGGCTCAATCAGGCAGGGTAACCTGTGTCTCAAGTGTTCATGAAGGCAAAATGGAGGCATTGTTGTGCACAATTAAATATGTTGTGCACAATTAAATCATACCCCCTGATGCGAAACAAGGGAGTTCAGTTGAAAGGTCGGCCTCAGTCAAGTTTGACCTAATTTTCCTTTAAGGAGAAAGTCGACAAGACCTTCCAGATGTCTTGCCGACTAGCAGGGGTTCCATCAAGTCTGAATGCTTCACATTAGGGATCCTATCGGCATGAGACTATCTCGGTCTCCCCGACCCATAATGCATTTGGTTAAATATCCTTATGTGTTGCCTATCGGCAAGACCCCAAGAATGTCACGGTGAGTGGAATTCACCTACAGGTTCCTATTGGCAAGACATCGATCATCGTCCCGGTGACTAGGGGTTTCCCATTGGCATGAAGTTCTCCTTCGAAGAAAGCTCTCGGCGAGATCTTTATGTCTCACTGACCGGCGACAAAAGGATATGCATCTCGGTGAGAAACTTTGCGGTGGAGAGATGTCTTGGTGAATGCATTTGGTCTTGCTGACAAGCACAAAAAGGTTCTATCGATATGAGGTCTTGAAGTCTCACCGACCAGTGATAGTCACACCGACATGTTGCTTCATCAGGGAGAGAACGAGACTATCACTGCGACCAAAAGTGAACATATAAAGGTTTCGGCGAGACATAGGGTATCTACAGGAGGTCTCCCTGACAAGAGGATGTTACAGTGATGCAAATGAATGTAGGAATACATATTGGCGTGCCTACAGAGAGGTCTTCCTGAAATGAAAAGATCGGCAAAAGGTTATGCCTTCGGCATAAAGTCTGGCTAACGTGCTAGAGTCTCAGCGACACAAAAGAGATATCGCCATAGGTCTGCCCGAAAGAAGAAGGCCCCACCAAAGTTTTAGTTTGGCGATAATTTTTCCTTCAGCAAGAGGTCTAGCCGATAAGCATGGTGTCTTGCCGAGAGTACAGGGGATTGATGTGATGTCATCCCGAGGAGATAGAGTCTGGCTGAAACAAAAAAGACTCGGTGAGATGTCTCATAGATTGTTGTTGGACTCCCGAAGTGCTCAAGGCTCGGCGAAAGAAAGCTTCAATTGGTAGAAGGTCTCGCTGAAATGAGGTAATATCGGCATAAGTCTTGCCGATCCATCAGAGTCTCAATGAATGAAACGACATCGGCAAGGCAAGTTTTCATCGCCACAAGGTCTTTGCAATTAGGAGATGTCTCGCTGATAGGATGTGCCTTCGATGAGAGCGAATGCATTCGATGAAATGTCTCGTTGACTAAGTAGTGTCACACCAACAGGGTATCCCCTCGGGGAGAAGAAGGATGTGCACCAAGAAGTCTGGCCAAAGCTAAAGGTTCTCACCAATATGAAATTTGAGTTCGGTGAGACGGATTTGTTTCGGGGAGATATCTCCCTGACTGTTAAATGTTTCGTCAAAGGATCATGCCTTCGCCATAAGGTCTTGGTGAAGAAGGAAGTCACACCGAAAGGAAAGGGGGACTCGGGCTTTGGGAAGTAAGGATGGACTCGAGGAGATGTCTCCCCGAGCGCGATGGTCTTGTCGAGAGAAGAAGGACTTCGCCATGTGGTCTTGCCGAAAGAATGCAGTTTTGCCGATAGGTTTTGCGAGCTCGATATGACTTCTATAGCTCGCCGAAACATCTCACCGATTGTCCCAAGCTATGTCAACCATCCTGTGAAGTATACTCGCATCGGGGAGACACGATTAGTGTCTCACTGACATGCGATGTTGTTTGAGGGACCCTTTGACCATCTGGTATCTACGGGGCACGAGTTTGACCAATCAAATGGGAGCTAAGGATGCACCATGAGCCATTTGACTGCCTGACCCACCCTGTGGACAAGATCGACAGAGCATAAAGCAACATGTATATGCTCTAAGAATAAAGCGATGAATTAGATTGATATCCAGAAGGTGTCATCAAGCAATAGAGAGGTCGTGACCACACGGATAGCTGGGATGTCAACTGGCAAGAGTTGATCGACATTTATGGTAATGCTCAGAAGCATTCAATCAGGAAACTCGGCAAGGAAGTTCAAGAGTGGGCACGATGACCAAAAGTTAATGTTGTGGTTGCAAAAGATCAAGGAGGCCATTCCTAGAGCAACTCTTCACCGACATAGACAGCAAGGATGCAATCGAACACAACATTAACTACATGAAAAATCTAAAGGCCGATCTTTCCCAAGGCATATATTTTTTTTTGTAAGCCCAGAGGGGCCGACACACTTTTGTATATAAGGAATTTTTTCCTTCTTGTAAAGGAGTTCTCCTAATGCTTTTTTTGGAAAGTCTATGACTTTTGCAGTCCTTTCTCAGATTAGCAAAATTATGTAACTCATTTTGGAGTATGTTATATAAAACTTACCTTGGTTACCATTGATGGTTCATTTTTTGCCTTCTGGTTCTTGTGAAGTATTGTGCATTTTTAAGTGATTCATCTAGCTACTTAGTGAAATATTTCTTTTCCTTATAGCTTTTGTTTCATGTTAGCATGCCTTTTTTTGCAAAAGTAGTACTATGTAAGTTACAAACTGTGTTTATTCAATTGCACATGAGCTTTTAAATTGTGAAAATTTGCTTTTCCTTCTTGAAAGTGTGTGCATGTCAAACCTATTTGTATGCATAATCTACAGAATCTTGTTGTGTAGTCCCATGTCCATCACCAATATTCAAGTGTAAATCAAGTATTCCATTAATCTCATCAATTCGGTGTATCACCTTAGTTAGTTTTATTTACATGTAATCCTCCCCTTTCCCTTTACAGAATCAGTAGTTTAGGTGATACCAAAGGAAGCCGGCCTTCTCCGAAGGTTCATTTCAACTTCAGGTGACCCACAGCCTTGAAATGATCCCATGTTTCTCTAGAAAGCTTAGTTTTCATAACTTTGCATAGGGTGCAATTTTTAGAGGACAACTTTTTTTGGCACACCTGGTGGGACTGTTCAAATCAGAACAGTTTGAAAATTACATGTTTATTATTGGTTTTTGATATGCAACCAGTAAGATCCGAGCCTTTCGGAGGTTAACATCAGCATATCATGGTGACTCCGTATACTAGTGCATCATTGAGGAATTCAAAAATATTGAGAAATTTGGTGTTTTTCTCAACAATATCAGCCTTTGGAGGCAGCACAAATAGCACCATGGTGACTCCAATTTAATATCAGCTGGTTTTAGCAACCCAGGTACCTACAGTTAAGGAGGTTTTCTATCTAGACTTGCTTATGCTTCATATTTTACCTTGCAATGTCTAGTTATCAACAATATAGTGGTTATTCTCCTCCATTTCATGAAAATTTTAGTTCTAGGTCTCCAAACAGCCTTTCTCCTTATTGCAACTAGCATTATCAACAATCCTATCGTGCTTTCCACCCTCCCACCCCTGCTCAATTCCCCTCACAGTGTATTAATTCCACTTCTAGCCAGCCTTGTAGCCTGCCGAGTTAGTCCCAAAATTCTAACAATGTGGATACCGAGTTGGGTAGCATCAAGGAGATGTTGCTACAGTTTCAAAGGTGGATGTTAGACATAAAAAGGGAAAATGAATATAATATGCAGCAAGAGGAGCTTACCTTTCAAGCTCACATTTTTCAACAGGAGTTGGAAGCACAGATATATGAGAAGGATTTGTTGGTTAGACAGGTTGCAGCTAAAGATGAGCAGATGAAACACTTTCTTGCACAAGCTCATAGGATAGAACCCCAACTACCTGTGAAGGAGGGGGCTCAAAGTACAAAATTCCAAGCTTCAGATAGGGTGAATCTAGCATGGATAGCTACGATGAAATTGCTAAGTTGGAGGAGAACGTGTTTTCAGTTCCAAGCTTCAAGTAGACTGCTTCTTCTCAAAGCTAAAAACTGACTGAAGATCTTCCTCAAGTGGAAGGCACTTGCGAGGTTGTAGTTTCAGAATAGTTAGAAAACATCAAGCAATTTGGGCAGTTGTTGATTGATGACAGTCAGCAAGACAATGGAGCATTAGACTTGGAAGAAAAGCCTAAAACCGAACTGGATACTTTTCTTCAAGAGAGCATGCAGGTTCCTAATTTACCAGTTGATTTGTTACAGCCAGAGAATATTGCTGGCTTGTTCGATGAACTTCCTCAATTTGTTGATGAAGATGAAGATCTCACATGCATGATAGCATCTATGCCTGGTATGGAGCAACTAAATGATAAAACTCATCTAGATTCAATGCAAAATTATGAGTTAGATGATATCATAGAGGATTTTTGTTCTAACATAGATGATGAGCTAGTATCATATGGAAGGGAAGCATGTGATCAACCCATTCAAGTCAGTGAGACTATTGGAAAGGTTGTAGAAGATAATGCCTTGTGGCCTATGAACTTATTTGATGAGCTACCCCACTTTGTTGAGGAGGAGTTGTATTCTATCATGAGCGAAGAGCATAAGGAGCAACAGTTTGATGATTTGTTTTCAGTTATCCAACAGGGATATCAGCTCCTTAGCCAAGAAGATCCAACCATCAGAAACATTAGTGGTTTCTTTTTAGAGACTATTATACATGATGCAAGGAAGCAGGACTTCTTTTTCATTGCAGAGCTAAAAGATAGAACAACTGATTCCCCTATAGACAATAATGGTCGAATCTTTCAAGAAGATCAAACTATAGTAGCCAATGAACAACCTGCATATTACCTCCAATCAACATCTTTTCAAGGAAAAGATGAAGTATTTAGAGATCAACAAGAGGCTAGCAAGGAAAGTTCAAGCTTTTCCCTTATGAGAGGTTGTCCAATCAGGTACCTAGCTCAGATGGAGTCCAATACAACACCAAGGACCACTTTCGTACCTATACATGAAGGTACAACAAAAGAAGCTATCCAAGATGCACTGACAGCCAAACAAGAGTATTTTTAGCTCACTTATCCTCCTTTGGTTGACAATACGTTTGGTTTATCTAGTGAGGTAAGTGAACTCATTCACCTCTTTCGAGAAGCAGTGCATCGCCTTGGTAAACATTTTTCTATTTTTCACTTTTACTCAGTTGTCCTTAAACATGCCAGTCACTGCATATTGAGAAGAAAGGGCAGTTATTTCAATCATCCAGTGAATGGTTTTGTTTGACCAATTTCATACTGGTTAGTGTAGGGTAGGTTTAGCTACAAGTTTTCAATTCCCTAAGTGTTGTTTCAGCACAGTAGGCTAGTTTTCCATTCAGCAGTTTTTTCTTGTTTTCAATAAGTTTCCAAGTGTTCTAGTGAGTCACAATGTGTTATGGTCATGTACAAAGTTGCTCCAAGTCCGTTCCCTTAGTTTTCCCAACGACTCCATGCCCAATGGACAAGTTGGCTACTGGCTTCCATGTTTAGCAGGCAAACATCCAACAAAGGTCGCAAGAAATGTTACCCATTTTTCACCTACGGGCTCAATCAGGCAGGGTAACATGTGTCTTAGGTGTTCATGAAGGCCAAATGGAGGCATTGTTGTGCACGATTAAATCATACCCCCTGATGCAAAACAAGGGAGTTCAGTTGAAAGGTCGGCCTCAGTCAAGTTTGACCTAATTATCCTTTAAGAAGAAAGTCGGCAAGACCTTCCAGATGTCTTGCCGACTAGCAGGGGTTCCATCAAGTCTGAATGCTTCACATTAGGGATCCTATCGGCATGAGACTATCTCGGTCTCCCCGACCCATAATGCATTTGGTTAAATATGCTTTTGTGTTGCCTATTGGCAAGACCCCAGGAATGTCATGGCGAGTGGAATTCACCTACAGGTTCCTATCAGCAAGACATCGATCATCGTCCTGGCGACTAGGGGTTTCCCATCGGCGTGAAGGTCTCCTTCGCAGAAAGGTCTCGGTGAGATCTTTATGTCTCACCGACCAACGACAAAAGGATATGCATCTCGGTGAGAAACTTTGCGGCAAAGAGATGTCTTGGTGAATGCATTTGGTCTCGCCAACAAGCACAAAAAGGTTCTATTGGTATGAGGTCTTGAAGTCTCACTGACCAGTGATAGTCACACCAACATGTTGCTTCATCAGGGAGAGAACAAGACTGTCACGATGACCAAAAGTGAATATATAAAGGTTTCAGTGAGACGTAGGGTATCTACAGGAGGTCTCCCCAACAAGAGGATGTTACAGCGATGCATATGAACGTAGGAATACATATCGACGTGACTACAAAGAGGTCTCCCCGAAATGAAAAGATCAGAAAAAGGTTATGCCTTTGGCATAAAGTCTGGCCGACGTGCTAGAGTCTCGGTGACACAAAAGAGATATCGCCATAGGTCTGCTCGAAAGAAGAAGGCCCCACCAAAGTTTGAGTTCGGCGATAATTTTTCCTTCGGCAGGAGGTCTGGCCGATAAGCATGGTGTCTTGCCGAGAGTACAGGGGATTCAATGTGATGTCATGCCGAGGAGATAGAGTCTGGCTGATAAGCATGGTGTCTTGCCGAGAGTATAGGGGATTCGATGTGATGTTATGCCGAGGAGAAAAAGACTCGGTGAGATGTCTCACCGATGGTTGTTGGACTCCCGAAGTGCTCAAGGCTTGGCGAAAGAAAGCTTCAGTCGGTAGAAGGTCTCACTGACCGAAAAGGTCTCGCTGACATGAGGTAATATCGACATAAGTCTTGCTGATCCATCAGAGTCTCAATGAATGAAACGGCATCGACAAGGCAAGTTTTCATCGCCACGAGGTCTCGGCAATTAGGAGATGTCTCGCCGATAGGATGTTCCTTCAACGAGAGCGAATGCATTCAACGAAATGTCTCGTCAACTAAGTAGTGTAACACCGATAGAGTATCCCCTCGGGGAGAAGAAGGATGTGCACCAAGAAGTCTGGCCAAAGCTCGAGGGTCTCACCGATATGAAATTTGAGTTCGGCAAGACATATTTTTTTTGGGGAGATATCTCTCCGACTGTTAAAGGTTTCACCAAAGGATCATGCCTTTGCAATAAGGTCTTGCCGAAGAAGGAAGTCATGCCGAAAGGAAAGGGGAACTCGGGCTTGGGGAAGTAAGCATGGACTCGGGGAGATGTCTCCTTGAGTGTGATGGTCTCACCGAGAGGACTTCACCATGTGGTCTTGCCGAAAGAATACAGTCTTGCTGATAGGTTTTGCGAGCTCGATATGACTTCTATAGCTCGCTGAAATGTCTCACTGATTGTCCCAAGCTATGTCGACTATCCTGTGAAGTATACTCGCATCGGGGAGACACGATTAGTGTCTCACCGACATGCGATGTTGTTTGAGGGATCCTTTGACTGTCTGGTATCTACGGGGCACGAGTTCAACCAATCAGATGGGAGCTAAGGACGTACCATGAGCCATTTGACTGCCTGACCCCCCCTGTGGACGAGATCGACAGAGCATAAGCAACGTGTATCTGCTCTGAGAATAAAGCGATGAATCAGATTGATATCTAGAAGGTATCATCAAGCAACAAAGAGGTCGCGACCACAAGGACAGCTGGTATGTCAACTGGCAAGAGTTGATCGACATTTATGGTAACGCTCAGAAGCATTCAATCAGGCAGCTCAGCAAGGTAGTTCGAGAGTGGGCACGATGACCAAAAGTTAATGTTGTGGTTGCAAAAGATCAAGGAGGCCATTCATGGAGCAACTCTTCACCAACATAGACAACAGGGATGCAATCGAAGACAACATTA
Source organism: Sequoia sempervirens (assembly GCA_007258455.2). NCBI lineage: Eukaryota > Viridiplantae > Streptophyta > Pinopsida > Cupressales > Cupressaceae > Sequoia > Sequoia sempervirens. The sequence goes on from VDFB02000017.1 coordinate 247,909,534, forward strand.
ACTACATGAAAAGATCTAAAGGTAGATTTTTTCCAAGGCAGATATTTTTTTTTGTAAGCCCAGAGGGGCCGACACACTTTTGTATTTAAGGCATTTTTTCCTTCTTGTAAAGGAGTTCTCCTAATGCTTTTTTTGGAAATTCTATGACTTTTGCAGTCCTTTCTCAGATTAGCAAAATTTTGTAACTCATTTTGGAGTATGTTATATAAAACTTACCTTGGTTACCATTGATAGTTTGTTTTTTTCCTTCTAGTTCTTGTGAAGTATTGTGCATTTTTAAGTGATTCATCGAGCTACTTAGTGAAATCTTTCTTTTCCTTGTAGCTTTTTTTTCATGTTAGTATGCCTTTCTTTGCAAAAGTAGTACTATGTAAGTTACAAACTATGTTTATTCAATTGCACATGAGCTTTTAAATTGTGAAAATCTACTTTTCCTTCTTGAAAGTGTGTGCATGTCAAACCTGTTTGTATGCATAATCTACAAAATCTTGTTGTGCATTAGAATGGTCTTGTTTGTATCCTTACCTTGATCGTTGCCCTAGGGGTAATATAGGTTAGAGAATCGATGTTGGATGTTGAATTGTTGACATAGCTCTTTCACATCTTGATTCTCGAAGGGTGTTTTGTTGTCTGAGATAAGGGTTTTTGGAACTGTTGTCCTCTAAAAATTGCACCCTATGCAAAGTTATGAAAACTAAGATTTCTAGAGAAACATGGGATCATTTCAAGGCTGTGGGTCACCTAAAGTTGAAATGAACCTCCGGAGAAGGCCGACTTCCTTTGGTATCACCTAAACTACTGATTCTGTAAAGGGAAAGGGGAGAAGGAGTACATGTAAATAAAACTAACCAAGGTGATACAAGGACTTCAGGTGACCCATAGCCTTGAAATGATCCCATGTTTCTCTAGAAAGCTTAGTTTTCATAACTTTGCATAGGGTGCAATTTTTAGAGGACAACGGTTCCAAAAACCCTTATCTCAGACAACAAAACACCCTTCGAGAATCAAGATGTGAAAGAGCTATGTCAACAATTCAACATCCAACATCGATTCTCTAACCTATATTACCCCTAGGGCAACGATCAAGGTAAGGATACAAACAAGACCATTCTAAAAATCCTAAAGAAAATGGTCAATGAAGCTAGCCGTGACTAGAATCTACAATTAAATCTTGCCCTTTGGGCCTATTGAACTAGTATCCACACACCTACAAGTGCAACCCCATTCTCCTTGGTCTATAGATCAAAAGCCATTTTTCCTATTGAGGTCAAGCTTCCCTCGCTACAAGTAGCACTACAGAAGTTAACCACTAATGAAGAGTACAAAGTACCTTAGCTAAATGAGCTAGAATTCCTGGATGAGCATTGTAGTAATGCCCTAAATCAATTGCAAGTATACCAAAGCTGACTAAAATAAAGTTATAACAAGAAGATCGAGAGTTGGTCTTTCCAGGAAGGGGATCTTGTTCTAAAGCATAATCAGAAAAATCTTCCATATCAAGACAGTAAAGGAAAGTTTGAGCCTAACTGGTTAGGTCTCTTTGTCGTCACAACAAGCTATGGATCAGGAGCATATCATTTATCAATGCCTAAAGGTGAACCCTTGTAGGAACCAACCAATAGTCTGCATCTTAAAAAAATTTATGCCAATAAATTTGAAAAATACAAAAAAAATCAAAAAATGATCAAAATCCAAAAAAAAAGGATTGAAAACAGTCAAGAAAAAAATCGTCCTCTAGTGAAAACCACTTCGGTGGTGCTTTGGGAAAGTACCTTGGTGAAAAACTAGCAAACAAGTGCCTCACATAAATAAGGGACCTCCATCTATTCTTTGGCTCTTTATCCTATCATTCTTTGCATCACATCATTCATCCTATTTATTCCATCACCCATCCGTGTCTATATCATAGCTTGATATTGTGAAGTATCGTATCCCCTATAGTACTACTTGGCATATTCCAAAGGTGAACTTGTCTTTCCTATATTGAGGTAGTCTATCATATCCCACTGGGAAAATTCATTATGGATCGGATCGGGTTCTTATATATCTTAAGGTTATTGGAAATCTCTCTCAAAAATCCCAAAAACATTCATAAAATGTTCATTAGAAAATCCAAAAACACTTGCAAATCATCAAAATCCAAAAACATTCAAAATCTTGTATAGCTAAAATCCAAAAACATTCGAAAAACTGTAAATTCAAAATCCAAAACATTCAAAACACATCAAAATCCCTGAAAAGGTCACAAAAATCAAAAATCCAAAAATGGTTGTCGTGTTGAACTACAGGTCTCTGAGCTTGAACGTAGGCAAGGCCATCATCGATGTGCCCTCGAGACACCCTAGGTCAGTCCTTTAGGAGTCTGTCATAATAAACTAGCAATCCATCAACTGTTCATTTCTCATCACTAATAAGTCAATCCAATCGAACAACGTGGTCTCTGCATGTATAGCGTAGGCAAGGGTCATCTTTGATAAGCCCCCGAGGCCCTTAGGATAGTCTTTTAGGTTGGTTTCTTGGTCGAAAATCTTGAAAACCCCTAAACATTCAAATATCAGAAAAGCCTTCAACATTTGCAAAATCTCAAAAAGTCACAAAACATTTGAAAAGTCAAAAAACCCCAAAACATTCTCAAAACTTAGAAAACCCCTAAACATTTGAAAATTGAATAGCCCAAAACATTAGAAAACATTCAAAAGACCTAAAAATCAGCAAATATCTTAGAGAAAACCCTAAAAAGCCTCAAATAATCGAAAACCAAAACATTCACATAAACTTTTTAAAAGACCAAAAACAACCTCAAAATATTTTCAAAAACACCAAAAACTTTGAAATATTCCAAAAAATAAGAAACCACCCATCCCATTTCGCTTTCACCCGCAATAATCTTCACCCATAATAAATTGATCGTCATCTTCAATCTTTGGCAAAACAAATAGAAAGCAAGTATTGCAAGTGATAAAGTGAGAAGCTAAGTGTCAAAATCTAAAGTCTAGATCATATGCAAATGAGTCAGTGGAGTTTGTATCAACGAATTATCACACACCTCATCCTAATCAAAATGTTTGATAACATATCCTAGGATGCATCCTTCCTGCGATGGACATCAACATCCGAAATCGCCTAAGCTAAAATAAATTGGCAAGAGATATAGATAACACTAACTGTTTGTCTTTGATATTTTCTTCTGATTTATCCTAATGACCCATTCTAAGGACCTCTTGATGATGTCTATCAAAATTATTTAGAGAGAAAGGAATGGGGAATTGATCATTATCTTTCATTTGTTGTGCTTGTGGGAATTATTGTAAAATTATCTTGGCACATACTTGCTTAGTTGTGTGTAGGGAGGTTGTTTGGAGTACATTGTTGACTATTTTGTATGCTTTAGTCTGATATATTTTGAACTACTAAACTACATTCCGACGAGGTTTTTGTATGTCAAGGTGTGAACAAGAACTATCCTATTTGTTTGTAGAGTCAATGTCCATTACACTAGATACAATGCCATCCTGGTTATCAATACCTTGATGAATTATCTCTATTTTTTATATCAAACATAAGGAATGACGAAAAAAATCCCAATCCCAAGATATGGGAAAATCAACATCTCTCATCACCACATCAAATAAAGTCTTGGTGGATCATAGTCTTGTTAGACTTTTGAATCAATCTTCAAAATCAATGGTCAAAATTCATTCATTTTATTCTTCTATCTTCTTCCCATGCTAACTTGGTATCATGAAAGTTAACAAAAACATCATCATGCATCCATCCTGCATCCACAAATCATCAACATGCATACATCTCGCATTATCATAGCATATCATAATAAAAGAAAACATAATCCATTGCATCATCATTATCCTTTAAGTTGTTTTGAATGATATAGATTTGTTATTCTAAGCATCTTAATACATTTCATTACCATTCATTGCATACACGTACTATAAGCATCATCCATATCCATATGCATACATCACCACATCATAAATCACATCTAAAAAGTACACAAAAAGAAATGTATCCAACCATACATCCTACATGATGCATATGTTGCAAGGTGTGACCCTTGGTCTTCCTTGCAGCACTAAGCACTTGGGTTTGTGACATGGTCTAGCCACCTCCTATGGTTCTTAACCGAAGCTTGTATTAGGCATTGACAGGTCGATCTTTTGATGCAACGACAAATCCAACAATTGGTATCAGAGCTGGTCACAGGTTCAAACCCCACGTGTGTGCTGGGGGGATTGTTGCAAGGTGTGACCCTTGGTCTTCCTTGTAGCACTAAGTGCTTGGGTTTGTGACATGGTCTAACTGCCTCTTTTGGTTCTTAACCGAAGCTTGTATCGAGCATTGACAGGTCGATCTTTTGGTGCAACGATAATTCCGACAACATCTATATCATCTGCATAAGCATATCATATCATAACATCCATTCCATAACATATCATACAAAGATACTAAAAAGGAAGGTAACATAGTAATTGCATTACGCCGCATCTCATATACATCACATCATAGATCATAATCACATCACATAAACATAAATAAAAAGAAGTGCATCCATTACATTGCATCCATACATAATCATAGTGCATAAATATAATATCATATCACATCATTTGCATCCATACATCTATAAAGCATACAATAAAAAGTGCATCACATCATGAATCAGTATCATCTTTTATATATATATCAAAAAATGACTATCATGGTACAATATCTAAATCAGTGTATGAATACCAAAGAAAAAGTATAATATCCACGAGGCTATCAAAAATGAGCCCATGAATGTATATCTGTATAAAATTGAGAAAATAATCAAAAAGTGTCTACAAAAATCGGATAGCCCTGATGATTGCACAACTCACCCCTAACTGATGGTTGATCCTTAGCTCTAGGTGGTGCTCCGCTTCGCTATGAAAAATCAAGCTACCTCATCGCCTAAGGAACATCTTGATGGTAATGCATATGGTAATAAGTAGCCTTTGTAACTGCCTCTCTATACAATCATGTGGATACTGTCTATCCCTGTGATGCAACCATCACTGCCTCAAGTTGTTGCCTCTGCCCAATCTCCCAGGCCAGATGTAAGCCTAATTGTTGTCACAACTGAACCTCATGGTCTCTCTATGCTATCATCACCTGTAGTTGTAGCTGCAGCTGATCCCTCTCTTCCTGTAATTGGTCTCTCTTGATAGTGAGAGCCTGTATCTGTGCCTGCACTTAAGCATCTAGTTGTACGGGTGGAGGAGGCGGTGGTGCTCCCAAAACCTATCCATCATGCCCATCTTGATGCCCTGGGTCCTGGTGACCCTGATCTGGCTACTACTGGTGCCCATCACCTGGCACCTAGGCCCTATCATGATCCTAATCCTACCCTCTACCTTGGCCCCCATCCCTACTGCCATCTCTGCCCCCATCTCAGCCTCAGCCTCTACCTCTACCTCAGCCTCTACCTCTCCCTTACCTCTGGGGTATCCCCTCGCTGGATTTTTTAGGTGAGTAGGTGACCTGAACCATGCATCATAAGTTGTGGCAGTCCCTACATCTGGTATACCCTAATCGTAAGTCCAAGGTTGTGCAACAAGCTATCTAAACCCATCAATTGCCACCATGGGGACAATTTGTGCTCCCCACTACACCTCCCTATAGGATTTGGCGAACACTACAGTGTAACCATTAGCTAGTACATCATGTACCTCCCCGAACTAAAAAGCCACACGATCTGGTAAATACCACTCTATCATGGTGAACTCTCTCCCCTGCATGTATTAGGTCTTCCAAGCAAAATACAGTTGTTGTTGATCATCATACCATGTTGGATGTTGCAACCATGACCTCCATCTAAACACAGTCATGTCATCAGTGACATGACGCCAATAAGCTAGACCTATCGGCTTGGTGTGTTGTAAGGTCATTAAAACCCTGTATCTAAAGACTACAGGCTCATTGTCATGAATTTCTGCCAAAACCACCAAGGGCCTTAAAAATGCAATATGCTCATATGCCCAGATATGGAGTAGTGTAACACCTACTCTGATGCTCTTGTCGTCATGATAGACGGCCTCATGCATGTCATGGTACAACGAAGCAAGTAGAACTGGACCCCATGCATACATCATAGTCCTGCTCATTCCCTCCCATGCCAATCCCCATCCAGGATTGAAACCTCTGCCCCCATCAGTCTAGGGCAATCACTCCAAAGATCGGTGCAGCTCTGAACAATCTAAAAATGGACACTCGATCGCGATATAGACCAAGATCTATCTACGAGCTCACCAAGACAATCTATCGTCTATGTAGAAGGGAGAGACTTGTGTCTCCCCCAACATCTATGTCATAGATGATACGCTCGTCGTGAATCAACAATCACAATATGTGCCACACATTCTCCAATGTAATAGTGGCCTCATCAGTGGGTAGGTGAAACGAAGAGGTCTCACTATGCCACCTCTCAATCAACGCCATCATCATAGAAAGGTGGGTCCAAACCTCAGGAAAGAAAGCAATGAATTCTAACCCCAACATACCCAGTCGCTCTACCTCCAAGTCATCAAAATCTTGTGTTGCTACCAAAATGTCTAATTGGTGCTCTCGCAACATCAACGACGAAGGATCCTCTTGCACACATCACGCACACAACTTCAATTTGCTAAAAAAGTAAAAAAACTAATCAAAATTTGAGACTTTGCATCCAAAACATCAAAAGCGTCATTGAAATCAGTAGCATCGCTCTTTCAAGGGTGCGTCGATGTATACATTTCAGGGGTGCATCGCCAAATTGGTGACACGCGTTGCTACGCTCAATAGTGAGTTGGAATTTGCATGTGTCGCTCTATTAAAAATTTGGGGTGCCTCGCTAAAAGCTACGTGCGTCGCCCACCGCTTTTGAGCAACATTGAACCTAAAAATCCTAAGCATCGCTCTATTAACCTCATGACCCCCTAATCAAATGTTTCGCCCAGCCAAAAAATGGTGGTGTGCCACTAGACAGAAGGTGCATTGCTATAAAATCAATATCAACACTTTTGACACATCAATTGTGTTGCTATACAACAATGCACCTAGAAACCTAATATTGGCCCCTATTAAATGCACCTAAATGTGAAAATCGAGGCAAGTTTTGAGTCAAATACCAGGGTACCTACGTCTACTCGTCGTTGGTACTCTCAAACCCACTTCAAAAGGTGAAGAGGAAGCACTTGTTGCGCCATTTCATCAGAAGGTCAGAGCTCAAAAGGCAAAAAATCTCTAAGGTGTGAATGCACAAATGAATTGAAAGTGACCCTTCATCACCTATTTAAGCCTAAAAATTAGGGTTTTTTGCCCTAATTTGAGCCAAAAGCTAGGGTTTTGACCTATTTTATCTATTTCCACCATGCGCAACCTGGCCATTGTTGGCATCCTGGGGCCTGTTTTAGTACCTAAACCTATTTTTTACCTTTGTCAGGAAATCCACCCAAAATTCAAAAAATTTGCTTGATTTAGTAAGAACCTATTATTCCTCCTATCAGTGTTAGTGGGTATCCAAAAATTTAAATAAAAAAGATTGATCTAAGTAGTAGTTTTAGTTTGAAAGCCGCCAATCTTTGAACCAATGAAGGACCTCAAGTTTCAGAATGGGAAAATGTGACTAAAAATGTCCAAAAAATGGATATCATGCAACCCAAATACATATACCAACATCATTTCATCCTAAACTATCCTTCTTTTGCTTAATTGATTAAATTTTGAATAGCTTACTAATTAATCGATCATTTTCATCTATTAATCTAATTAACCTAATTAGTTATTTCACCTTCTGCTATAAGATTTGTCCCCTAGTTTAGATTGATTTCAAATCAAATTATTTAACTAACCCCTAAAGTCCTTTATTTAATTTTAAATTAATTTTCCCTTTCATTAATAAATTAATTATTTAATGAATATCCCAATTCCCTTTAATTTGCATAATTGAAACTTTATTTAATTATCAAATTACTAACTAAATCTAATCCTCCCAATTGCAAGGGAATATTCCTCCTTTGCACATTCCTCCAAAAGTAATATTCTCATGGAATATTCCTTCCCCTTTTTCACAATAAAATTTGGTTTTAATTAACTACATATCTAATTTTCCTCACCCATGAGAATATTCTTTTGAGAATATTCTCTTTCTTCACTCATTTTGTTAGGAATATTCCTTTAAACAAAGCTCTTGTGCAAGTTTTGAAATCAGTTTGTTTTGACAAATGTAATCCCTTGATTAAAATATCATCTTGTACTCCCTAACTCGATAGAATCTACATCCATGTGCCTCCATCTTCCTTCCATATTGATCATCGATTAGCTTTTGCCAATCTTAGCCTTCAGCCTCATTGCCCTCCCATAACAAATACTATTTGAGACAAATTGAACCATCTTTTAAGAGAATCCATGCTATTAAAAATCACCTCATCTTGCACTCATGGTTTCAGCGTTTTGTGTTACCTAGGTTAATTTTAATCATATTAGTTTAGCCCATTAATGGTCATGAAAATATAGGGTACTACTAAAGATATTTTATAATTAGGTTTTCAATCTTTCTAGCTTAAAATCCATTTATAATAGCTTTGGATACATCCATATTGATTATCATAGTATTTATTGTGTTAATTTAGCTTTAAATCATGTTTTCATACACATCTCTCATCAGTTTTGTCAATTCTTTTCAATAGAATTGATCGAAACAAGCTCATTTATCCACGAGATTGGGAAAAGGGTCACCATTCCACCTCAATGCGACACCACTCCCCCAATAAGATAAGTTTCAATGGATTAGAATAGGTGTTTTTTAAGCTTTTGTATTTTAATATGTTAGTTTTAATGGATTCTTAGTTTAGTTTGCATTGAATGATCTTATTGGGATTGATACATAGTGGCTTGACTATACTTTGAATCCTCATGGATCATGTAGTTAGCCCATACTACGCCATCAGTCACAAAAGTAATGATTAGAAACAATGGATTGCTTATTTAGGAGGCCAAATTGTCATAAAAATAATTTTGATAATAGATATGTGATAAAAATACATTAAAAAATGACTAGAGGACTAGACTAGGTTGTAGGTGTAAGGGGTAAGATAATTGAATTAATAACTTCATTGGTAGGATGGATAACAAGGAGGATTTTAAGTTTTTATTGTTTATAAGGTCTTATTCCTCCATAATAAGGTACATAAAGTTTCTTACACCATTGGCACTCCTAAAAAACAATGCAACATCAAGTCTCATGTTCCTTCCAAGGAGTTTAATTATCCCCACTTTTTTCTCCCTTTCTAATCCAAAAAAGAGTAACTAGAATAACCACATCATATTTGCAAGCTTATCTTTTTTCAAATCATTTATATCACTTTTATGAAAGCTCATTCTTGTTGGAAGCTTTGGATTACTAATAAAAATTCTACTTCCCGTTGTTTTTTTCCTCTGAATATATATCATATTTTTTAGATAATGTGGAAGGCATATGAATTTCTACTAAAACAATGGACATGACAGGGGTATAGATCTCGAACCTTCAAAGGCAAGTTTTGATATAGGCAGAAGGATGTTATTTCCACACAATATAGTGAACTTATGGAGGATAAATTTATGTAGTTTCAATAATATAGGTTGAGATAGATATGTATCAAGCACCAAAGAAGTTTACTGGTAAGAATTAAGAAGTGGTAGTCGACATTTCAAATCTAATTGATGGTGGAGTCTTTTGTGAGGAATTTTGCACTCACAACTCTTTTCATGACAAACTATTGTCAATATTCTTTCTTTGGCACAACATGATGTATGATTTTCAATAAAAATGCTTTCTTTCTTAGATTAGCATCTCTAAAGACATGCACAACAAAATATGCATCAAAGACATGCCAAAAAAACAAGACTGTCTTTTTTGTACCATATCATTATCAAAAACAAAATTTTTCCAACCATCTAAAAGATAAAGTATTGTTTTAGAAAAAGTTTGTATGTCGTAAGCAACCACTTGGTCCCTTGATAACATCTTAACAAATCCTAAACTTCATTTCTAATTTCAAATTGAATGTAGATCTCTTACATCCAATGGCGTGGAATTTAGTTGAATTCTAATTTGAAAACTATTTGGATAAAAAACTTTATATGGGAAAAATAACCCAAATAAAGTTTTATGCTACTATGAAATTATTAGAATCTCATATTCTTTTCTAGGAGACCTAGATCAACACCACCGATATTGATTATATTTGTAGACACCCTCATGATATAAAATACCCATAAAGATTGCTCCTCTAATCTAACAAGTAGTGCACAAATTATAAAACAGACACAATATCTAAGTTAAAAATGTCAAAACTAAAGCCACCTAATACTATTCAAAATTAGTAAAGATATTATGTAAATAAAAAGAAAATATAAAATATGCAATTTGATTATAAGAGACAAATTTTGATAAAATGAGTTGTACAATAAATTGATAGATTGCACAAATCTAATAATCTCTACAATGAGAAAGATTTATATGTATTTATTACATCAAATTAAAACAATTTATTATACATTAATTTCAAATTATAAACTTGTTTCTCTACTAAATTTCTAATTTGTTTCATTCATTGATAAAAAAATCTATTAGTTAAATGGGGTTGGCATGAATTGAAATTTGGATGTAATAACATATATTTTATATTTGAAATTTGTATTAAATGTGATCTATGTATTATTTGATGAACTTTACATCTTGTTTCATTTTAATATTTAGTCGTTCACATTCAAAAAAATATTAATTACACATAATCTAAAATTGAAAGTCACTTGCTAGAAAGTAAAGAGTCACTTGCTAGAAATTAAGATATTTAAATATGACAAGTTGAGTGCATATACTATTCATTAAAAAATTAATGTCGATTTAATTTATGTTTAAAAATTGTACACTTTTGTCTTGATTTATGTGATATTGAGAGTCATGTTTTATGTAGTTGAACAAAAGAGTTGTATAAAATGTAGACTCAAAATTTTCATGTGATGATAAATATTTTTTATATGTAATCTTTATGTATAATGAATTTAATTGACATGTTAGATTGCGGTAGAGATCTAGATTTTGACCACTATTACTCATTTTTTTCAAAGAATGAATTAATAATGCACTTTTTTCTGTCAAAATGCATTCTATAATGATAATAACAAAATATTATTATATTATTTAAAATATCTCTACTAAAATGCATTAGACGCCTTACCAAAATACTGAACATACTGAACAGTCAAAATCCAAAAATTATTATATTATTTAAAATATTTCTACTAATTATTAACAAATTAAACTACAATAATTAATTAAAATGACAGATGTAAATGACTAAACAAGAGTTCATTAGTGTTTTTTTTTTAAAATTAATATTAAAAATTAATTAAATAAATATTAAATACCAAAAAATTAATATTTTTATATTTAATTCAAAACAATAATATACTCTAATAATAGATCATGGCATAACAAACACATTAGCGACTGTTAAAACACGCTCAACTAACTAATTTTTTTGCTAGCCAACACGCCGTTATGTTTTTTTTAATGGATGGACAGTCATTTCTGAACGGAATCCGTTAGTAATTTCAGAGGAAAACGTACTACAGACATATACTTCTTACAAGATGATTCTCCCTCAAAGCAGAATGCCTTTACATAAAACGTGGTTCTACCCAAGTCCAACAAGCTGCTATACATACATTCTTTACATACTGCAAAAGCTGCTAGATACTTTACTTCCTATATTACGGGCAAAACTTCCTCTACTCCCAAATTCTACAGGAGCGTGAAACGGGATCCCACATGGCCGGTAACAGAAACTTCCTTCCATTCACTCCATGCGCATTATAACTCGCTCCTGAAATGCTATCGACTGGCAGTTGACCGGGGAAACCGGGGTAAGCCCCCTTTCCGTAAATTCCCGCACAGGCCGACACAGCCTCCAGCGGAGCAGCGGCATCGCCTTGAAAATATCCCGTATTGAAGGGGTTTGTCACTGCACCCGCCAAAACACTAGCAATATTGATGATCATGCCGTCGATGCCCACGTCAGCGTTGGGCGAGACCAAAGGAGGGGTCTGAGGGCCGTAAAGCGGCTGATGAAAAGGCCACGCACACTGCCCCGGGCACTGGCTCTCCGCATTTCCAACCCAAGCGTAGGGCACAGCCCTCCTCCCGTATTCCAGACCGCCATGGAATCCGCAGGAGCTCATGCAGAACCTCTCCACGCTAACATCCGCCGATGTAAGCACCAGATAAATGGCGTCGCTGCTGTTCTCCGGCGGGCCTCCGGACTGAGCAGCACCTTCCGCCAGGGCCGCCACGTCGGATCTCTTCAGGACCTTGCCCAATGAATACACTTCGTCAAGCTTTTGAAACCCCAGCCGTGGCATAACGGCCGCGGCACCGGCTGCGTTGGAGGCATCCATGTAGCCCTGCGTCGTCTTCCACCAGGCAGACACCGAGGGCTGAAGGGCGCCGTTGCTCGCTACGTTGCCTGTGGCTCCCAAAGACTGAACGAAATCCCCCAAAATGGAGCGCTGAACCGCGCTAAATTTACCGTACCAAATCAGATTGACCTCTAGGGTGGAGCTGCTTGTGAGCAGTGGACCATTGTGGTAAGACAAAAGGAAGGGGTTATCTTCCACCAGGTATGCGCGGGAACACGTCCCGGACAGCAGAAGGACCAAAAGCAAGATGGAAAATATCTTTTCCCCCAAAAGCTTAAGCCCCGCCATTGTCGATCTCAGCTGATCACAGTGCAGGCAATCTCAAGCCGCGAGTTGGACTACGAATACAACTTCGGAGGTTTAAATAGTGACAATAATTGAAGGAACAGTGTTCACATATGTGGTTCATATTTCCAAACGTGTAAGGTGCAGATTCATTCCAGAGAGCTTCGAGTGCATTCCGTAGAGCTCTGTAGCGCCTGTACTCCGTCCCGTAGAGTATTTTTAGACAGTAAAGTTAAGCCACTTGAGAACCCGCCGAAGTTTTAACAGGGACAACTAATTATTGCGACCTGGCAGGCGGCAGTACGTTCTGCTTTACGCCACTTCTTTAGCGAGCACGACGCGTGTCCGAAACGATAAGACAGCCTACTGTGCACTGGCGTGGCTCAATTAGTCTTGCGTGGCTACAGACGGCGATTTATTATTGATTGAAAATGACAGCAGAGGGTGGCACGCATGATTCCTCTGTCCGAACATCTCGGGCGGAAATACGACATGATTTTGCACGTCATTCGTCGTTTTCTTGGGAAATATCTGCGCCTCCAGAAATATCCGCCGATTGATTACAAAAGAACGAAGGCATTAATATATACAGCCCCCCTTCCCCAAGACCCCCAACTCCCTGGGCCCACCTAAAGATAATAATTGCAAAAAGGACCTCCCCTTCGTTTCGGAAAGCTTTTAGTTTGATTTCCCGGAATAGGCGATAGGGGTACCACATCCTAATTAAATGTGGTCTAAATGAGTTGGACTGTCACATAGATTGAATTTAGAATTGGATAAAATAAAATAATTTTTAATGTTAATGATGGAGTACGGAATGTGATTCAAAATGTTGATGCAAATAAATCAGACAATTTAATTCAGAAAATACATACTTTTATTAATATGGACTGTCGCAATCTAGGGGAGAGGGTCCAATAGTTGTGCAGGGTCCAATAGTTGTGCAATCAATTGTGATTATAATACCCAATAGTTGTTTATATAATGTCCAATAGTTGTGATTTGACTACCTATAATTAAACAAAATGTACGCTTTTGATCTAAAAAGCAACCAATCATGTGATACCACATTAGCGCTCAAATACCCATGATGTAATGCACGAGTATCGGTCTCACTATTTTAAATTTTTGACACCTTTAACAAAAACATGCTAACGCGATCATATTCACGACGCCACCAAACCCAGCTTATGTTGTTATGAATAAAAATTGGATACTCTGAAATTTCGACATAAAGATAATTGTGTCAGTTTAGAAAGTACCATCACTGTGCCTCCCTACAATGTCTTTAACTTCAATAACGAGATCATTTGATATGGTATTGTATAAATACGTACCACATCATAAAAAACATCGTGACAGGGGGTCGAATGTGAGCTGCTTAGAAACATGTTAAGCAAAGAGTGCAATACACTAAAAACAACCTACACCTCAAGATTAGCCTACAAGTTAAATAAAGGATAAAAAGCAACTAATGGAATCATACCAATAATCGATCCTTTGGTTGGCCCTTCATTTTAAGGTATGTTCTGGGAGCAGATGTATGTGAGACAAAAGATGAGTTGGACAAAATGGACAAATGGCTAAGTCATAGATCGAGAATAAAACCTATGAGTTTATTAAGAAATGATCTCTCTCAAAGAGAGAAATGAGTGGGATTATAACTTTGAGTAATTCCGTTAAAACGAATGGCCAGCATTGAGCCAATTAAATACTGAAGACAGGGCGTGAGTTGATAACTCACAAGCCCTCACATCTTGACATGTGGCATGGGGAGAGGCTAAAGAAAGATGAGGTGGAGATGAGGTGGAAGGATAGTACATGACATGGAGGGGGGTACAAAGTACCTTGGGATTGGACAAGATCTCCTCATAAAGGAGGTCCTTGTCCCCATATGGGTGAGAGGACATGTGAGGAATTAAAAATTCCTCAAATATTCTCATGTAGAGGGTTAATTTTAAATTTTGTGCATTAGATTAATGTGAATTAAAAAATTATACGAAAGGAGATGCCTTGTCAAAAAGAAAAGTATTTAATAGGGTTGACTCAATTAAGTGATTAGGATTATGCAAGTACTTGATTAGACTGATAAATGAAGATTAGAAGAGAGTTAGATTCCACATGTGACTTGATGTGACAAGTCAAAGATCACATGGGGAAGAGTAATGAAGGATTAGAGGAGAGTTAGGTGGCTAAGAGAGATTAGAGGCCAACTTGCAAAAGTTGGAGGATGTGACACATCCTAATCAAGGATTAGGCATGTGCACATCCTAATGATGGGATTAAAAGAATAGATTATATACATAATAAGTATTGGATATAAAGAAAATTAAAATAAACGTATATATTTATTTAATTCATTTGATGGAAGGAGTAATGAGATAGTGAGATATTGATTAAATGAGGATTTCATGACTAAATATATTAATTAAATAAGTAGTAGTATTACTTAATTAACGAAAGAGGAAAGTATAACTAATAAATTGTTGTCCAAATCTAGATGTCTACACCTCTATGTACATCAGTTTATCCTCCCCTCTCTCTTTTGCTCTCTTCTTATCCCTCCACCTTTCTATCCTTCTCTCTCTTCTCTTTTATATAAAGAGATTGAGTTTATGTGTCAAGTGCCACCAATTAGATACACATTCATAATGTGTAAGACCATTTGATCACACTTTTAAGTAATACAAGCTTTGCATCTTCATGTCTTCTTACCTAAAAATTGACGAGCAAAGTTCTTAGTGTATGTCATTCAAAGATGACAAGCATACAATTATATCCACATGAAGATGCATGAACCAATTAGTAGTCAATACATCAACAAGGATGTTGACATGGGTTGGCACCTAGCATGGAGGAAATACATTTGATAAATCTTGGACCAATGGTAATAGTTTTAATGGAATATTGAATTATTTGTAATCACCATACATGTCCTCATCTTGATTTTTGGAGTTACATATATATTGTCCTTTAGTGCCCTTATTCTCTTATCCTTCTCAGGATAGAAGACATTTAAGAGATCAATGGATAGGACATTAGGAAAATAATGTTCATTGTTTGTCATTATACAAAAAATATTCCTCTATGTATGTCAGTCTACCCCCTCTCTCTCTCTTCCTCTCTGCTCTTATCCTTCCATCCTTCTATCCTTCTCTCTTCTCTCTTTTATATAAAGAGATTGAGTTTATGTGTCAAGTGCCACCAATTAGATGTACATTCATAATGTGTAAGATCATTTTATTACACTTTAAGTAATACAAGCTTTGCATCTTCATTTCTTACTTAAAAATTGACAAGCAAAGTTCTTAGTGTATGTCATTCAAAAATGACAAGCATATGAGTATGTCCACATGAAGATGCATGAACCAATTAGTATTCAATACATCAACAAGGATGTTGACATGGGTTGGCACCTAGCATGGAGGAAATACATTTGATAAATCTTGGACCAATGGTAATAGTTTTAATGGAATATTGAATTATTTGTAATCACCATACATTTCCTCATCTTGATTTTTGGAGTCACATATACATTGTCCTTTAGTGCCCTTATTCTCTTATCCTTCTCAAGATATTTGGCATTTAAGAGATCAATGGATAGGACATTAGGCAAATAATGTTCATTGTTTGTCATTATATAAAAAATATTCCTCTATGTACGTTAGTCTACCCCCTCTCTCTCTATTCCTCTTTATTCTTATCCTTCCATCCTTCTATCCTTCTCTCTTCTCTCTTTTATATAAAGAGATTGAGTTTATGTGTCAAGTGCCACCAATTAGATGTACATTCATAATGTGTAAGATCATTTGATCACACTTTAAGTAATACAAGCTTTGCATCTTCATTTCTTACTTAAAAATTGACAAGCAAAGTTCTTAGTGTATGGCATTAAAAAATGACAAGCATATGAGTATGTCCACGTGAAGATGCATGAACCAATTAGTAGTCAATACATTAACAAGGATGTTGACATGGGTTGACACCTAGCATGGAGTAAATACATTTGATAAATCTTGGACCAATGGTAATAGTTTTAATGGAATATTGAATTATTTGTAATCACCATGTATGTCCTCATCTTGATTTTTGGAGTCACATATACACTGTCCTTTAGTTCCCTTATCCTCTTATCCTTCTCAAGATAGAAAGCATTTAAGGGATCAAAATTTAAATAAAGGGATAATGTGGAACTACACGTATACATTTGTCATAGAAAATTGTGCATAACCACTTAGAAAGATGGGGCCAAGAAGGACACAATTCTCTAATAATCTCACTTTTCTAAATGGTTTCTTTATTAAGTGCACTTTTTTTAGTGTAAAGTAGATTGGTAGGGTTCAATTGAAGTTACATTTAAATTAGTTTTATTAGTTATATATATTAGTAGTATCAATTACAACACCAATTAACCAAAGTTGAGCAAATTGTCAGTTTCTCATTATGGCTTATGTTAGAAATTAATCTTTACTTAGGTAAAGATTACTTATTATTTATATTATTTTAAATACTTATAGGAATATTCCAAAAGAATCCCTACAAGTCTTTTGTCTTATTTGAGTATCCTCACATATGTGTAAGGATGACTCCTTTTTATAATTCCTTTTTGGAGGAATATTAAGGCTTAGGTGTAGCCTTCTCCGTATGAGGATCTTGACACCTTGCACACACATAGGATGAAAGATGGCATGCATATACATGAGAGTTACTTATGCAACTCCTTTCTCACCTCTATTTATTGAGGTTCTTGTCTCTTCCACATGAAGCATTTTATGCTTGAGCTCTCTCTCTCATTCTCTCATTGTAATCTTTTTTAAGCTTTATACCATCTTCATATAGGGGTTTTTTTCTTTGTTTTTTCCCCCTTACAAAATCTTGTATCTTCTCTTGGATATTTGGCATGCATGTTCTTGGTATTTTTGGTTTTCATCTTGGATGGTAATATTTTCCTTCAAGAAATTACGCTTGGATTAGTACTTCTCATTTATTTCATTTATAATTCCTTTCAGTTTCTTAGTAGTTGTATGTTTCTTCTATTCAATTTTTTGTTACTATTATTGTTTTGTACCTAGCCTTTTATTTACTTGTTGTAATTTTGAATTCTCATTGAGCTTATATGTTTAAGAGGATGGTTTGTGTGCATTACCTTTGGATTTGTATATTAAATTGTTAGATTTTTATGAATATGACATTGCTAGGTCTTCAAGTCCAAAGCAGGCTATCAATTAACTAATGTTCCACACTCAATGTAACTTTACACATGGAAATGTGGTAGCTTTGAATTATTGTTACATATAAAATTTGTTCACTTTGAGTTTAGGCTTCGAGTGTCATCCATTAAATTTAGGTTCAAAATGTTAATCATTTGATTGTACATTAAGTAGCATAGGTTTCATGTTATAAAGCTTCAATATTTCTTTCAAAAAATGATGGGAAAAGTCCATTGTAGCTAATGTATTAGTAAGGACCTCAATATAGCTTGAAATGTAGGTATGATGGATACCATACAACATAGACTTGATTTTTCCAAAGCATTTCTAGTGCATCATACATTTGAACTTGATACATATAATTTTGTGATGGTAGAAATGGGCCCCTCTTTTGTAATAAGATGAAACGTTCATAGTTTTTAGTATGTGAAATTTGGGTTCATTAGTTCCTTGATAGATATGTATTGGAAGAGTTAGTATCTATCAAAATGTACCTAAACTACATGTATTAGAAAGAATTGATCTCAAAGCAACTCTTGGTAAAGAATTGGTCATGAAAGTAGATCCAACTTGCTCTTTTGAAGAAAAGGTTTTCTTTTCACATTTATTTTTCTTTGGTTTGATGTTATTAAAATCCATGCAACATAGAGAAAGGAATATATATATATATATATATATAGAGAGAGAGAGAGAGAGAGAGAAAGAGATATAGAGAAAAGCAAGAGAGAGGGGGACAAGAGAAAAAGAGAGATAGAGGAGACATAAAGATATAAAGAGAAACATAAAGAGATAAAGAGGTAGAGAGGGAGAGATAGAGAGGTAGAGAGAGGTAGAGAGATTGATAGAGAGAGGATGAGAGAAATAGGTGTTGCAAACTACAATTGCACCCTTTTTTGACCTAGTTCAACATTTCAAAGATACAATGTAAATTATCTCTCAAGTGTGGGACCTTGATAACTTGAGATCAAATGTCCAAAGAAGGTTGGTTCCTTTCTAAGTTTAAGTGTGGGTGTTGAAGCAAATCAACATAGATTAAAAAAAATGCCTACTCCTACTCTAAGAATTCATAGAGAAAAGGGAGAAGAAAATTAATTGAAAGCGATATATGGTGATGCACCAAAATTAATTGAGTTCTCACCTTGCTCACAACAACACATGAAACTCATGAAAGGCTGTAAACTCACACAAATCTCTATTTCTACCAACTCCTACACGCATATATGGAGTTAAGGGGTTTGAAAATAACTAAGAGGGGGAAAGGTAGCTATAATAGGCTCTACAATAGGCTTAAAGGACCAAAGATCCATAGATATATCTTGCAAGTAAGCATACACAACATTCATTTCACAAAAGAGGAAAAATATTATTCATACATGAAGGTATGAACACTTAATCAACATACAAAGGGAATTAGAAGGGTCCACTACCTATGTTGATAAATTGAAGAGTACACAACACACAAGAATGATGAGGGAAGGTGAAAACTAATAACTTTTTTATTTGTCGCATGTCATTGAGCAAGTTTTTTACAACTCTAGAGAGAATATAGAATATGTTACAAAAAAATTTATCTATATTTTGTTACAAAAATAAAAACTACTTATTGAATGAGGATTGTTGGGACCTTAATACCTATAGAAGAAGACACCAAAATTGCACTAAATTTTATGATCCATTATGGGTATGTTGTAGAGAATTCCCATGACCTCGATATCATTCTCATTGATGTTCTGTAGAAGAATGTCCCTTTGAAATATGATTTAATCATCTATAAATATTGAAAGAACATATTATGTTCCACTATCATACCTTTAAGCATTGATGGTTTGTGGGATTGAGTGTGAGGACAAGAGAATGGCCCACAAGGTAGCTAAAATCATGAATCAAAGATGGTGTGTCAATTATCAACTCTGCAATAATAACTAAGTTACAGTTAAGTGTCATTTTCCTCCTTTGAGTTCATGTCAATCTTCATAAAGAATTATTTCTAGGCGCCATCATATTTAATTTGATATTTGGGATAATTATAGATGCATTAATATAATTATTGGGTCATCTCATAGGTAGTTAGGTTTTTCCTTCTTCAAATAGTGGATTTTTGGCATTTGGCATATGCCATGCAAGGAAAGTTTCATAGGTATTTTAGGAAGTCCAAAATTGAAATATTGAAAAGGAATGGGGTGATAAGATGTTGGGATCAAGGAGTCAAGGCTAAAAAGGTAGTAATTCCAAGGAGGGTAAGATGAGAAAGAGAAGGGAACCCCGACATAGGAAAGGCACGCGGTTGTTAAGATTAGTGTTTTGAGCAAGGGATTAACATGGTGTTGAAATAAGGAATGGTCAAAATTATAACTCTAAAGAATTGCATAGAGTTATCAATGGAGTTTCAAAGTCTCGAGGGATGGTGGAAGTGGGTACCTAATGAAGGGTAAGTCCACAAGTTTTACTTTGAAGGACTTAAAATCTTTGGAGTGGAAGGCATAAAGGATTGAGAAGCAAAGATACAATGGAATGGGCACCAAGGGGAGGGATGTATGGGAAAGTTTGAAAGTTTGACTCTGATATAAAACACTTAAACCTCTTTATAATTTTTGGTCTTTGGGGATTGGGGATACCATATACCACATATTAAAGGACTAGGATTGGGGGAAAGTGTTGGCAAGAAGAATGGAGAAGTACAGTTTGGAGATCTGTACCCCAAGACCCCTTATGTAGTCAGTTTATACCCCGAAGGATACACTAAGAGAAATAAGCATTTACGATAATATATTAAGGTGAAAAGAAAAGGTAAAATATATCAATATCAAAGAATCATTCATCCATTCATAACCCATATATAGATAACCCCTTATATCTCCTTATATTATATTATATTATATACAAAAGGGAAAGTCTTAGTCTTTGCTCATATACATATTTTCCTTATACATCCCATATCTTTCTGCATATGATTTAGATTGTATATATGTTCATTCCCATGAAGGACATGACTCCTAGTTACAACTAATGTCTCTTTTATCCTCCATGGATCTTTAACGGTAACCTACAATAAGATCTGTTCTAGCCTTTGTCTTGCTAACATCATCCCTTCTTTTAAAATGGTGTCTTGTCCTCAAGACATTACAGTTAGTTAGGAAGGAGGTGCTTGTATGTCCCTTTGAGGCAATTCAATGTTTTTCCCCATTGTGTTTTTTCCCACTATAAAGTGGAGATGTGACTTTGAATTTGAATTGTTGTTATCTTTGTGTCAGTCAGACAATTAATGATTTGAATAAGTTTTATTATCTCTTGTGCTTCTCACATTATCCCTAATAGGTGGGTCATTTGGTTGCTAACCATTTCCCTCATTTGTTTGATCTGCTCCTTGATCTACTCCATTTGGATGTGTGGTTATTGTTGTTGGTAGTGGAGGTTTTCCACTTGGGTTCTAATGGTGTCATCCTTGTCCTAGAGAGGGTTGTAGGTCTACGCCACTTGTGCTATCTAATTCTCCAGTTTTTCCATTTGATCCTTGAGACCTTTTGCAATGGTATGGCATTATAAGAAAAATTGGTCGATCACCCCTACTTTTGTGATTGTGTCACCCAACATATTCTCCTCCAATTTGGAGTGTGCGGTAGCACACTTCTTAGTATACTCTTTTGTTTTCTTCCTTACGACCTCCTCTTGTGCTTTTTCCTTATGGTATTCTTTGTGGTGGCTAAATTTCCTTGTAATCTATCCACCAATTATTTGAGTTGTTGTGTCATGGGAAGTGAAGGGTCTCATGGTAGGTGGGGAATAGCCTTCTATAATGTATCTACTGCATCATATAGCTACTCCAC